>CM064529.1:6866623-6910706 GCA_032716605.1 Paralithodes platypus
AGAGAATGACTAAGAGCTAGGTTGTACGAGAGCGAGGTGGAGGGACAGAGAGGGAGAAGTAGACCGAATGAGAGGTGGAAGGATGGAGTGAGGAAGTACATGAACGAAGGCGGTGCTGGTTGGGGGGAGGGGAGTCGACTGACTGGGGACAGAGGTGCATGGGGGCGGTTTGTTCGTGGCCACCCCTTCGGGGATGACAGCGTCAGGCAATAGATAGATAGATAGATTAATTAGGAAGTATATACATTTAATGGGTCAAAATTAACGCAATTACGACTCTTGGCTCCTGCAGATCCTTCCTAAGCTGAATAACATCGTTTAATGATAGCCAGAGTAATAATCCTCAAGGGGTTAATAGCCAAGTAATAAGAAGGGGATGAAACAATTTCCCGGTAGGCAAGAAAAAAGGAAAGAAAAACAGATAAAAAGCTATGTAAGTGGTCTATGAGGGAATAAGGTATACAAGATGTCTATCATAAGGTATACAGCATGGAGTCGATAAAAGAGTAGGCTAAAATTCACCCCATAGATGGCACAGATAGTGGGATATCAACATAGAAGCAGACGATATCAAATTATAGTGATTAAGACCATCTGGGTCACCATCTGGACCACTTGATCGATACCCAAGGCTGATAAATATGGTACAGTATCATCTTAGATCATTGTAGACCAGACAGACATTCATGGTGTGCTGGAATAACACCTAAAATAAGCGTTTACTATTCTTGTGGAACCTGAAGACCCTCACTGACGCATGCGCAGGGGATTTTTCAGTCGGACGCCATTTTGGGGACAGACATGTACAGTTGTCCATACGTCCAGCTGTTACGTAGCTACTTTTAACATTATTATATAATTATATATATATATATATATATATATATATATATATATATATATATATAATAATAATAATAATAATAATAATAATAATAATCGGTTTATTTCAAGCCGGCAGCCAATGGGGCTGAAAATACACAGACTTAACCTAGATCTTATCCTAGGGGATCATTAGACTGATCCTGGCTGCTAACGAGAGCGCCTACATATTCCCGAAGGAGTAGGACGTGGGCAGGAGACTTTGTGGGCCCCCCGAGGCGGTCCGTCCAGACCTTGCCTTCACGGCCAGGGAAAGTTTTTGAGAGAACTTCCCCTGCCGGCGCGTGGGATATATGTGTGTGTGTGTGTGTGTGTTATTTTGGAGATTGTAGGCACCAATCGTGCAGGGCAGTACCCAGGAGAGGCCGCATAGTCATATGATAAAGAGTTACTGGAACTCCTGTTTCGTTTGCTTGGCTTCCCTCACTGTTTCTATTTGTGCCTCACCTACACAGAGAGTAATCCAGCCAAATCTCACAAACACCTCCTCCTATTCATTTAATTACACTTAAAGCAGGATGCCTCTTTCGTCTTTCATCCTTCTTGGTCCTTTCTCCTCTGGTACTTTCTCTTCTTGGGCTGGTCCTTTCTCTTTTGGTGCTTTCTCTTCTTGGGCTGGTACTTTTTCTTCTTGGGCTGGTCCTTTCTCTTTTGGTGCTTTCTCTTCTTGGGCTGGTCCTTTCTTTTTCGGTACTTTCTCTTCTTGGGCTGGTCCTTTCTCTTTTGGTGCTTTCTCTTCTTGGGCTGGTCCTTTCTCCTCTGGTACTTTTTCTTCTTGGGCTGGTCCTTTCTCTTTTGGTGCTTTCTCTTCTTGGGCTGGTCCTTTCTTTTTCGGTACTTTCTCTTCTTGGGGTATTTTAGGTGTCATCCAATTCCGCCCACTTTGTCAACAGTGGGCGGAGTTTAGTGACAAAATGATATCAGTGTCATCAAGCTCCTCCCACTTTGTCAACAGTGGGCGGAGTTTAGTGACACAATGATATCAGTGTCATCAAGCTCTGCCCACTTTGTCAACAGTGGGCGTAGTTTAGTGACAAACTGATATCAGTGTCATCAAGCTCCGCCCACTTTGTCAACAGTGGGCGGAGTTTAGTGACAAAATTATATCAGTGTCATCAAGCTCCGCCCACTTTGTCAACAGTGGGCGGAGTTTAATGACAAAATGATATCAGTGTCATCAAGCTCCGCCCACTTCCTCCTACCATTGTGATAGGCCTACAGTGACCCCGCCCCCTTCATAGACCACACTAATATCACCTCAATTAACCCTTGAACTCCCTCCGATCCTTCCAATATCATCCTCAATTAAGGGAAGGTTTCTAGTTTGTTTCCTACTCCTCCAGCAATCTTAATATTTCACCCCCTTGACCCCCTTTCAAGATAAATTTGTAAATTTTTCGGTAGAAAAATTTCCCGGCCGAAGGCCGATTACTCTTAAATTACAGGCTCGCTATCGCTCGCCAGGATAAAATCGACACCTAAATGGCACGAAAGGTCTTAAAATTGACAGAATGGGGCGGAAATTCTTAAAAATCACCAAACTAATGGGGCAAAAGTCTTAAAATCTCAAAAGCAATGGGGCTAGACATGAGCTAGGAGAAAGGGGTAAAGGAAAAAGTCCCTCAAGTGGAAATCTCCCCTTAACACATGAACTCCCTCGGATGGTGTAATGGTTTAGTGCTTATGTTCTGGGTGTGGTGTCCCGAGTTGGAATCCCGGGAGGACCATATGCTTTCATTACTGTGTTGGTGGTGTAATGGTTTAGATTCTTATGTTCTTGTGCCGAGTTGGAATCCCGGGAGGACCATAACATTACTGTGTTGGTGGGATGTTTATTCTTATGTTCTGGGTGTGCCGAGTTGGAATCCCGGGAGGACCATATGCCTTCATTACTGTGTTGGGTGTAATGGTTTAGGTGCTTATGTTCTGGGTGTGTCCCGAGTTGGAATCCCGGAGGACCATATGCCTTCATTACTGTGTTGGTGGTGTAATGGTTTAGATTCTTATGGTCTGGGTGTGGTGTCCCGAGTTGGAATCCCGGGAGGACCATATGCTTTCATTACTGTGTTGGTGGTGTAATGGTTTAGGTGCTTATGTTCTGGGTGTGGTGTCCCGAGTTGGAATCCCGGGAGGACCATATGCCTTCATTACTGTGTTGGTGGTGTAATGGTTTAGATTCTTATGTTCTGGGTGTGGTGTCCCGAGTTGGAATCCCGGGAGGACCATATGCCTTCATTACTGTGTTGGTGGTGTAATGGTTTAGGTGCTTATGTTCTGGGTGTGGTGTCCCGAGTTGGAATCCCGGGAGGACCATATGCCTTCATTACTGTGTTGGTGGTGTAATGGTTTAGGTGCTTATGTTCTGGGTGTGGTGTCCCGAGTTGGAATCCCGGGAGGACCATATGCCTTCATTACTGTGTTGGTGGTGTAATGGTTTAGATTCTTATGTTCTGGGTGTGGTGTCCCGAGTTGGAATCCCGGGAGGACCATATGCCTTCATTACTGTGTTGGTGGTGTAATGGTTTAGATTCTTATGTTCTGGGTGTGGTGTCCCGAGTTGGAATCCCGGGAGGACCATATGCCTTCATTACTGTGTTGGTGGTGTAATGGTTTAGATTCTTATGTTCTGGGTGTGGTGTCCCGAGTTGGAATCCCGGGAGGACCATATGCTTTCATTACTGTGTTGGTGGTGTAATGGTTTAGGTGCTTATGTTCTGGGTGTGGTGTCCCGAGTTGGAATCCCGGGAGGACCATATGCTTTCATTACTGTGTTGGTGGTGTAATGGTTTAGATTCTTATGTTCTGGGTGTGGTGTCCCGAGTTGGAATCCCGGGAGGACCATATGCTTTCATTACTGTGTTGGTGGTGTAATGGTTTAGATTCTTATGTTCTGGGTGTGGTGTCCTGAGTTGGAATCCCGGGAGGACCATATGCTTTCATTACTGTGTTGGTGGTGTAATGGTTTAGATTCTTATGTTCTGGGTGTGGTGTCCCGAGTTCGAATCCCGGGAGGACCATATGCTTTCATTAGTTTATTCAAGTACATTGGAGTTTGTAATTGATGATTAATGTTAAACACGGGGTGTTACTTATATTTATTATTCATTTCAGATGGCGTGGTTGGCGGTAAGAAGAATGAAGGCGGCATTTGGTCTACCACACGTCTTCCCTCAGCTGGACAAAATCGCTTACTGTTGGCCAGCAAAAAAGGAGGAACTTTGTAAAGCACCGAAGGCCTCCGTTGAACGCTGTCAATCACGCAGCAGCTCCAAACCCTCCTCCTTTCTTGTCTCTCTCCCGCCTGACAACTCTTTCGACTGATCCAGAAGAACAAGCACAAGATCAACAACAAGAAGAGAAAACGAGCGGAAATAAGCCTATCGTCGGTTCCTGACACAGACAAAAACATAATGTACAGTCGGCCTAATAAGTGTTGTCTCGGCACCAATTATGTTTTGATTAATAATTGGTATCAGCAATATCTACACATGATTTCTTCTTTTTTGAGTGAGATATACCAACATGTTCCTACACTTACCAACCCTTTCAACATCTGACAGACATTAATACAGCCCAGAACGAACCAAACGTAATGACAGCTGAAACATTACTTATTAGCGCCACTGTACTTATTATCAGCGTGTTGTTGGGATTACCCATTAATTAACCCTTTCAAGCTCCAGTACGCGTTTCTGTTCCGTTTTCTGGCTACTATTAGACGATTTTATTCAGATTAGTAACGGTATATGGAAGTCAGAGGGTTAATTGAGATAGTATTTACCCTTTTAATACTCACAGATACTTCCTAAGCTGCATAAAATTGTCTAATGGTAGCCAAAATAAACTGCTAAAACGCGTCAGAGCTTCAAAAGGTTAAGATGAATATTGGTGGTAATAAACCCATATTATACAAGGATAGAAGGCTAATCACCATCATTATACCTAATGATCGTACATACCCCCCCCCCCCCCCATATAGCCCACCGCACATCATGTTGCCCGAGAACAGCCCCTTACGCAGCCCCCCCCCCACCCCCATGAACTAAACTGAACTACTAGATATATTTATCATTCAGAAAATCTATAAAAATCTATGGGAGAAGCACTGTCATTCTTGCTTAACCAGCCAATATCGCCTCAGGCAGTAATGTGACGTCAGACAAAACATTCGATGTTCAGCCAATCAGAAGCGAGCAACTTTTTCAGGGGTCAAGAATTCATACGCTATGGCCTCGCGTGGACGGGTGTGGTTCATCCTACTCGTGACGTCACTGACTCAGCTCTCGTGGGGTTCGGACCGTCGGAAACAGTGTCCAACGCTCCGAACTCCACGAGAGCTAAGCCAGTGACGTCACGAGTAGGATGAACGCCACCTGTCCACCCCAGAAGCCATAGCGTATGAATTCTACACCTCTAAAAAAGTTGCTCGCTTCTGATTGGCTGAACATTGAAAGTTTTGTCTGACGTCACATACTGCCCGAGGCGATATTTTCTGGTTAAACAAGAAGGATTGTGGTGCACCCGTAGATTTATATCTACTAAATTTATCTATTGTCAAACGGCTTGATACTCGAAGGGATGGACACAAATGAATCGCCTCCATGCACCTTTGTCAACCGGCGCCCCTCTTTCCACCTAATTATATTACCATTATCATAACTACCGTACATCTCAAATATGGGTACTGTACATAAGAAAAGAAAACGGGAACCTACAGAAAGCCGATTGGCCCATACAAGGCAGATTCCTTTCACACCCAACCCATTTGATATATGCGTCTATAACGTGTACCAAAACTATTGTAGATATTATGGAAATAAAAACTGATAATTGTATCTTTGTTATCATTGAACCCATTATAATTTTTGGTTATAGTGTATAAATTAACCCCTTAAGGATTATGATAAGTTTTGATAGTATAATCTGGCTATTATTAAACGATTTTATTTAGATTAGCAAGGGTGTATGTAAGTCAGATGGTTGGTTAAGATAGTCTCTACCCTTTAAATTCCCACAGACCCTTCCGAAGCTACATAATATCGTCTAATGATAGCCACAATAAACTCAAATAAACTTTATCTTTAATGAATAAAACAAAAATAGGATAAAACACCAGAGACAAATATGGGTCTGGTTCATCCTACTCGTGACGTCACTGACTCAGCTCTCGTGGGGTTCGGATCGTCGGAAACAGTGTCCGACGCTCCGAACTCCACGAGAGCTAAGCCAGTGACGTCACGAGTAGGATGAACGCCACCTGTCCACCCCAGAAGCCATAGCGTATGAATTCTACGCCTCTAAAAAAGTTGCTCGCTTCTGATTGGCTGAACATTGAAAGTTTTGTCTGACGTCACATACTGCCCGAGGCGATATTTATTTATTTATATTACAATAGTGTTGTTTGAAAATACAATAATTACTGATGAAAATATATAATGATTTACAATTAGACAGATAGATAGATAGATAGATACATAGATACATAGATAGATAGATATACAGATAGATAGATAGATAGATAGATAAGTAGATAGATAGAGAGATAAATAGATAGATAGATAGATATGCAGACCATAGATAGATATACAGACAGATAGTCAGTCAGTCAGTCATATTTTTATTTCATAAAAAGATATAAGGTAAGCTTTTTAGATAGATAGATAGATAGATAAATAGATAGACAGATAGATAGATATATAGACAGATATATAGATATATAGATATACAGACAGATATAGATAGATAGATAAATAGATAGATAGATATACAGACAGATAGATAGATAGTTAGTTAGTTAGTTAATTCTTATAGATATGTAGATAGATAGATAGATAGATAGACAGACATACAGACAGACAGATAGATAGATAGATAGATATACAGACACACAGATAGATAGATAGAGAGAGAGAGGGGGTGTGGTGATGGAGGTAGGGGGGGTAGGCTTCTTAGTTTTAGCGAGGTGAAGCAGCTGAGAAACACACAGATCATCACACTCCTCTTATATCACACAATTATAATCAAGTATAGTCAGATAAAATAATCACGTTTAAATATATATATAAAGCCTTTAAATCTACGGAAATAGAAAAAAACCCAGTGGGAACCAACTTTTGAGCCCAACTGTATCTATAAATTCAAGCCAAGCTACTGCATCATAAACCTTACTAATAATTCAAGTATAGTATTGTGCTTCCGTACCATAAAAAAAAAAAAAAAAAAAAAAAAAAACTTTTGATACCAACTGTATCGGCAAATTTCTCGGCCAGGAATCTGGAAATCGAGACGAGAAAATCCTCAAATTTGCCCTGGGGGCATTTAGGAAAAGTGGCAACGTCGCACTACCAACAATCATTGAATTATCGCATATACAGGCATTCAATCAACATGCCACATATGTAGTTGAATTCAGCGCAAAAAATGACATAGTCTACGTATCTTAATTTTTATCAGAAACGGCTTATTAAGCATATATTAATAATTTTCGTGGCCAGGTTTGGAGATGTGGCACCACTGTAAAAGGTTGCCAAGTATGCAGTTGTGATGTGGTGAGTACTTTTCACCGCCCTTGCCATTTGATTTCCAGCCATCGACCTGACAACAAGTAAGTCCAATATTCCCCCTTGTATTCTCCATTTTTAGCCGCTTTTATAGAGTTTAATTTAGTGAAGTGCCTTAATTTCCGATGTCCGCGACTTTGCACCAGGTGCCTAATCAGTGTTTTCGTAATGTTTCGTATATTCTCAGTATATTTAAGTTAAGTTAATGGTGAAAGCCGGCGGGTTGAGCAAACAATATGGCGACCGAGTGAAAACCTAGGAAGCCGGCAGGTTTTCACTTGCGGGGACAATTATCGTCTGCAGAATTCATTAAATATATTAAATACCGGATAATTACAGGCTTAAGGTTAAAGAAAGTCATAACATAGAAGCATTTTTTATTTTATTTGGTCAGATTACAATACATAGCTGCAAATATGACGATGGTTAGAGACACAGGCCTTCGAATATTTCCCCCTATTAAACTCTATGCCTTATATACATCGATATGTAGAGTAACTATTAATATACATACGTTAAATAATGGTATTTTAACAAACCAGGCAATGATTTGGTGCTAGTTAATAGATCGGTCAACCTCCGCGCCATTTTGGTACCCATTGGAGTCATTATCCTCTTTATAAGTCTTTCTAATCACATTCTGATCAGTGTTTTCGTAATGTTTCGTGTATTCTCGGTATATTTAAGGAAAGTTAAGGTGAAAGCCGGCGGGTTGAGCAAACAATATGGCGACCGAGTGAAAACCTAGGAAGCCGGCAGGTTTTCACTTCCGGGGGCAATTATCGTCTGCAGAATTCATTAATTACATTAAATACCCAATAATTGCAAGTGTAAGGTTAAAGAAAGTCATAATATTTACGTAGTTTTTATTTAATTTGTTCAGATTATGCACTTGGCACCAAACCCGATGATCGACGTAGGCCTATGATTATTTTTTCACAATTAGCATACTACAATATTGCATAAATGGGCATATTCGTTGTTTTATTCACTAGTTATTTAGGTATTTAGTTATTTAGGAATATTTACGCAATAGTAGCCTAATAGAAATCAACTTAACCCCTTCTGTACCGGTGATGTACTGTTTATATTATATTCTGGCAACTATTATAAGATTTTGTTCAGCTTAGGAAGGATGTCTACTCCATCAAAGGCTAGACTGTGTTGATTCATCTTTTTAGCTACCATAAATATACTACTTAAGCTTCATACAATCGTCTAAGTGTAGCTAGAATAAAAGTACAAGTACGTCGCCGTTACAGATGGGGTTAAGGGGGGGTGACCTGTTTTTGTTCTGTCCTTTTCTACTTTTCTCTGGCTTGTATCCATTTGGCCCCATTCAGCCTACTGTTTTAAGAAGTTTATCCCCATCCAGGTGTACATTTTTTTACTGGTGAGCGGTAGCAAGCCAGCATATTTTTTTATTTTTGTTTGACAAAGCTAAATTTGTACATTTTTAGATAGAAAAATGTCTCCGGCGAAGCCGGATTTCTTCATATAATGCTGACTCGCTATCGCTCGCCAGGAAGAAATCGACACCTAGATGGGGATAAAAGTCTTAAAATAGTTGGCTGAATGGGGCCGAATGGTTACAAGCCAGAGAAAGTGAGAAAAGGACAGAAATAAAAAAAAAAAACGAGTCGCCCCCCTTAAGCATATGCGATCATTAATAAAATTACATCAATCGATCAATACGAATATTTTTATCGAATCACTTAAGTTAAAGGTTAAAATTAAAGGTATGTAGATTTTAAATATAGTTCAGTGAAACGCTAACCATGCAACAAAGGCAGTGATTTATGGGCAGGAAACGGTCAGCCAATCTCCGCCATTTTGGTAACCAGTAGGGTGGTGATCCTCTTTACACTCCAATATATCCATAGCTTCCACACCCATAACAAACATTCGGTAATACTGGCACAGGATATATATAATTTACTCCATGGATCTAAATTTCTAGTCACAAATTCGCCCCGTTGATTGATAATTAAGGTATCAAAATGGCGGCCAAATACAATGCTGACTGTGGTCTCACAGGGCCTCCATTAACCCCTTATTTACCGACGACCCTTATTCTATATTATTCTAGCTATATTTAGACGATTATGTGCAGTTTAAGAAGGATCTGTCTTAGTTAAAAGGGTTAAGTGAGATAGTTGGAAGCCTGTTAATTGCTGGAGGCCTTTTATAAACGGAGTAAAATAGTCTAATAGTAGCCACAATAAAGTTAATAGGACGGCACCGGTACAGAAGGGGTTAATCAAATGGCAGGTTATATTATTAAAACAATAAGGCCAGATTAGTTTTGCACCTGGCGGAAAATTCAATTCCTTTGCCGCTAATTCACCAATGCCTAGCGCCACACTATGACCAGTTGTGGATCCGCATCCTATTAATACAAAGTTCTCATAAATAAGGGGGTCACAGGCTTTTTTCTTTCTCCTTTTCTCTTTCCCTGGCTTGTATCCATTTGGCCCCATTCAGCCAACTGTTTTAAGAAGTTTATCCCCATTCAGGTGTCTATTTCTTCCTGGCGAGCGATAACGAGCCAGCATTGTATGGAGAAATCCGGCTTCGCCGGAGACCTTTTTCTATCGAAAAATTTACAAATTTAGCTTTCTGTCAAAACAAAAATATATACTGGCTTGCTACCGCTCGCCAGGAAAATATTAACACCTGTATGGGGGTAAACGTCTTAAAACAGTAGGCTGAATGGGGCCGAATGCATACAAGCCAAAGAAACAGAAAAAAAAAGTTACCCCCCCCTTAACATACTTCGCTGTAACCTGTTACTAGCGGAGTAGTGAACATGGGAGCATGACAATTTACCGCTAACTTAAATATAACAGACTATGGATTACTTCTTCATAGTGCGTTTAGCTCTTCTAATCCACTTATTTAGTTTAATGTTGCTAATATTAAACAAATTCTCAGAGGACTCGAACCTAGGACGTTCACACAGAAATTCCGCGCACCTATGCATTACGCACTGGGAAAAAGACAGTTGCTTATAAATATACACGAATATTAATAATGCTAACACAAACAAATTATGGTAAAAATTGAAGAGACTAGTTATTTTTTGTCGTGTTGTTAGGTTAGGTTAGGTAAAAAGGAACTCAAAGGGCTCGAACCTAGGACACTCACACCGATATTCCGAGCACTTATGCATTACGCTATCAAGACCGGTTAGGTTAGGTAAAAAGGCTGTCCGGGGTCAAGTCAATGTTTACCTAAATGATATGTAGTATACTTGGCTGATGGAGATCAATGTTAACAATGTTTTTTTGTCTTTTACAGATGTCGTGAATGATGATGGAAACTTCAACCAGATCCTTCAACCAGTCTACCACCACTACCATCATCACGAGACTCCTAATCCTGTAATCCTAACCATCCTCTCCCCCCAATCCTAATCCTGTAATCCTGACCATCCTCTCCCCCCAATCCTAATCCTGTAATCCTAACCATCCTCTCCCTCCTCCATCTGTAAAGGGAAGTTTCATTTTATATATATATAATTGTTTTCGTCCCATGACCTTCCGTCAAGCTTAAATAAAATACCTCGAAGCCCCCCCCCCCCCCTAGTGATAATTTTGTACATTTTTCGATTGAAAAATGTACCAGCCGAAATAATAATAATAATAAGGCCAGTTTCTCATTAATTTCAGGCTCGCTAGCGCTCGCCAGGAACAAAATAGATCGCTATATGACACAGATCTTTAGTGCCTAGAGGGTGAACTTCTTAGTCTCAAATTAACCTGGGCTAAGCATGAGGGAGAAAGGGGCCGGAGCAAACTTCCCTTTAATCCTATCCATCCATCCCCCCCCCCCCCCTTCCTTCCTTCCTTTGTCCTTGTCACCACCTAAACCACCTCCCTTCTACTAACATGTGTACAGACATTACGTTAGATAGGCGGCAAATTTAAGGTAAGATTCTATTTTAATACATTTCAGTGTAAATGATATACTTATGAATTGTTTTGCAATAATTTATATATAAATAAATCTGGTATATATATTTTTTACATTTGCTATAACTATAATATTTCCAATAACGTAACATCATTTTTGTATAATGAAATATATATATTGAAATATAATATAATTAATCCATGCACTAATCTTTTTCTCCTATCGTCGTTGGCTTCGAATTAGAAGAGGTTTCTGGTAGGGATGCTGAGGTGAGGTTGGGGGGGGGGGGTTAGAGGGGGGGTAGCTCTAGTTAGTTCAAGGGGTAGGGATAGGTAGGAGTCTGTTCTAGGTTAGTATTGGTTAGATGTTGCTCTATTCGGTTCCCTGAGGAGGTTGGTTAGCAGTCTCATAGAGGCTTGGATAGAAGCATAGTTTGGTTTTGGTTTGGGTTTGGTTTATTTTCTTGTTGGTTGAAATCCGGCCGGTAGATTTCTGGTTGTCTGTTCGTTGGTTGTGAAGGTTGCAGGTTTTCAGATGACGTGGCGGCTTGCAGACCCGATGTGACAGCTTGCAGACCCGCTGTGGCCGATTTGCAGACCCGCTATGGCCGATTTGCTGACCCGATGTTGTGGCTGGCAGAACGGCGATCCTGAAATAATTAAATATTTTATCAACAGGAATGAGCTGGATGGCCCGACGGAGGAACAACGGTGAAATAAGGTATGCCGGAACCTACTAATGTGACTTTAAATCTTCCCAACAGGTTAGAGATGGGAGGACCGCTGCGATCTTGCCCGACCCAAGACGACCCGGCTCGACCCAAGACGACCCGACCAGGAATCACGATCACCTTGACTATGGTTGAGATATAATGTTTATTTGGGTAT
The DNA here is from genome assembly GCA_032716605.1 of Paralithodes platypus. Classification (NCBI taxonomy): domain Eukaryota; kingdom Metazoa; phylum Arthropoda; class Malacostraca; order Decapoda; family Lithodidae; genus Paralithodes; species Paralithodes platypus. Next base: position 6,878,868 of record CM064529.1, read on the forward strand.
AATCCTGTGTAGCGGGTAGACATTTATTTATACCTCAATAATTTGGTAATGTTACAATATATATTTAAGTTTTACATTCATAAATAGTTCACTAATATACTATGTTTGGTTAGGTTAAAGATATTGTTCAATGTTTCTTAGTAAATAGGCATATCAAAAACAGTTCTACCCGCTAACAGGATCTTACCTTTTTGTTGTTTCAAAAACATATGAATTGATAAATTTTGAAAATCTGCATTATATCAGAAATATTGGCCTAATTGACCACTTGTGAGTTTGAGGCTATAAGGAAGTTTGGGCCGTATACAAAGTTATTAAACAGAAATGCAGTGATGTAGGTTTTTGTTGGATAGAAAGTACGGTGAATTTGGTGTTATGTGTTTATATAATATGCAATACAACTCTTATTTTAACTCTTAATTCTGCTAAATGTCGATAAAAAAAACTCCAACTTCCTTATAGCTTGATACTCGCAAGTGTTCAATTCCTTAAGCTGTAATATTAATATTGGATTTTCTAACAGATGTGAGGGAGGTTGAGGCTCGGCGGAGGGAAGACTAACTCGAGAAACCCAAACGGAACCTTAACCATCTTCACCAACAAACTAGGGTAAGAACACATTATCTTTTTATTTTTTGGCCTATACATTCATTAATTCATGAATTCTTAGTTTCCTCGCTAGACATCCATCAAACTTAAAAAACATCCCCTAGACCCCGCCCTCAAGATAAATTTGTAAATTTGTCGGTAGAAAATTTACCGGCCGAAGGCCGGTTCCTCTTTCAGTTACAGGGTCGCTATCGCTCGCCAGAATAAAATAGACACCTAAATGGCACGATAGGTCTTAAAATGTATAAACAAATGGGACGAAAGGTCTTAAATCGCCAAACAAATAAGAAAATAACATAAGAAAATGGGAGTCTGCAGAAAGTCGATTGGCCTACACAAGGCAGATCCCCGTCACACCCAACCCTAATTATAAGCCCAGCTTAAAAACACCATTAGGACTTACCTCACCGAAACGGTCAAGAGGTCAGAAAAACTGGGATCTGCAGATCCCCACACCTGGGCCACACCTGACAGATCACTCTCACACCCAACCCATCTCGTCCATATGCCTATCTAATTGCATCTTAAAGCTCCCTATCGTTCTTGATCCCACTCTAGCACTTGGTAGCCTATTCCACCTATCTACAACGGTTACCAAACCAATATTTGCCTATATCAAATGGGCCGAACGTCTACAAATCTCAAAACTAATGGGACTAAACACTAGGGAGAATAAGAGACCAGAAAAACGACCGTCTCTCCTTAATAGGGTTAATGGTAAGGGTTTATTCATTGGTATATATAGATTTAATTATTTGTAAATTTGTTTCCTCCCTAGACTTCCATCAAGCTTAAAAAACATCCCCAAGATCCCCCTTTGACAAATTTGTAATATTTTCGGTATAAATTTTCGGTATAAATTGTGATGTTCCTCCGACATCACAGGCTTGGTATCACTCGCCAGGAAAATTAGTCTCCTAAATAGCACGAAAGGGAAAATTAGTCTCCTAAATAGCACGAAAGGTCTTGATAATGACACAAATAGATTGAAACTTTGAAAGGTCTTAAAATTAGTCTCCTAAATAGCACGAAAGGTCTTGATAATGACACAAATAGATTGAAACTTTGAAAGGTCTTAAAATCGGCAAAGTAATGGGGCTAAACATGAAGGGGGACCAGAAAAATGACCCATCTCTCCTTAACAATATTAAAAGTTTTGGTTACCATGTGTATAGTTCTCTTAAGTTCCCTTAGCCTATCCCATATACTGTATTAATTATATCATGAGAATCAATTTGTTTAAGTTGTATATTTAGGGTTTGGTTCTCTTTAACAAATTCTGGTGTTCCATATACTGTATTAATACTAAAACATAGGGTTAATTACAAATACCTTATTTGCATTCAGAAATAGTAATCAATCTCATAATTACCTCTCCAAAATTAGTTTTCTGCCCACAGCTCACTCAAAGAAAACTGCAGAGGTTGAAGTAACTAAACTAAAGGTTTCTAAATACCCCTGATGGTAACAAAGGCTTTAAAGTATCCCTAATAGGCTCAAACTGCGTCATATGTCGGAGAGGGTTAACTGCCACAGATCCTTCCTAAGCTGCATGCAATCGTCTAAATACAGCTAGACATTAATATAACACGTCGCTGGTACTGAAAGGGTTAACAAATTCAGAAGTATACAGTATATGCATAAACTACACTGCAGATCATTTCAATACAAAAGGTACAGTCGCGCTAATAAGTGATGTCTCGGCACCAAGAATGTTTTGATCAATAATTGGTATCAGCAATATCTAATGTTCATATCGAGTGAAATATACAACAAATTTCCTACACTTACCCACCCTATTAACATCTGACAGACATTAATACAGCACAGAGCAAGCCAAACGTAATGACAGCTGGGACATGAATTATTAGCGCGACTGTACTAAAATATATAACCCTATCACTGCAGGCTTATGTATAGTTACTAAAACCTGAACCTTGGACAATACGATAAAGGACTGACTAGTTACTCAACATCACGGTTTAAGGGGAGGTGTTTAGTTTGCTCCCTAGACTTCCATCAACACTCCCTTTCGAGATAAATGTGTACATTTTTCGGTAGTAAAATGTCCCGGTCGAAGGCAGTTTCCTCCAAAATTACAGGCTTGCTATCCTTCGCGAGGAAAATATAGCTACTTAAATGGCATGACAGGTCATAAAATTGACAAATTGGGGCAAAAAGTCTTGTAATAGTCAAAACGAAAAATAGACAGTCCTAAAATCTCAAACCGAGCTAAACATGAGGGCGAAGGGGTCCAGAAAAAGGCCTTAATGCAGTGGTGACTATAGTTATTAGCGTTATACATCAGGATGTTAACTAATACTAACCTAATGTTTCAGATGTATGATAGACGTCCAGCCTGAGGGGGGACAACAGACGGATGGTGGGACTCGTGGACCAACAGCTCTCGTCAACGATAAGTAATACGGGTCTGTCACTAAAATGTTTTAATACGGTCTTATTATGAAAGTCTATGCAATGTAATATTTTGAAGTTTGGTCTACGAAGTCGGTTTAAATTAATAAAACAACTAATTTAATAGCTATGGATACTGAATTAATGATTGGTGCCCTTTTGTCCTGGAGTACACACAGACGGCTGGTTTCTGTCTTAGTGGACGTAGCCTTTATAACTTCCTAAATATTTAAACTGTTGTGCCTTACCCCCAAAGTAGGATTAATTTTGCTGGCTACAGTTTAAAATATCATTGTAACTGGTCGACGATATCCCATAATCCTAAAATTTAAGTTAGTCATGTTCACCATCATAATTCTCAAAATGGGATTTGGTGACTTTCAATTCAGTTCTTACCATGGCATATAAGTAATTTGAAATGTGTGAATAATGTAATATCGAAGCTAGTTTGTATAGGCCCTAACTTTAACCCCTTCAGACTCATATGACGCAGAGGTTGCCAGATTAGCAATAAGAAATAGAGTTCTCTCACTCTTATAATTACCTCTCCAAAATTAGTTTTCTGCCCACAGCTAACTCAAAGACAACTGCAGAGGTTGAAGTAACTAAACTAAAGGTTTCTAAATACCTCTGATGGTAACAAAGGCTTTAAAGTATCCCTAATAGGCTCAACACAGCTAACTCAAAGACAACTGCAGAGGTTGAAGTAACTAAACTAAAGGTTTCTAAATACCCCTGATGGTAACAAAGGCTTTAAAGTATCCCTAATAGGCTCAACACAGCTAACTCAAAGACAACTGCAGAGGTTGAAGTAACTAAACTAAAGGTTTCTAAATACCCCTGATGGTAACAAAGGCTTCAAAGTATCCCTAATCGGCTCAAAATCGCGTCATATGTCGGAGAGGGTTAATTTGTCAAAACTCCTCGGTTAAACTATTATTAGATTATAATCCTTATATACTTCACCTATATTGGCCAAAAAACTTGAATGACAACTTGGCTGAAGTAGACTAGTTTAGTAATGCCTAACAAACTTCAAAATATTCCATAGACTATCATAAGTGGTGGACAGGGTAGAGGCAGCAACTTTATCTTACCAATTGAAAGTATTTCGTACATATGGCAACACTGATGATAATTAAGTTATCCCGAAACAGATCCTTTCCACACGGAGATCTGTGGAAATTGGTGAACGGTGAAAAAAGGCTGAATTAACTAAACTCGGTGTGGGTGTCCTAGGTTCGAGTCCTTGGAGTGCCACATGTATTTGCTGATTTCATTGAGTTTAGAGGTGAAGTTGGTTGGTGGAAAAACATAATTGATAGATCTTACCTTGTTTATTAGATACACCTTTCTATCTTTAGATGGGTAACTTATCAGACTGTAATTATCTTTAGATGGGTTTATCAATACTAATATGCTTCCAAAAAGGTATATTCTCACACTTTAATTATTCCTTTATATACGTTCTTTAAGGGGAGGTTTTTAGTTTGGTCTCTAGATATCCATCAAGCTTAAGATTACACCCCCTTGAGCCCCTTTCAAGATAAATTTGTACATTTTTCGGTAGAAAAATTTCCCGGCTGAAAGCCGGTTCCTCTTAAATAACAGGCTTGCTATCGCTCGCCAGGATAAAATAGACACCTAAATGGCACGAAAGGTCTTAAAATTGACAGAAATGGGTCGAAAGTTCTTAAAATCGTCAAAATAATGGGGCGAACGTCTTAAAATTAGAAATGCAATGGGGCTAAACATGAGGGAGATAGGAGTCAAGAAAAAAATCCCTCAAGTGGATATCTCTCCTTAAATTAATGTTTTATTATAATATCAGTGTTGTCAAATGTACGAATGTTACCTTAAGTTGGATATATAACAAATGCTGCCAGTTAGTCGAAATAAAAATAGTTCGCCCAAAATACTCTGTAAATTTAAGTTCTTATAAACTTTTTCTTGACAGTCCTCCTGTGCTTCCAATAGCCTGTGACTAGTAAGATTTGTTTAAGAGAGCCCACCTCTTTTTGTTATCTTTCTCTCACTCTCTTTGGCTTGTATCCATTCGGCCCCATTCAGCCTGCTGTTTTAAGAAGTTTACCCCCATCCAGGTGTCAATATTTAACTGGCGAGCGGTAGCGAGCCATCATATATACATTTGTATTTTGACAGCAAGCTAAATTTGTACATTTTTAGATAGAAAAATGTCTCCGGCGAAGCCGGATTTCTCCATACAATGCTGGCTCGCTATCGCTCGCCAGGAAGAAATAGACACTTGGATGGGGATAAAAGTCTTAAAACAGTTGGCAGAATGGGGCCGAATAGATACAAACCAAAGCGAGTGAGAGAAAGAAAAAAAAGCGAGGTGGGCTCCCTTAAGTCATAAGTGTCGAAGAACTATGTATATTGACTGTACCCTTGTTAATATTAGTATGTAGTTACTTTAGTCTTTAAGTAAATACAGTAGGTTTTATAGTAATGTGTAAAACACTGGAGATTAAGAAACTTTTAATATAATTTGAGATTTACCGTACAACTGTATTGTTTCACATGTATAAGGTTGTCAATAAATCTTATTTTACCTGCAGAGATGGTTATAAATGCCACTGTAGATGAAGATTATCATAGGCCAGCTTAGAGTAACTTCGATATTCACGTAAAATTCTTTTCAAATTTGTCCTTCAATGGAGAACAATATAATGGGTAAAACAGGCTCTTCATATTGTCAGTCCTAATTATCACTGAACACTACAACAATGGCCATTAAGACTACAACATTAATAAAAAGGGCCATTCAAAGGTTTAATATCTAACTATGAATCTTAGGTGGCCTTATGTGAGCTTTTAGTTTGCCTTGATGAGCACTTAACCCTCGTTTTAAGTAATTATCCCCATGAGTTGAACAAAATATCTGCAAATATCCCTCCATATGGCAGAGAACTTAGATTTAATTGATTAGTCGTTGAATTAATGTCAAACCTACACGCATAGACTGATAAATATTCAAACGCACAATTGTTTGTACTGTAAATTGGATTATCTGTTTATGACGACTTCAAAGATAACAAAGCTTGATAAGATATTCCCTATCTGTACAACAGCTATGCCTTTAGAATTATGACTAGTGTCTTTAGAACAATAGCGGTCCTATTTCTTTACTTCGATAATGCCTACTAGTTTAGGTAAATGTTGATAACCGATATTTTAAGCCTATGTTAATTTATTCTACAGCTGGCATTGTTTAGCGTCATAAAATACAGGTTTTCAGTAATTTGTATCATGCTACGAGAAAGTGTTGCATAATTTTGATAACAGATTAGATTTAAAACCTAACCATTATTCTCCAGTGCTTTCTAATTCCTGAATAATCATCCAAGATATCATTAATCGATTTTTAAAATATGATTTGCAGTTTAAAATACCTTTATCATTCAGTTTTAAGACTTTAACTAGATACCTCATTGGTTATTGAATAGTTTCAATTTAATTTACGAAGTATTTTTCTTAGCTTTTATAATTCCCTTAATACAGATCTAGACTGTAAATGTAAAGTAAAAGTTACTTGGTTGATAAGTTATTTTAAGTAAATCAATGAGTGAATGAAGGGTGGCCTACTGAGTTGGGCACACTGTTTTCTATCATTCTATTTCTTTCCTTTTCTCTGGGGCCTCTTGTTCCCCTTGACTTATTTATCAAGTTAGGTACTGACTGACCGACCTGTTTTTCCCATACAACAATATTTAGTTTTGCTCACCGAATCGTCGCTGTTGTCTGCTGCAATGGTGCCTCTCTGATGCTAATGTTGCCGTTGATGTTGTCTGTCACTCTGACAATCTTCACTGTTGGTCTTATTGATGCTGTGGCAGTCGTTGATGTCTGTCCATCTATAGTTCCGTTGTCATCTTGGTTTGGTCTCGTTGCTCACATCTGTTGGAATCCCACCTTTTCAGTCTCAACCAACTCAAAACAATTACCAAACTCATAATCACTACCTGCCAATTTGTGCTCACTATGCACTATCTACCAACTCAAATGGAATGCCTATATCCTCATACTGAAGCTCCTACTCAAACTCCAGCTCACTCAATATCTCTCCATATATATTCAACACGTAAACATCTGGATAAAGACCGATGATCAATATACCAAACAAATCTTAGTCAAAACAGATACATTTGTTTGACCAACCATAGCAAGCTCACCTCATTGCTAATTCCTTGTCTGCTGTCGATGTACTCAGTCTGTTGTCATCCGTTCTGCTGTCGTTGGCCCGTTCTGCTGTACCTAGCCTTTTCTGCTGTCTGCTGAATATTTACTCCTCCCGTTTGTCCTTGATACCGTCTGCTCTCGCTACCAGTTCTTCTATCCAATGCTTGACACCGACGACTTCTTGACTGCTTCCTGACAATAAAAAATACATTAAAAATATATACCTGACTTTTCTTATGTGTGTTTGGGGGCGTGTTGCAGGGAGGGTATTGATGTACCAGGGAAGGAGGGAGGACAGAATAGATTTAGCCAGAATACAGAATAGAACTAGTGTGCACAATAGAACAGAATAGAACAGACTAGGGCTGAAGGGAAGATCTATCTGGGATGGGGATAGGATGAACTACCAGGGAAGGGAAGGAAAAACTCGTAGCGGGTGTGGGATGGTTATGTAGGAGACTGAACGAAAAATATTAATATATAAGAAAAAAATAGAACCCCCCCCCCACCCTCCCGAGTCTCCACCCCCCACCCTCCCGAGTCTCTCCCCCCCCCCCCCCCCCCAAACCTCTCGAGTCTCCCCTCCCCAGGACCCCCCATCCTACCCCTGGTACCCCCCACCCAACCCCTGGGTCCCCCTCAGGACCCCCCTCCCCCCTCAGGAACCCCCCCCTCCCCCCTCAGGACCATCCCCCTTAGGACCCCCACCTTGACCCCCCTCAGGATCCCCCCCCTTTACCCCCCTCAGGACCCCCACCTAGACCCCCCTCAGGCCCCCTACCTAGACCCCCCTCAGGGCCCCCCCCCCCCTCCGTGAAACTCTGTATTTCGGGTGCTTCAATATTTTAATCTTTTTACAGATATGACGTGTTGCTGTGACCAGACTAAGGACCCTGGACCAATGGACAACACCACCTTTTGTTTAAAAAAAAATAAAGAAGAAATATTTGAGTCTTGACTATTGATTCCAACCTGTTGATGTAATCCAATATTGTAGATCAATCCTATATATTTCTAATGGTTATTCATATTAACTTTGAATACAAAAAAAAATAAACTAATTATTATTGTAAACCAATATCGCAGATATATTTGGATAACTATTACTGAAATTAAGCTGAAATCCATAAGAATAGCAAAGCCAATTAAACTAATATTAAAGGCTTACAATCCAACTTAAATTAATTGATCTTAATTTTGGAATGAATAGAACAATGTGTTTAAACAATTACTACACGCAAATACCCTCTATAAATTTAAAGAAAACTTTACAAATTATTATAAATAAAAATTTGAAATATTGGAATACATTGCCAGATAATAGAAACGGTAAGTTCACGAAACCAACTACAAAATAAAATGTCTGGGTGAGGGTGAGGAGGGATGACTGGGTGAGGGTGAGGAGGGATGACTGGGTGAGGGTGAGGAGGGATGACTGGGTGAGGGTGAGGAGGGATGACTGGGTGAGGGTGAGGAGGGATGACTGGGTGAGGGTGAGGAGGGATGACTGGGTGAGGGTGAGGAGGGATGACTGGGTGAGGGTGAGGAGGGATGACTGGGTGAGGGTGAGGAGGGATGACTGGGTGAGGGTGAGGAGGGATGACTGGGTGAGGGTGAGGAGGGATGACTGGGTGAGGGTGAGGAGGGATGACTTTCAATACCTAATATATCTAGATTCTTGGAGAGATTGGTAGGAAGAGCTATATGGGTTTGGGATAAGCAGGCAAATAGCAAGTTACATGGGATAGATCATGATAGTTACATTGGTTAGATACACACCTGTTACATGGGAAGAATAGATCAGTTGATATATAGTTCAGGAATAGAATATAGCTTAGTTAACCCAGTAATTACATATATACAATAGTTTCAAATTACATAACCCATCATCCTAATAAAACTTAAATATATACATAACTTAAAATAACATTAACAGTTATATGGGATACGGCCAGTAAAAACAAATGCATGGGGATACCAGAGATTGAATCCTAAGTTGCACATAGCTCCAGTCACATAACTTTAGGATTTAGATAATTAACTTTGGCATAGGCAATACTTTGGACTCCCACATGTCATATTGAGAACACCGAGCACTACCAACACACCAAATCACTACCAAAACACCCCCAATGTCACTGCCAACACATCAAATATCACTACCAACACCTCGTAGAACACTACCAATTCAACAAATGTCACTGCCAACACATATGCTTATTTATTGTACATGGCTCCAGTTGCATTATACCTTCAATGATTAAATTAAAACCACGTAATTACCAAGATCACAGAATACTGCTAACACACTAAATCACACTGCCAACATTTAGGTTCAATGATTGTACTCTTATCCTTGCCAACAATCCACACTACTTTGCCAACAGTCGTACACACATTTAATCGGCATATCACTACCTTCCTCTAATTTGACCGTACACTGTTAACACCTAATTATACACACTTAATCAGTCTCATCATGAATATATCCTTCCCCTACTTTGATCACGTACTCTGCCAACATCCACACATTCCATCACACTTCCAATACACAATGCCAATTGACTTATCATTTTACCAACATCCCTACACATTCTCATACACAACAGGGAAACTAATTCTGAAAACTAACCTCTCTCCAAAAGCTGCACACTAGTTTCGAAAGTATTAAACACTACTTCATAAACAAAATAGGTTAGAGTTGAGCTGTAAACTAGATAGTTAACACAGGCTTCCCTCAGTACTGCCTGGAGGGAGAGGGAAATAGTCCAGGTGTAGATTATACTAGCTAACTTAGCTGATAAACTAGATTAAACTTGAAGTAATTATTGAAAGGACGGTACACTTAAGAACATTGGAAAGATTATAAAAGTATTCCTTAAAAGCTTGGCTATTGAAAAGTTAAACGGAAATCATTGATTAAGAATGATCAAAAATGCCAAATTACATTGCCAATGAAAAATAGGCTTAAAATAAAGCTATGCAAAATTGCCGAAAGCCCAATGGTTATTTCAAAATTAATAGACTATGAAGATGTACTTTCAAAAGAAAATTACAGTACACAATGGGCATATCCTGTAGTGAACCAAAAGTTATACTATGGTCACAAAGCCAAGTTAGGTATAAAGTACTTTAGGAACGTAATATAAAAGCAAAACTTTGTTAATTTGTTATAAGATGTATACAACCAGTAAGGGTAATACAAAAATAACGAAGTATTAAAAGTATATGATTTTTGTAAGATAATATAAAAATGTATGTCCGACTCTGATCAATAAAATACTAAGTCTATATATTCTTTTTAATATCCATTATATTTTTGTTTCTCCTGTTATTTAAAGTTTATATACTGTATGTACAGTGTTTTGTAAGATAATATAAAAATGTATGTCTGACTGATCAATAAAATACTAAGTCGATATATTCTTTTTAATATCCATTATAATTTTTCTGTTATTACAAGTTTATATAGTCCGTTTCAAGTATAGTTTTTCTAAGTTCTTTTCATATTCAGTATATTTTCTAAGTCCATATATTGGAACTTAATTTATAATCGAGAACTATTTTTTTCTAAGTTCTCTTTTCATATTCAGTATATTTTCTCAGTTCTCTTATACTTTGTGTATAGTTTCATATTTTATTTATTTTTGTTTCTAAGTCCATATATTGGAATTTTATTTATAATTGAGAACTAGAGTTTTTCTAAGTTCTCTTTTCATTTTTTTTTCTAAGTCCATATATTGGAACTTAATTTATAATCGAGAACTATTTTTTTCTAAGTTCTCTTTTCATATTCAGTATATTTTCTCAGTTCTCTTATACTTTGTGTATAGTTTCATATTTTATTTATTTTTGTTTCGAAGTCCATATATTGGAACTTCATTTATAATTGAGAACTATTTTTCTAAGTTAATTTTATTTTCTAAGTTCTCTTTTAATTTATTTTTTCTAAGTCCATATATTGGAACTTTATTTATAATTGAGAACTGTTTTTCTAAGTTCTTATCAGTTATAATAGTCATAGCTTAAAATATAGTGATCAATAAAAGATAGAAGTTCGTTTATTTTCTTTTATTAAGTAAAGTTCGCGTGACAAGGACGATATATAACAATATTATATCAAGTGAAGTTAATAGCAAATACAGAGTTATGAATTCAAGTGATAGAATATATCATAAGTTACATTTAAGGCAAATACAATCATTATTGAAATTAAAGCAAAGCAAAATATTGAAGCTGAAGGAGGGAACCAACTCGGGGAAGAAGGGGGGGAGAGGGGACATCATCAAAGCAACAAAACTGTGAAGTAATAAGAAAAATAGCAAAGATTAGAGTAAAGGTAATAAGACCTATCTCATCTGAAAGGGAAAAATAGATTAGCCTAACCTAACACACACCATTCATACCATGCAACTACGACTACATACTACGACTACATACTACGACTACTAACTACGACTACTTACTACGACTACATACTACGACTACATACTACGACTACATACTACGACTACATACTATGACTACTTACTACGACTACTTACTACGACTACTTACTACGACTACTTACTACGACTACATACTACGACTACATACTACGACTACTTACTACGACTACAACCTACCCTCCCATCCTAACCTAACCTACACCACCACCACTACGACTACATACTACGACTACATACTACGACTACATACTACGACTACATACTACGACTACATACTACGACTACAAACTACTACTACAAACAAAACAGGAATATCACTCCCCTTGTATGGTAGTGGCGTGGGCAGTTTCTCGCAGCAACCGGCAGAGTCCACAGGCAGCAACCGGCAGAGTCCACAGGCAGCAACCGGCAGAGTCCACAGGCAGCAACCGGCAGAGTCCACAGGCATCAACCGGCAGAGTCCACAGGCAGCAACCAGCAGAGTCCACAGGCGGCAGAGTCCACAGGCAGGAACTCCATTCCTGGAAACAAGAAATAAAACATTAATTTAGGATCTTTAGATAAATACAAAAAAATAACTATAATATTCTGCTTATACTGTTCACAACAAGTAGGCAAATACTGATTTTTAATGTTTCTAAGTTGAGTATTTTAGTTGCAAGAGTTAAGGGGAGGTCTCCACTTGAGGGATTTTTTGCTTGACCCCTTTCTCCCTCATGTTTAGCCCCATTGCTTTTGATATTATAAAACGTTTGCCCCATTAGTTTAGCGATTTTAAGAACTTTCACCCCATATTAAGACCTTTCGTGCAATTCAGATGTCGATTTTATCCTGGCGAGCGATAGCGAGCCTGTAATTTAAGAGGAACCGGCCTTTGGCCGGGAAATTTTTCTACCGAAAAATTTACAAATTTATCTTGAAAGGGACTCAAGGGGGTGTAATTTTAAGCTTGATGGAGGTCTAGGGAACAAACTAAATACCTCCCCTTAAGCAAGGAAATACGATGTTAATTATCAAACAATTATAAGGAAAGAATGAGCAGCTACTGTATATAATTTCTGATTACTTATTATTATGAACAGTAAAGCAACAGGACAATTTAAATATATTATCATATATTAACCCTTTCAAGATTATGACGCACTTCAACAGTATATTCTGGTTATTAATAGACGCTTTTGTAAAGATTAGAAGGGTATATGAAAGTAAGAGGGGGCTAATTGAGATAGTCTTTACGCTTCTGATGCCTACAGATCCTTCCTAAGCTGCATAAAATTGCTTAATGATAGCCAGAATAAACTGCCAAAATGCGTCATAATCCTCAAGGGGTTAATAGTATACCGAGAGACTATCAGGGTGTCAAACCGGAGCAATTTTGTTTGAAGACTTGACTGAATATGAGAAGGAATACAAGAACACCAACACAAAATAGCATTGTTTTGACCATCCTATCGCTTCCAAAGACATAATTTGTACTATAAACCCACAATATTATCTTTACATAGACATTAATAAAGACTAAATGTAATGGACTCGGCTTTCGTTTGACACCCTATACTGAGATGGGCAGTAACTTACCCAAGGCAGTTGGTAGGTTGTGGTGTGTTGGGTCCATGGCTCGGTGTTGGTAGGTTGTGGGGTGTTGGTAGCTTATAGTTTGTTGGCAGAGTCCATGGCGAATTCGATGGTGTGACACAAAACACCAACTCAAATCCTGAAAAGAGAAGAACATATTCATTAATTATAGATTAGAACATTCGACTAAGAAATATTTACTGAGTATGGAATATACAAACTATTGATATAATAAATCTAAAATACTCTACTATTTAAGTAAGGATAATAAAAGTAATGAGTAAACATCAAAATGAGTAAACATCAAAATGAGTAAACATCAAAATGAGTAAACATCAAAATGTTAAGCTATAAAATATATATACAGTAAAGTGCGGGATATATTGACAATCCTTTAACCGAGTTGCCTTTAAAAAATCTCTACATAACTACTGGGTTGTATATAAAACTCCAGCAAGCGCGTAGGTTCTGGGGCTGGCTGGCTGCCTGAGTCACCCAAAAACGCCCAAAAACGCGCTAAATCACCACGCCCAAAATAACGCTACAGCATTCTAACCTACACCAATGGATTTACCGCATCATTTTAGACTTTCTTTATACTTTTTTCTTTGTTGGACTTGTGTCAGATTCTCGAAATTCGCCTTCCCTGAGCCAGAAATCGAAAATTTCAGTCACAGATTTCAAAGTCCAGTAACTTTTAAATTTTTCGAGTTACAAGGTTAAAACTTTGACAATAGGTAGTTCGATTTATTTGCAGAAATGAATGTTTTCAGATTTTTTAAATTTTGTATTTTACAAAAGATATAAATAAATTAGTGCTGATTTATTCATAAAATGCAAAGTATACGTAAATCTGGTTGAAATTAGCTGTTTCTTCACACAATTATGAACTCAATTATTTATTTGGTTCCGTATGAACACTATAACAAATTATTAAACTTAAATAATAACCGAATCATTTAGATATTGAAGGACTTAGTGATTCTAGCGCTCTGGCCCAGTCTGGTTGAGTGGTCCTAGTCCTGCCAAAAACGCTCGAATTCACCACGCCCAAAATTAACGCTACACCTTTCTAACCTATTCCATTCAATTTACCGCATCATGTTACCCATTCTACCAAGAAACAAACAAATCGTTGCTGGACTTGTGTCAGATTCTCCATATTCGCCTCCCCTGAGCCAGAAATCGAAAATTTCAGTCACCAAATTTGAAAGTCCATTAACTTGTGCAATTTTCGAGTTACAAGGTTAAAAAACTTTTACAATAGATAGTTCGCATTGTGTTGAGAAAAAGATTTGCTCAGATTTTCTACATGTTGAGTTTTACGAAAGCTATGATTAAATTAGAGCGACATTCCCCCACCGATATGTAGCTATGTAATTGGTGTAATTTCTATATATTTACAGAAAATGCTTCTTATATAATCATCATGGTTCAGATTATAACAAACTTAACCCTATGAAGAATATGATGCATTTTGGCGGTTTCTTCTGGCGATCATTAGATGATTTTATACAGCATAGGAAGGATCTGTGGTAATTAAAAGGGTAAATACTATCTCCATTAACCCTCTGCCTTCCACATACCCTTCCTAATCTGAGTAAAATCGTCTAACAACAGCCAGAACACAAACACCAAATGCGTCATGGTATCTTCTGAGGGATAAAGGGGGTAATACTCGCTTTTCTGGACCTCCTTCTCCCTCATGATTAGCATATTAGTTTTGAGATTTTAAGACGTTCGTTCTATTAGTTTGTCGATTTTAAGACCTTTCACCCCATTTATTTGTCAATATTAAGACCTTTCGTACCATTTAGGTGTCGATTTTATCCTGGCGAGCAAGAGCGAGCCTGTAATTTTAGAAGTAAACCGGCCTTCGGCCGGGAAATTTTTCTACCGAAAAATATATAAATTTGTCTTGAAAAGGGGTCTAGGGGTGCTATTTGTCATGAAAAGGGGTCTAGGGGGTGCTATTTGTCTTGAAAAGGGGTCTAGGGGGTGCTATTTGTCATGAAAAGGGGTCTAGGGGGTGCTATTTGTCATGAAAAGGGGTCTAGGGGGTGCTATTTGTCATGAAAAGGGGTCTAGGGGGTGCTATTTGTCATCAAAAGGGGTCTAGGGGGTGCTATTTGTCATGAAAAGGGGTCTAGGGGGTGCTATTTGTCATGAAAAGGGGTCTAGGGGGTGCTATTTTAAGCTTGGTGGAGGTACTGTATAGCGAGGAAACTAAAAACTAAATAAATTAAATATACAGTATAAATAGCTCAAAAACCAAGCACTACCCCCTTAAAGGGAGAGTGCAGTATCTTAACCCCTTTTGTACCGGCGACGTCTTTTTTAATTATATTCTAGCAACGATCAGACGATTTAATTCAGTTTCAAAAGGGCCTCCAGCAATTAAGAGGCTTCAAACTATCTCACGTAACCCTTTTTACCACCACAGATCCTTCTTAAGCTCCACAAAATCGTCTAAATATAGCTAGAATAGAATTAATGAGACGTCACCGGTACAGAAGGGGTTAAGCACTGACTATCCACATTAATGAGGTGAAAGGTCTCGAAATCGCCAAACTAACGGAACGAACGTCTTAAAATCTCAAAACTGATACACTAAACATGAGGGAGAAGGGGGTCCAGAAAAGGCGACTACCTCCCCCTTAACCCTATTAGGTGCAGGGTGGGCCAATTTGGAGCCTCCCTGTTTTACTTCATTAGCTTGGAGATTTTAAGACGTTTCATCGCATTAGTTTGGCAATTATATGATGCTTCAACCCAATAAGGTGTCGAGTTTTCATGGGAGAAACCGGCCTTTGGCCGGGACATTTTTCTACCGAAAAATGTACACATTTAGCTTGAAACGTCTGGGGGACGTTTGTTTTAGTTTGAAGGGGGTTTGGAGAGGCGTTTTTCCAAGTCTAGCGGGTAAACTAAAAACACATTGTTCGAACAAAACAATTAAAACCTCTTATAATAATGAAACAAAATACCATAATAACCCCCAAGACGTTGCACCAAATAGTGTTAAGCACCGACTATCCACGCATTCTAAAGCATGATTTCGTAACTTTCAGTGCCAGTATTAGGGCTCCCATTGTTACTTTAACCCCTTCTGTACCGGCGACGTCTTTTAAAATGTATTCTAGCTATATTTAGACGATTTTGTGCAGTTTAAGAAGGATCTGTGGTAGTAAAAAGGGTTAAGTGAGATAGTTCGAAACCTGTTAATTACTGGAGGATCATTTTAAACTGAATAAAATCGTCTAATAGTAGCTACAATTAAATTAAAAACCGCACCGGTACTGAAGGAGTTAATCAGGCTATCATTAGAGGATTATATTCAGATTTGGAAAACTCTGTCTTCCACAGTTCCTTCCTAATCTTAATTCAATCGTATAGTGATAGACAGTGCAAAATTAAGAAATGCGTCTTCTGAAGGGGTTAGGTTTTTAGACTACTCCCTTAAAGAAATACTCAGAAAGCCCCTTGTCGAGATAAATGTGTACATTTTTCGGAAGAAAAATATGTCCTGCCCGAAAGGCCTATTCCTACTAAATTTCCGACTCGCTTTCGCTCGCCAGGAAAAATCGACACCTAAATAGCACGAAAGTTCTTAAGATCGCCAAATTACTGGAGCAATCCTAAAATCGCCAAATGAATGGGGCAAACGTCTTAAAATCACCAAATTAATGGGCCTTTAATACGGCTGAAATGATATGTTGTTTTTACACAATTTGCTAGTCATATATACGTATACACTCCGTTTCAGATCAACACCTACACAATTATAATACCGTACAGTTGGCCACATAAGTTCTGTTCCTCGTCGTGATCTTATGTATTAAAGTAAAATGGTATAAATTAATTGCGAGTATGGTATATTTTAATTATCACTTGACTAGCCAGATAGGTTAACGATACTTATAGGGAATAGGCTCGCATTATTAGGGGCAATGTAGGTCTATGAAATCCTTATACTGTACTCATGTGTAATCCACTGTGGGAGATTAATTTTGATCACATTTATAAAACCCGATAATAATAGAAAAAACGCCCATTCTAATCAATCTCCGAACTCTTTCGGACATCCTCACTGTTTACAAACGCCTTTAATGACGATTTCAATAATTCATGGGGGATTGAGGGGGGTAAAAGCCCCCCCTCAAGCCATCGTGTATCCCACGTTGGAATTATAGATAAGACCATGAAAACACTCATTTCTCAAAATCTGGAGGAAAAAACATGAAAAATAAGGGTGCGAGCCTATTCCCTATAATTACCAAGTTAACTGCTGCATATAGAAACACACTCGTAATTTAATAATGGGCATTATATTTCTAAGTATATATGATCACGGAGATAATCGTAATTTATGGGGGCAACTGTACTTGGAAGTATTTGAACCAATAATCAAGTGATCAGGGACTCACCTTAGGTTAGAGGTACAGTAGTGGTGGTTGTGGTGCTGGTTGTGGTGCTGGTAGATGTGGTGGTAGATGTAGTGGTGGTGGTGGTAGTGGTACTAGTGGTTGTGGTGGTGGTAGGTGTGGTGGTGGTAGGCTAGATATGGCATTTGTGGAACTAGCGATGGTGGTAGTTGTGGTATAGAGATGGTACTGGTGGCAGTAGTTGTGGTAGTAGTGGCAGTTATAGGTAAGCACTAAAACCCACACATTCTGGAAGGAAGAAATTAAATAATTAGGAATATAGTCGGGTTTCTAATAACGTAAACACTTAATAATTTATCGACATTTATCGTTGGGCAAGATTACACTGAAAATAATAATGGGAACAAAAAGAATAATTCAAGTGTCCATAATAATCTAACCATTTAAAGATATACTGATATAAATAAAGGAGAGAGAGAGAGAGAGAGAGAGAGAGAGAGAGAGAGAGAGAGAGAGAGAGAGAGAGAGAGAGAGACTTGGAGGTAATCAAGATCACTTTATTGGGAAGCATGGAAATCATCCTCTAAGCTAACACAAACATAATTAGTACGGTAGTACGGTACACACACACACACATAGATAGATAGAGAGGATATAAATACAACACAAAACACAAATTGAGAACGAGTGGTCATGTGGGGGAGGCGAAGGCATATGATGATGGCGGGGTGGGGTGGGGGTGGGGGGGTAAAGGAGGCGAGGAGGGGGCAGGGTGTCAGGAAGAGGAGATGGGGGAGGGGGGGGATCAGAAGAAAGAGGAGGATGAAAAGAGAAGTAGGCAAGAAGGAAGAGGAGAAGAGAGGAGAGATGAGGAAGAGAAGAAGAGAGAAGGGGGAGGAAAGGAGAGGATTGAGGGGGGGGGGGGGGGGAGGGAGAAACGAGCAGGACTGGGGATTGGCGAGAGGGGGGGGGGGACGGAGGAGGTAGCCAACAGCGATGTCACTTCGTTTGCTAGTTTGTACCTCCAATTTGGTAATGACCCCCTCTATATTCACACACCTCACCAACGCAATGAACACACACCAAATAGTTTCTGTTATTACCTAAATGTCCTGAAGGTCAACGATATTCCCGTAATTACTGGTTGTTAGAATATATGCAAACGACACAACATACAAGAACCGGCTCACGCAGTCATAAGTTCACAATTTTCTTATATTACTCTAATAAATTACATGACTGACCACCTTAGCTATCATAGAATTTCAAAACACACCCATATTTACACGGAAAGTTCCCCATACACACCTTATATACGGTGAAATACGAAGAGCCAACGCCGCAACGTGCTACCCCTTCCAGTCGACTGTCAGCACTGAATAATTACGTCATATTCAACCTGCCCCTCCCCCAAGGAGAGTATAGAAGGAGAGGCGACTCTCTGCTTTTGGTTGTAGGCCCCTGATACTTACCCCATCTAACGTCAAGCACCCATCAATAAAGAACGGTTAATTTCGAACAGTAACTATACAGTTTATACCCCTCAATAGAGAATGTACCGTTCTTTAGAAAACTGTTATATTCGAGCTATAACTATATAGTTTCTAATATATATAAGCTACCGCTTGCAGTACTCCATATCTCATAATTGTGTACATTCCATAATATCTCTTATAGGCTGTCTAAATAGTAGGCTACTGTTGTCACTCATGATGTTTTAATTGTGATCCCCATTCTGTCATTATCATTATTGTCCTACTTTATAGTCCATATGCTACTACAACTAAATACATTGTGCTACATTCCATGTATACAATCTAGTATTTGTGCAACTTCACCCTTTTCTGTACAGAATACTTTATCTAATAATAATAATACATTTGCTATATGTGTAGGTTACTCAACGTCTATATCTTGTATTGGTTTTGTTCCTTACATTTAAATTTGTATCAGTACCTGTATGGATTTCGTCCATATATGTTCCCCATAGTGTTCGTACGTTTACTGAAAATTAATAATCAAATACACACACACTGTGAAATATAGAGGTCCTCATATTACTTGCACTGCTTAATTGGTGAGGAGTAAATAAAGACATACCGGTACGCAATTATCTCTGACTCTCATGAAGGAATAAATTATGCGAGACAACCACAGCCATCATCCCAGTGACTGTCTCTCGAGTATTATATGTTTTTGCAGCTCTACCCATACACGTCATACACTAATAAATACACATCCCTTCAGCAACAACATTACCAAAAGTGTGGAACATATCTTTTGTCTCATGTTGTACGTGTTTATAAATATATTTTCTCTCGATGTTATGTGTTTACTATTCAGGTCGACCACTGCAACACAACACTAGGGGAATTTCTCCACTACCGTTTATTGTTTTTCTGTGTATTTATGAATAATATTCTATAAGCAAGTAATTCCAACCTCACACTCCACACAAACTAAGAACATATAATTAAGGGTATGTCTTACATTAAAGCTAACCGATCAAATGAATGGGATATAATACATCGTGAGTAGATTACGCTATTTATTTATATTATTTAACACATCTGTAAATTGTTGAGCATCAGACGTCAGACGGCCAACCCCGCTATACTGGTCATCTTAAAAGTGGCTGCTTCACACACGACGGGAGTTGTTCAGCTGATCAGGTGTTTTCGTCTTCAGATTTATGTCAAGGTTCTTGAGCCATAACAAACATCTGTAATGATACAAATGCCAGCATTCATGGGTCAGCTATTTACCAAGATGATGTCTCTAAACTCTTGTATTCAGTCAGCCATGATATACTGTATACACGTATGTGAGTATACTATATACTGTATACTCGTAGGTACCCTCTACTTGTGACTAAGCACTTCACCTTACCTTTGGGAAAGAAGTGATATATGAATTTCCTTTGCATCCGCCTTGTATTTCCCATAAACAACACAGCTGTGAGCCTGTGACCGTGTTGTTTTGATACCATGTTTGTATCTGCCGCTACGCCATCTGGCAGCTCCCAGTGACATTTGTAAGTGTGCAGACGATGTACCACCGATGGCAGAGCCATCTTCAGGGGTGCTTGGTCAAGACTAGGGATCAATTGGGAGCTCCTTAATGAGCTCTATCCTTACTTATATTATCCTTGCCACAATCCATGAGTCCTGTTCGAATTTTAAGATAGTTAAGTAATCAACTTCGGCATTACCTCCAGACTTAGGACGTTCACAGCACATAGTCTATTTTAAATTATGTATTTGGAAGGTGCTGCTAGCTACATATAGGACTTATGATGCAGGGATATTTACTTTTGAAATCGAAACACTGGCATCAATATCAACCTTTCCATAAAACAGATGACGTGAGACATCTGTGAGTCAATTTTCAGTATATATTGCATACAATTATTATGGCTAGTACTAGATTTTGGTCAGTTTAGGAATAAGTTGTGGGAGTTAGAAGGTTAATTGAGATAGTTGTGGGAGCTAGAAGGTTAATTGAGATAGTTGTGGGAGCTAGAAGGTTAATTGAGATAGTTGTGGGAGCTAGAAGGTTAATTGAGATAGTTGTGGGAGTTAGAAGGTTAATTGAGATAGTTTTTACTTGGATGACCAATATCAAGGTGTCAAACCAGAGCAATTTTGTTCACAGATTTTAATGAATATAAGGAAAAACACATTACAATTATTGACCACTTGCGAGTTTCAGGCTATAAGGAAGTTGGAGCTTTAGACATCGATTTATAACACAATTGCCAGCTAAAAGACGGCTGTAGTGCATTTATAAATACATAATAAAATTCAGAAAACATTCTATCTATCACCATCTCGTATAATTTCTGTATTTCTCCTAAATATTGATGTTTACAGTTCCAATTTCCTTATACTGTAGGCCACAATTCGCAAGTGGTCAAGTAACTTGCAATAACATTCCTTTGGCAATTTTATCACTTCCACGGATATAATTATTTTGATCTATAAACATTAATTTTATCAGTACATACGCAATAATAAAGACTATAGTTAATCCATTATAGGTTGGCCAGAAATCGTGACTCCTAACCTCTGTAGCTAAACAAAAGGCTAGAGCAAATGGGCTGTAATTTGTCACACCTACTCCCTGGCCGACTCTCCACAAATGGTAGAAATAATAGCTCGATTACTCTGGTCGTTTTTTTTTTTATGAGAGGTTAAATGTTACGATTTCTCCCAAAACTAGAATGAACAGATATGTATTGGACAAATATATACAGTATATATACTGTATATATATATATAAAACATGAAAAATATTGATTCTTGTGGTAAAAATATATGCGAATATGCTTCCACACTAAAGGTGTGTAGAAAAGGGTAGGTTCACTGCACAAAGTTTAAAAAATGTTAGTGCTAAAATTAAATTGCATCTAAAATTTATTGCATGCACAAAATAAGGGTTTAAAAAGTATGTCCGAGTATCTTATTAGAAGGCTCGGACTGTTGTGTACATATTAAAATAATGTTTATGTAAAAGTGTTAACACATTTACATAAACATTATGGTCAATGGTGTAATTATTTTTTTTAATTTTTACCAATTTTTAGGCCCAATAGGTCTATTTTAAAGTTTAAAAACTCCATAGACGAGTTATTTATGTACGGATTGTGTTTAAATTGTTACCATAAGTACACTTTGGCAAGCTGAATCGAATGGCGAAAACAGAATTAAAATCGGACCATTAGTTTAGGATTTCGATTTTGACTGGGCTTCCTGGAGGGCCCAGGGGACCGTTTTTTGGACTTTAAAAGTCCTCTGTAGCCCAAACTATAAGTCCTAGGGAATTCTACTTAGTGCCATTCGATTTTTCTCGCCGAGCTGCTTCTAGACATGGTCTTAGATTTCATTTTCGCCCAGCCATTCGGCCAGAATCGAAAACAAATTCTCAAAAAACCTTGGGTTTCAGCCCAGGCAAATCGGTGATTTTGGTCGGATTTTGACTTGTCAATATTATTACATATTTGGATTCGTCTCGCCGTTGCGGATTCAATTTAATTTGTTTTTAATTTTGAACTATTTTTAGGCCCCCTAGGCCTATTTTAAAGTTTAAAAACTCCATAGACGAGTTATTTATGAACGGATTTTGTTTAAATTTATACCAGAAGTACACTTTGGCAAGCTGAATCGAATGGCGCAAACAGAATTAAAATCGGACCATTAGTTTAGGATTTCGATTTTGACTGGGCTTCCTGGAGGGCCCAGGGGACCGTTTTTTGGACTTTAAAAGTCCTCTGTAGCCCAAACTATAAGTCCTAGGGAATTCTACTTGGTGCCATTCGATTTTTCTCGCCGAGCTGCTTCTAGACATGGTCTTAGATTTCATTTTCGCCCAGCCATTCGGCCAGAATCGAAAACAAATTCTCAAAAAACCTTGGGTTTCAGCCCAGGCAAATCGGTGATTTTGGTCGGATTTTGACTTGTCAATATTATTACATATTTGGATTCGTCTCGCCGTTGCGGATTCAACGATATAATTTGTTTTTAATTTTGAACTATTTTTTAGGCCCCCTAGGCCTATTTTAAAGTTTAAAAACTCCATAGACGAGTTATTTATGAACGGATTTTGTTTAAATTTATACCAGAAGTACACTTTGGCAAGCTGAATCGAATGGCGCAAACAGAATTAAAATCGGACCATTAGTTTAGGATTTCGATTTTGACTGGGCTTCCTGGAGGGCCCAGGGGACCGTTTTTTGGACTTTAAAAGTCCTCTGTAGCCCAAACTATAAGTCCTAGGGAATTCTACTTGGTGCCATTCGATTTTTCTCGCCGAGCTGCTTCTAGACATGGTCTTAGATTTCATTTTCGCCCAGCCATTCGGCCAGAATCGAAAACAAATTCTCAAAAAACCTTGGGTTTCAGCCCAGGCAAATCGGTGATTTTGGTCGAATTTTGACTTGTCAATATTATTACATATTTGGATTCGTCTCGCCGTTGCGGATTCAACGGTATAATTTGTTTTTAATTTTGAACTATTTTTAGGCCCCCTAGGCCTATTTTAATGTTTAAAAACTCCATAGACGAGTTATTTATGAACGGATTTTGTTTAAATTTACACCATAAGTACACTTTGGCAAGCTGAATCGAATGGCACAAACAGAATTAAAATCGGACCATTAGTTTAGGATTTCGATTTTGGCCTTGGGTCTTGGGCCCAAAACCTCCCTTGGACTATAGCCTTGGGCCCAATATCAACCCTGCACTATTGCCTTGGGCACCAAAACATCCCTGGACCTTGGGCCCCCCAAAAAAAAACTGGACTATAGTCTTAGGTAAAAAAACCCAGACCTGGGCTTAGCTTTGGGTAAAAAATCACCCCTGGGCTATTAGCCTTGGCTAAAAAACAAAACAAAAAAAACAATAAAATATAGCATTGGGTCCAAAAACACCCCTGGAGTATGCCTTGGGTACAAAACACACCTGGACTATAGCCTTGGGTCCAAAAACACCTCTGGACTATTTGCTTGGTTCCAAAATCACCCCTGGGCTATAGCCTTGAGCACCAAAACACCCCTGGACTATAGCATTGGGCCCAAAACCTCCCTTGAACTATAGCCTTGAGCTCAATATCACCCCTGGACTATAGTCTTGGGCCGCAAAACACCCCTGCACTATAGCCTTGGGTCAACAAACACCTCTAGACTATAGCCTTGGGTTAAAAAACTCCTCTGGACAATAGCGTTGGGCCCAAGAACACCCCTGGACTATAGCCTTGGGTCCGAAAAAAAACTGGACTATAGCCTTGGGTCCAAAAACACCTCTGTGATATAGCCTTGGTCCTTAAAACACACCTGGCTTTGATCCAAAAACACCCATGGACAAGAGATTTGAGCAAAAATAAAAAAACACTCCTAGACTATACCTTTAGGTCCAAAAACACCCCTGGACTATAGCCTTTGGTCCAAAAACACCCCTGGACTATAGCCTTTGGTCCAAAAACACCCCTGGACTATAGCCTTTGTTCCAAAAACACCCCTGGACTATAGCCTTTGGTCCAAAAACATCCTAGGACTATAGCCGTGGATAAAAAAAAATATATTTACTATTGCCTTTGGTCGAAAAACACCCCTGGACAAAAACCTTGGGTCCAAAATCACCCATGGACTATAGCCTTTGTTCCAAAAACAGCCTTGGACTATAGCCTTGGGTCCAAAAACATCCTAGGACTATAGCCGTGGATAAAAAAATATATATTTACTATTGCCTTTGGTCGAAAAACACCCCTGGACAAAATCCTTGGGTCCAAAATCACCCAGGCATTGGGTCCAAAAACAGCCTTGGACTATAGCCTTGGGTCCAAAAACAGCCACGATAGGCCTCCACCAAGCTTAAAAACCACACCCAAGACCCCCTTTATGATAATATTGTAAAGTTTTCTGTAGAAAAATATATACACACAAATAAACCCTACCCCTCTTCAGGTAGAAACACACACACATATCCTTGAATTTGGCTCTCTGTCACTCTTTAGGCTTCGGGAGAGACACTCGTTACAGGCAGCCTACCTTTTGTCTCCTTCACTAACAAAAAAATGCTGGCGCCCCTCATGGCTACTTTGGTGGGTCAGGGGTCTTAATTTGTCTATTTAGTTTATAGATATATTTATTGTATTTTCTATCTATCTATCTATTGCCTGATGCCGTGATCCCCGAAGGGGTGGCCACGAACGAACCGCCCCCATGCACCTCTGTCCCCAGTCAGTCGACGCCCCTCCCCCCAACCAGCACCGCCTTCGTTCATGTAGTTCCTCACTCCATCCTTCCACCTCATATTCGGTCTACCTCTCCCCCTCTGCCCCTCCACCTCGCTCTCGTACACCCTCTTAGTCATTCTCTCGCTTTCCATACGTTCCATATGGCCGAACCATCTCAAGTTGTTCCTTTTCACACTTTCCAGCACATCTACCTCCACACCACACCTCCTTCTTACTTCCTCATTAGTCTGTCTATCCCTCCATGTAACTCCGCACGCACTCCTTAAGTAATTCATTTCCACTGCTCTCACTCTTGGTCTGAGTCTCTCAACCAACGTCCATGCTTCGCTTCCGTAAGTCAGTGTCGGGATTACCACACTGTCATGCAAGGACTTCTTTACTTCCATACTGACCACCCTATTTCTTGTTACTGCTTTTAGCGTTCCTACAACCCTCTTCCCCTGTTGTACCCTCTCCCGCACCTCTTCATCCATAGTCCCATCTTTACTCAACACACTGCCCAGATACTTAAAAGAGTTGACGATCTCCATAGCCTGACCGTTCAGCTTCACCTCACACTCTGTGACTTCACCCCTTTCGAAGACCATAACCTTGCTCTTCCCCGTATTTACCTTCAAATTCCGTTTTTCGCACACTGTTCCAAACTCATTTACCAGACCCTGCAACTCCCATTCATTATCACTCATCAGAACTGTATCATCCGCAAACAGCAGTATAGGTAGCTTCCACTCAATTCCCTCCCTTTTCAGCGATACACCAACATCCACTGCTCTTGATAGTATTTCTTTCATAACTCCATCCATATATACAGTAAACAACCACGGGGACATCACACACCCCTGTTTCAAACCAACATTCAGGTCAAAGAACTCGCTCTGCTCACTCTCCACACGTACTGCCGCCTTTGCACCCTCATACATGCTCTTCACTGCTTTCAGCAACTTGTCCTCTACTCCGTATATTCTAAGTACTTTCCACAAACCTTCTCTATCCACTCTGTCATAGGCCTTCTCCAAGTCCATAAAGGCAACATACACCTTTTGTTTCTTCTCCAGATACTTCTCCACAACACAATTCAGGGTAAAAATCTGATCTACACATCCTCTTCCCTTCCTAAAACCTCCCTGCTCGTCGCCTATCCATTTCTCCGTTCTCACTCTCACTCTCTCAATCACTACCCTACTGTATACCTTCCCTACTACGCTTAGAAGACATATTCCTCGGTGGTTACCACACACTCCTCTTTCCCCTTTGCCCTTATATAGGGGGACTATTATGCCAGTCTTCCAGTCATCGGGTGCACTCCCCTTCTCCCATGCTAGTTTGCACATTTTCCATACCCATTCTATCACTATCTCACCACCATACCTCAACATTTCCCCACACACTCCATCTGTTCCTGGTGCTTTCCCCAACTTCACTCTTTTCATGGCTTCCCACACTTCTGACCTCCTGATCCCCACCTCCTCCTCCACTACTTCTCTTCTTCTCCCTCCCATACCATATCCAGCTATGTTTGCTGGCTCTTCATTCCTTTCATTTAGCAACTCACTGAAGTACTCCCTCCATCTTTCGACTCTCTCTTGCTTCTCGGCTAGCATTCTCCCATTCTTATCTTTCACACCCTTACTGTTTCCCTTGCTACCTTCCCTAACTTTCTTGACTTCTTTCCAGAACAGTTTCTTACTCTCCCTCCATTTTACACTCAGATTCCTTCCAAATTCCTCATCTACTCTTCTCTTACTTTCCTTCACTACTCTCTTCACCACCCTCTTACTCTCCACGTACCTCGCTCGTTTCTGTCTCTCGGAATCTTCATTCCCTCTACTACCCAACCACTCTCTATATGCTTTCTTCTTTTCTTCCACAGCTATTCTTACCTCTTCTGTCCACCATGCTGTACCTTTCACTCCCCTCCCTCTTCTCCTCACTCCACACACCTCCTCACATGCTGCACAGATCTCATCCTTAAACACCTTGCTCATCTCCTCCACTTCCTCCATAACTTCCAGGTCGAACCCACCTAGTCGTCTTTCCACTGCTCTCCTGTACTCCTCCCTGACTTCCTCCTCCTGCAACCTCTCCACCCTCCTCACCATTCCACCCTCCTCTCGCCTCCCTCCCGCTCTCCTCACCCACTTCTTTTGTATCCTAACCTTAGCTACCACTACATAATGATCAGACAGACCCCCTCCAATACCCCTATACACCCTAGCATCCATCACAGATTTCTTCATTCGTTCATCCACACATACATAATCAATCAATGACTTTCGTTCCACCAGTCTTATCCTTCATCGTCAACATCCGTTTCCACGTGCACCTGTGGATCATTCTGTGTCGGAAGAAGGTGTTGGCTATCCACAGCCTCCTCCCCACACATACGTCCACAAGTGCACTACCATTCCCATTCACCTCTGATGGTACCCCCCACCCTCCCACCACTCCCTCAACTTTCCTATCACCCACCTTACCATTCATATCCCCAATCAGAAATATTCTTTCGTTCTTGTCAAACTTCTCCAGGCACGCCTCCACATTCATCCAGAACTCCTCTTTCTTTCTTTCAAGTATATCCTCTGTCGGGGCATACACGCATACAATCACCCACGTTTGTATTCCTACTTTCATTCTCACCCACACAATCCTTGAACCCAGACCCATACTCTCTTACACATTCCTTCCATTTGCTACTTACAAACAAACATGCACCTTCTCTCGCTGTTCCTTCACTCACTCCAGCACACACACCCATTCCACACTCCCACTCTCTCACATCTGAACCTTTCCATTTGGTCTCTGTCATTCCACATACATCCAGCCTGGCATTCACTAACACTTCCAGAACCTCTCTCTCTTTTGTGCCATCATTCATGCCACTAACATTCCACGTAGCCATTCTCAGAATGTCCGAAGGCATGTCCTTAGTCGGTCGTGGTATTTTGATGTTATTATATATTTATTTGATGCAGATTATACTTATTTGATGCATATACTTATTTTATAGTTATATATATTGTATTATTACGTTATTTTATACTTATTTGATGCATATACTTATTGTTATTTTTATATTGTATTCGTATTTAATGCATATTCCTGCTATTTTAAACTTATTTGATGCAGATTATACTATTTGATCCATATACTTATTATATTATTATATTTATTGTATATATATATGTTTTTTTTTGTATTTATTAATTTGATGCCTATTATGGTCATCTAAACTGGGCGGTACATGGTCATATCCCTAACTGCATTACTTTGGCACAGACTGTAACTTTATTATCTGCAATTAGACAAGGATTATATATTTAAATAATGCTACTGTCCGAAGATTTTACTCAGTTTAAGTAGGACCTCTAGGAATCAAGGAGAGAAATACAATGTCAATCATCCCACTAATTCTGACAGATTACTTTTTTAGGTTTCGTAATATTGTCTGGACGTAGTTAGATTAATTCATATCATCACCAACCCACCAATTAACTTACTCATTAACCTAATTAATTAAATTAATGAAACAATGAATACATGTGGTACTGCATGGATTCGAACCTAGGATACTCACACCGAAATTCCGCGCACTTAACCCCTTCTGTACTTGCTACGTCTTTTTAACTAGATTCTGGCTGCTATTAACCCGTTCACGCATATGACGCGATTTTGAGCCTATTGGGGATACTTTAAAACCTTTGTTACCATCAGGGGTATTTAGAAACCTTTAGTTTAGTTACTTCAACCTCTGCAGTTGCCTTTGAGTTAGCTGTGGGCAGAAAACTAATTTTGGAGAGATAATTATAAGAGTGAGAGAACTATTTCTTATTGCTAATCTGGCAACCTCTGCGTCATAAATGCGTGAAAGGGTTAAACGATTTTTGTGGTTTAAAAAGGACCTCCAACAATTAACAGGCTCTAAGTATCTCTCTTAACCCTTTTTACTACCACAGATCCTCCTTAAACTGAACACAATCGTCTAAATATAGCTACAATAATATCGAAAGGGGTCGCCGGTAAAGAAGGGGTTAACAAACATTATTCTATATCTATCTATTCCACCTATCATTCTATCTATATCTATCTATCTACCTACATATATTTATCTATTTATCAATCTATCTATCTATATCTACGCTATCCATCTAACATTCTACCTATTATTCTATCATTCTATCTATCTATCCATCCATCTATCAATCTATTTTGCATGTACAGCTTATTGTCTATCCATCATAATTAGGCCGAAAATCGTGACCCTTAGCCTCTGTAACTATAAAACAACTAGAGTATTCGAGCTGATATTTCTACCATTTGGGAAGAGTTAACCAGGGAATAAGAGTGGAAATTGACAGCCCACGTGTTCTAGCCCTTTTTGAGTTACAGAGGTTAGGGATCACAATGTCTGTCCTACTTATAATGAACGGACCATAGTATACTCACACTTACTGTACTTTATACTTAGCATAACAAACTGCTCTATCCAGCCAGTATTCCAATGGAGAGATTACCGGACAACTTACCCAATAGACCACTTTATTAAGGGGGGATGGGCGGATTTATTTCACCATTTATATATCTTGTTATCATGTTTTTAGTTTCCTCCCCATCAACAGCTGAGTAACGTAACACTTGTGTATGTAATCATGTTTATTTGTTATTAAACCAATTAATAACCCAAAACATGGGACTTTAACAATACATACAGTATACAGTACTATTCATGTAAATATTACTAAGTGTAAAATATAATTGTATGTATTTGTCTCATTAATTAGATATTACTATATACAGTATTACTATTTATATATTACCTGCTTTAAGAATGGAGATTACTTAGAATATACCATGATAATTATGGTGTAGTAATATACGCATTTTGTATCGTAATAACTCTTACTACTTACAGAATGTGTTAATAAGATTATCCCTATTGCAATTCTTAAGCTGACCAATGTCAGTAGTTAACACAATCGGTGTGAGTGTTATAGGTAGCGCCAGCGAACTTGACAATAATCTCGACCCTTTAGCTTCTTATAACGCGATATGAATTAAAGCAATCGGGCTGACGTTTCTATCATTTGGGAAGAGTCTACCAGGAAATAGGTGTGGATATTTACAGCCAGTTAGCTCTTGGCCCTTTTGAGCCATAGAGAGGTCAGGGATCAAGATTATTGTCAAGTTCGTTGGCGCTACCTTTAGCTGCAGGGGTACGGAAAGATCTAGCCAGGGAGGAGGGTTCATCCGTCCTCCCTGCTTTGGTTAAGGCTTCTACCAGCTGTGCCACCCTCCCCTGCTGCCCAACCACCTCCCCAGCCTGCCCCAGTAGCTGACCTGGTACATATTGTAAGCTCCACAGCCTGTCCTCGTCTGGGAAACGCTTGGTGATCTCAAATGCCTGATGTCTTGTGCTGATAATGTCTGTTGCACTTCTACCAAATCTCGGTTTCATCATATTCCTCAGCCCGATTTCGCTTGTTTTGCAATTGAGACTCTCTGCACATGCTTCGCTGGCACTTTTACATTTTGATTCAGTAGATTGTTTACTAGATTCTCCTTGCGTTGAATTATTCCTCAGGTTTCTATGATAAAAACATGACCTAGTTCTCTCTCTTTCTGGCCTTCGTGCTTCTCTTTCATAACTCTCACATCCTTTCGTCAATTCCTCGTTGCCTTTCCCATCTCTATTGCTGTGTGTCACCTCATCAGGCATAACAGACACCCCTTCCATTTTTCCTACCGCTCTTAAGCCCTCCCTCTCCTCTCTTAGGGCTTCATCTACTGAATTTAGTGTTGGAGATTCTGCCATATTTGTCGAGATCTTGTTGTTAATAGAAGTAGTAATGCCAGATGGTGTTTCACTATCTCTAAACTCTGTCACTGATTCTCCATTTTCCCTTACATTGTTTCGTCTAAATCTCGGATCAACATTCTCGTCCTTCGTGTCTACCTTGGCACTTGCGTTCTCAACTGTTGCATTAAGGTCTTTGTTTACATCTCTACCTCCTTGTCTCCCACGATTGTCGGGTTTTTCTTGCTTGTGTCTGCCTACCTCAGTGCTCCCATTGTCTTGTGTAGTTAAACTGTCATGCCTGAGGTTTTGTGTTGGTAAGAGAGTGCAGGAGATCCTCGGGACTCGTTCTCTCATCATAATATTCTCCGAGCCTCCTTCCATTCTGGCCCATATAACTCCTCTTCTTCTATTACTGTCAGGTCCTCTTTCTCTTAATTCCCTCAGTCTTTCTCGGTATCTAGTTCTAACACATTCGAGGAGAGGGGAGGTAAAAGGCATGTTCTTGGATTCTCTGGCACCACTAATCCTTCCAGTATCCAAGGTTCCTTTAGGCGTTTCTATTTTGCTGATTTCTTTTTTCTTGATATGTTCCTCTATTTCTGTCTCCTTATCATCCCTTTCCTTATCTGATTTTGTTACTGATACTCCATTTTCATTTCTC
>CM064529.1:6910806-7003306 GCA_032716605.1 Paralithodes platypus
GAGAACGCCACATGACTTGTATATTTATTACGGCCAACTGCTCGTTCAAGTGAAGAATTACGCGAAAATTCTGATACAGGTGTAGTCCCAGTTTTTTAGAGGCACTATTCTTAGCACAGCTTATAGCATAATATGTCCAGCTCAGGTTAGTAGTTAATGTTACACACCGAGAATGTCAATACTTAGGGGAAGTGGGAATATTTACCTCATTAAAAAATAGTCTGGGAGGTCAGTGAGCTTCTGTCCGTTAGAAAATTGAAGGTACTTGGGTTTTCTGTGCATTAAAGGAAACTAGATTTATTTTTGTCCCCCCCATTCATTAATTCTAGAAAGGTCCTGGTTCAGAGAAATGGCCAGTGTTTATTTTTGAATTTATAAGATCGGGTTGAGTGTGAAAGAATTGGTAAATGTGAAGGAACTGTGTAGTGTTGAGTCATCTGGCGTAGGAATGTATTGGATTATGAGTTGTAGATATGAGATCATTGATATGAATGAGGAACAGAGTTGGGGGCCAAAACTGATCCTTGGGGAACACCAGCATTTATTGAGTGAAATTGAGAATAAAGGCCATATCCCATTACACGTATTTTATCTGTTATGAAGATAAGATAAGAAGAAATTAGTGGAATAATGATGCAAGGCCGTAGTGTGACATCTTAGACAATAAGGATTGATGACAGACTCTATCAAATGCCTTTGATATATCCAGGTGCTATTGTATGTGTGTCACAATGTTGGTCTGTAGCTTGGATTGATTTGATTGTGTAAGAAGGCAAAGAATGTCCTGCAGTTGATCGGATCGTTCATAAAACCATAGTGCCTATCACTGATTAATTTATTATTCTAAAGATGCTTACGTATATGATTATTTAATATAATTTCAAAGACTTTACCAAGAGTGGAAGTTCATAGCTTATTGGTTCTGTAATCGTTTTGATGGACTCTGAAGAGGCCACCTATTTAGGAACTGGATGGATGTTTGCTTCTTTCCAGGGTACTGGGAAGCATGAGGTATGAGTACACAGACGGAATAATTTTGCCAATACAGGAGCGACAGCACCAAGGAGCACTTCTTAAGTACTATTGGAGGAATTTCATCTGGACCAGAGCTTATCTACTGAGAGATTCTGCAAAATAGGTTTTTGACATGTCTGTGTGTGGGATCTTAAGTGAGGGAATTTCAGGGGAATTAAAATATTAAGTACAGGGACATCTTGAATTATTTCATCTAAGGTTGAGTCGGGGAGAGAAAATATCCGCCATAGAAGGTTAGCATTACCTCGTGGGTTCACTTACAAGATTGCCAGTCAGAAGATTTTTTATGGTGGAAATGGATGATGAAACAGTAGTGAAGTTGGATTTGAATGAGTTAAGGAGTAGACCTCAAAATATTTTGTTATCATTTGGATTCATGTAGAAAGTTTATTTGCCTCCTTGTGGAGAAAGTTTGATTTAGTTAGATTTAATACAATTTTGGCATGAGTTTTCCATGATGTTTCTAAAGTAATAACAAAAGGCTTCATGTGTTTTTTGATATTGTGTATGCATTGTAGGCTATTGCTTTTTTGTTCAGTTACTCTAGCACAATTATGGTCAAACCCTTCATTTAGGTGAATTAGATTCTTTTTACTGATACTTTGATGAGGAATACAAAGTTTCCATTCCAATTTTTATAAAATCTTGTATGTGGCTCAAAAGGTGGCGGGTGCATCATTAGAAAAAAAAGAGGTCCAGGGAATATCAATAAAGACATCTTGAAGACCCTCCCAGTCTGCCCTATCGTAATGCCATTTAGTCACCAAAACAGGTTCAGAGTGGGAAGGTATGGTAGGTGATAGACAGGTGATAGGTGATAGGTAGGTGATAGACTGGGAGAGTTCCAGACCTCAGCTGTTGAATAGAAGAAAAATTGAGAATAACGTTTCACTCTTGGGTTGGGGAGTTGCACAGAGAATGGGTGGGATTGTGCTGCAAAACGGGTGCTACCTGCTCTACGAAGAGGGGGTGGTATACACTGATAGAGCTTTGAGGAACACTGATTATTGTAATAGCGGTTGAATAGTGAGAGAGATGCAACATTGTGGCAAAGAGAGAGAGAGAGACTGCAGAGCACTGGTGAGTGGACGTGAATTAATGAGACAGAAGGTTTTCTTTTCTACTTTGTCTAGAAGTGCTGTGTGAGAGGATCCTTCCCACACGTGTGAACAATACTCAATACATGAACGCACTGTGCCCCTGTACAGAGCAAGAAGCTGCACAGGGGTAAAGAACCCCTGGAGGCATTTGAGCACACCCAGCTTCTGGGAAGCTGTTCTAGCAAGAGTGGTAATATGATCTTTCCAAGAGAGATCAGAAGAAAAAGAGACACCAAGAATATTATGCGAAGATGAAGGGCTAATTTGTATGTTGTTGAAGAGTGGGTCATAGTTTTCTGGAAGGGGGCTACGAGTAGACAGATGGAGATATAGAGTTTTGGAAACATTGAAAGTAACAAGGTTTTCTCTGCCCCAATTAGAGATAATAGAGAGATCAGAAGATAGGTGTTTTATGGCCTCCTTACGGGAGTTTTGGAGTTCCTGCTGTGAAGTATGTTGTGGAAGGCTAGTTGAATGGTGTGATATAGAGTCATCATCATATAAGTGCATGGGGCTGGAGGTGTAGCTGAGAAGGTCGTTAATGAATAACAGGAAGATAATTGGAGATAGGACAGAACCCTGAGGAACACCGGAGTTGATAGGTTGAGGAAGGGAATGGTGGCCATCTACAAACGCAGCTATGGAACGGCCGGAAAGGAAATTAGAGACAAAGGCACAGATGGCAGCGGCTAGACAACCCGAAGGAGGGGTAGTTTGGAAATGAGGGATTTGTGCCAGACTCTATCAAAGGCCCTTCGATATGTCTAGCGCAACAGTAAAAGTCTCACCGAAGTCCCGAATGGAGGATGACCAAGAGTTACTAAGGTAAGAAAGAAGATCACCAGTAGAGCCATACTGGCGGTTTGAGAGTAGGTTATGGGAAGTTAGTGCATACGAAATTTTGAGGTAACAATAGTTTTAAAAACATTAGAGATGCAAGAAATTAGAGCAATTGAACAGTAGTTGGAGGGTTGAGAGCGGTCACCCTTCTTTGGGACAGGTTGAATGAGAGCAAACTTCCAGCAAGAAGGGAAGACTTTAGAGGAGAGACAGAGACGAAAGAGTTTGCCTAGGCAGGGAGTCAGCACGGCAGCATAGTTTGCCTAGGCAGGGAGTCAGCACGGCAGCATAGTTTGCCTAGGCAGGGAGTCAGCACGGCAGCATAGTTTGCCTAGGCAGGGAGTCAGCACGGCAGCATAGTTTGCCTAGGCAGGGAGTCAGCACGGCAGCATAGTTTGCCTAGGCAGGGAGTCAGCACGGCAGCATAGTTTGCCTAGGCAGGGGGTCAGCACGGCAGCATAGTTTGCCTAGGCAGGGAGTCAGCACGGCAGCATAGTTTGCCTAGGCAGGGAGTCAGCACGGCAGCATAGTTTGCCTAGGCAGGGAGTCAGCACGGCAGCATAGTTTGCCTAGGCAGGGAGTCAGCACGGCAGATAGTTTGCCTAGGCAGGGAGTCAGCACGGCAGCATAGTTTGCCTAGGCAGGGAGTCAGCACGGCAGCATAGTTTGCCTAGGCAGGGAGTCAGCACGGCAGCATAGTTTGCCTAGGCAGGGGGTCAGCACGGCAGCATAGTTTGCCTAGGCAGGGAGTCAGCACGGCAGCATAGTTTGCCTAGGCAGGGAGTCAGCACGGCAGCATAGTTTGCCTAGGCAGGGGGTCAGCACGGCAGCATAGTTTGCCTAGGCAGGGAGTCAGCACGGCAGCATAGTTTTCTAGTACAACAGGAGGAACACCGTCCGGACCGTACGACTTCATAGTATTAAGCCCAGAGGGTAGAAAATACATTTTTAGAAGAGATTAGGATATTAGGCAATAAATCAAGATTATCCAGTTTACATTTTGAACCCACTGCATATACAAGACGGATATTGGCACCTTGATGTAAGTCACTTAACCCTTTCTGTACAGGTGACGTTCTTTTAACTTTATTCTGGCTATTATTAGACGATATTGCTTAGTTTACAAGTGGCCTCCAGCAATTAACAGTCTTCGAACTATCTCACTTAACCATTTTTACAACCGCAGATCCTTCTTAAACTGCACACAATCGTCTAACTATAGTTGGGATTCAAATTAAAATTACGTCGCTGGTAGGGAAGGTGTTATTTAATTTTAACCGTCTGTGTGTGTGAGAGAGAGAGAGAGAGAGAGAGAGAGAGAGAAAGAGAGAGAGGAGAGAAGGAGAGAGAGAGGAGATATGCGAGAGAGAGAGAGAGAGAGAGAGAGAGAGAGAGAGAGAGAGGAGAGAGGAGAGGAGAGAGAGAGAGAGAGAGAGAAGAGAGAGAGAAAGAGATGAGAGAGAGGAGCTAACGAGCGAGAGCGAGAGCGAGAGCGAGAGCGAGAGAAATGAGAGAGAGAGTAGGCAGGTAAGCAGGTAAATTGGCATCTTGATATAAGCCACTTAATTAAAGTCGGTTCACCTGCAGCACCTTGGAGACGGAAGTCTCCAAATTGTGTAGGAAGTTCTTCTAATATTAGTCTTACCCTTCAAAACACTTATAATAATAATAATAATAATAATACTAATACAAACTGTATATGCTCAGGCCCAATCCCAACTTTTCCTTTTTTTTGGGGGGGGGGGGGGGGGCGACTCAAGACAGAGCCAGAATAGTGACAACACAACAAAAAGCAATGAACACACAAAAACAAAATATAAATTCACACACTTTTAATATTAACAATAATAATAATAATAATAATATAACGGTACACAAATAAAGATTAATTTTCATTCGGAATAATACGAAAACCTGCCTCTCTCTCTCTCTCTCTCTAATGAGTTTACATTAGTTTCCCACGTATTTCCCATTTTCATTAAAAGACATCTATCTACAGCTCACTAAAGCCGGTATCACACGAGAGCATTTATAGTCAACATTCGATGATCAACATTTTGCTGGCAACATTTCTGGCCTATTTTGCACTGGTATCGGAAACTAGACTGGTACCGGTAATGGATGAATTTAGGTAACCGAAGTATTGTAAATGTTTACCTAATAAGCTGCCAGACCAGTGTTGAGGG
This sequence comes from Paralithodes platypus, assembly GCA_032716605.1. Taxonomy (NCBI): domain Eukaryota; kingdom Metazoa; phylum Arthropoda; class Malacostraca; order Decapoda; family Lithodidae; genus Paralithodes; species Paralithodes platypus. Next base: position 6,915,968 of record CM064529.1, read on the forward strand.
AAAAAGCGCTCATGTTATACCGGCTTAAGCCTGCTGACGTTACGAACTTGCGCAGGAGGGGGGGAGTGAATTGACCTGATCTTGGTAGGATCCATATTACAAAAATACCATACAGGGATGTTCATGTTAATTTATTCAAATAAATTCTCACCCAGCCCAGCGGGAGAGTCATTAACCCCTTCAGTACGATAACGTAATTTTCATCACATTCTGGTCACCATTAGATATTTATCTTTAGCTTATAATCTACCTCTAGGATGTAGAGGGGTAATGTTTTGTTTTTTGATGTGGGTGAGGGAGACAAAAGGCAGAACTGTCTGTAACAAGTGCCTTCCCCAGTTGAAAGAGTGACAGGGCCAAAATCAAGGAACGCTCGAGCCAAAATGCCTGGGCACACGGAGTTTGAAGCAATTTAAGTCATAGGATGAAGGGAAGATGGATTCAGGGAGAGAGTTCCAGAGCTCAGCTGTTGAATAAATGAAAGATTGGGAGTATCGTTTCACTCTTGAGTTGGAGAGTTGTACAGAGTAGGGGTGGGCTTGTGTTGCAAGACGGGTACTACGTACCTTACGTAGAGGAGGTGGCATACACTGAGAGAGCTCTGAGGAACACTGATTATTGTAGTAGTGATAGAATAGCGAGAAAGATGTAACACTGCGGCAAAGAGAGAGAGATTGCAGAGAGTCGGTGAGTGGACGGGAGTTAATGATATGAAAGGCTTTCTTTTCTACTTTGTCTAGGAATGCTGTGTGAGAGGATCCTCCCCACATGTGAACAATACTCAATACAAGGACGCACTGTGCCCCTGTACAGAGCAAGAAGCTGTGCAGAGGCAAAGAACCCTTTGAGGCGGTTAAGCATACCCAGCTTCTGGGAGGCCACCTTAGCAAGAGTGGTGATATGGTCCTTCCACGAGAGACCAGAAGAAAAAAGAGACACTGAGAATATTGAGAGAAGATGAAGGATTGATTCTTGTGTTTTTGAAGTATAAGGGACAGTCCTCTGGGAGTTCAAGGCGGGTAGATAGATGGAGAAATTGGGTTTTGGAAGCATTAAAGGTAACAAGGTTTTCTCTGCCCCAATTGGAAATGGTAGTTAGATCAGAAGATAAGTGTTGTATGGCTTCATTATGATTGTTTTTTAGGGATTGCTTGCTGGGGCGTTCTGGAAAACTAGTAGAGTCGTCTGCGTTTAAATGGATGGGACTGGAGGTACAGTTGAGAAGATAATTTATGAAAACTAGAAAGAGAGTTGGAGATAGGACAGAACCCTGAGGAACACCGGGGTTGATAGGATGAGGAAGTAAACGATGGCCATCTACAACCGCAGCTATGGAACGGCCGGAAAGAAAATTAGAGACAAAGGCACAGATGGACGGATAGAAACCGAAGGAGGGTAGTTTAGAAATTAAAATGTTGTGCCAGACTCTATCAAAGGCCTTCGAAATGTCTAACGCAATAACAAAAATTTCACCGAAGTCCCGGAAGGAGGATAACCCCCAAAAAACATCCCCCCTTCAGCATGACTGCCCCCTCCCTCCCTAGTTTACTTTTACCGATAAATACCATCAGCATGACGCGGTACCGGCGCTTAAAATGAACGGCTCTGGCGTCAATACAGCTTTGCAGAGTTTATGACGGCAAACAAGAGTCACAAGTCATTGGAGCATGAAAGTAGTTACCATGGGGGGGAGAGAAAGGGAAAGAGAAAGAGAAAGAGAGAGAGAGAGAGAAAAAAAAAAAGAGAGAGAGAAAGAGAGTTACATAGATACACAAACTACACAGACCTTGCGGTCCCTACTAGGCAGTACGGACTTAAATGCTAACATTAAAATTGCTGCAAAGTGGAAGGTAAGGATAGCAAAGCAGAAGGCTCTCTCCCCAACCACCACTCCCTCCGACCTTGGAATGGCATGACATTTAGTAGGGGAAACAAGGCTCCAAGCAAAATGAGAACATTTCTACTGGGAAATTCATAGTAAAGAAGAAAGTTGAGAAATTGTGTATACTACCGATGGTTAACCTATTTGTGTTATTTATTATTAATATTATTACTCTTAACTTTCTCGAAATTAATATTTAGTCTCCTTTTGAATATGTCACTTGTATTATATTGTACCACTTTCTCTGGCAGTTTGTTCCACTCGTTGAGAGAGAGAGAGAGAGAGAGAGAGAGAGAGAGAGAGAGAGAGAGAGAGAGAGAGAGAGAGAGAGAGAGAGAGAGAGAGAGAGAGAGAGAGAGAGAGAGCGCCAGAAGAAGAGAGTGAGTGCTATACAGTTACGGTGAAGGGAGCAATGTCTTGATTTATGATAGCACTGGAGATATCATAGGTCACCCTTAGATCGACACGTAGCTCACACAAAGAGAAAACGTAATGGCGCTATAATGAAAGTGTAACCATGACATGATATATTTGTTTTTGTTTTGACATGCAAGAAACAAATGAAGCTCTCGTAAGGGGGAAGTGGTTATTTGTTGCTCTATTTATGTTTTTATATACTGTATATATATATTTAGTAACCTCCTCCCTCATTTCCATATACGAGCCTCGATCGTGTTTATACTGATCTGATCCATGTATTGTACCCTAGCTGTTAATTTAAGGGGGGATGGGCCGGTTTTCTGGACCACTTTCTCCCTCATGTTTAGCCCCATTAGTTTTCAGATGTTAAGATGTTTGCCCCATTATTTAGTCGATTTTAAGACCTTTCGCCCATTTCTTCGTCAATATTTAGACCTTTCGTGCTATTTAGGTGTCTATTTTTTCCCTGGCGAACGATAGTGAGCCTGTAATGTTGGAAGAACCGGCCTTCGGCCGGAAATTTGTTCTACCGAAAAATTTACAAATTAATCTAGAAGGGGGATCTAATGGATGTTTTTTTTTTTAAAGTTTGATAAAGATCTAGGGAGGAAACTAAAAAATACATAAATATATAAATAAATAGACCCCTAAAAATAACCACTGTCCCCTTAAGATTTGGACTGCAGGGTATCTGAATATTAATATATATATTGATGATTTTCACCCAACAGACACATTTATTTGCTTCCGTATTTTTTTCTCTTTCTCTCCCTCTCTCTTTGGCTTGTATCCATTCGGCCCCATTTACCCTACTGTTTTAAGACGTTTACCCCCATCCAGGTGTCAATATTTCCCTGGCGAGCGAGAGCGAGCCAGCATATATAATTTTGTTTTGACAGCAAGCACATTTTTTACGTTTTTCGATAGAAAAATGTATCCGGCGAAGTTAGATTTCTCCATACAATGCTGGCTCGCTATCGTTCGCCAGGGAAAAATTGACACCTGTATGGGGATAAACGTCTTAAAACAGTTGGCTGAATGGGGCCAAATGGATACAAGCCAGAGAAAGAGAGAAAAGGAGAGAAAGAGAAAGCAAGCAGGTGACCTCCCCTTAATCAGTGTTCGCGATACAGCTTGCATTAGGAATTTTTCAAAGGTTAGTATGTTTAAGGGGAGGTGTTTAAGGGGAGGTGTTTAGTTGATTCCCTAGACTTCCATCAAGCTTAAAATTACTCCCCCTAGACTCCCTTTCAAGATCAATTTGTAAATTTTTCGGTAGAAAAATTTCCCGGCCGAAGGCCGGTTCCCCTTAAATTACAGGCTCGCTATCGCTCGCCAGAAAAAAATCGACACCTAAATGGCACGAATGGTCTTAAGATTGACAGATATGGGGCGAGGGTTCTTAAAATCGCCAAACTAATTGGGCGAACGTCTTAAAATCTCAAAAGCAAAGGGGCTAAACGTGAGGGAGACAAGGGTCCAGAAAAAAATCCTCCAGGGGGAAATCTCCCCTTAACGATTTAAAGATAGGTGGAGTATGATTGTGATATTTAAAGATAGGTGGAGTATGATTGTGATATTTTAAAGATAGGTGGAGTATGATTGATATTTAAAGATAGGTGGAGTATGATTGTGATATTTTAAAGATAGGTGGAGTATGATTGATATTTAAAGATAGGTGGAATATGCTTGTGATATTTAAAGATAGGTGGAGTATGATTGATATTTAAAGATAGGTGGAGTATGATTGATATTTAAAGATAGGTGGAGTATGATTGTGATATTTAAAGATAGGTGGAGTATGATTGATATTTAAAGATAGGTGGAGTATGATTGTGATATTTAAAGATAGGTGGAGTATGATTGTGATATTTAAAGATAGGTGGAGTATGATTGTGATATTTAAAGATAGGTGGAGTATGATTGTGATATTTAAAGATAGGTGGAGTATGATTGATATTTAAAGATAGGTGGAGTATGATTGTGATATTTAAAGATAGGTGGAGTATGATTGTGATATTTTAAAGATAGGTGGAGTATGATTGTGATATTTAAAGATAGGTGGAGTATGATTGATATTTAAAGATAGGTGGAGTATGATTGTGATATTTAAAGATAGGTGGAGTATGATTGATATTTAAAGATAGGTGGAGTATGATTGTGATATTTTAAAGATAGGTGGAGTATGATTGATATTTAAAGATAGGTGGAGTATGATTGTGATATTTTAAAGATAGGTGGAGTATGATTGATATTTAAAGATAGGTGGAGTATGCTTGTGATATTTAAAGATAGGTGGAGTATGATTGTGATATTTAAAGATAGGTGGAGTATGATTGTGATATTTAAGATAGGTGGAGTATGATTGTGATATTTAAAGATAGGTGGAGTATGATTGTGATATTTAAAGATAGGTGGAGTATGATTGTGATATTTAAAGATAGGTGGAGTATGATTGTGATATTAAAGGTAGGTGGAGTATGATTGTGATATTTAAAGATAGGTGGAGTATGATTGTGATATTTAAAGATAGGTGGAGTATGATTGTGATATTTAAAGATAGGTGGAGTATGATTGTGATATTTAAAGATAGGTGGAGTATGATTGTAATATTTATTCGATGCAATTATTCTGATCATCCGTTTCTGAATTATAATAGTGTTTTAACCCCTTCTGTACCGGCTACGTATTTTGCACTATATTCTGGCAACTATTGGACGATTTTACAGAGTTTAAAAAGGCCGCCAGCAATTAACAGGTTTCGAACTACCTCATTTTACCCCTTTTACTATCACAGATCCTTCTTAAACTACACAAAATCGTCTAAATAAGGTCAAATAAAACTAAAAGGACGTACCAGGAACAGAAAGGGCGAATATTACTTTCATAATAATTCTATAGCTGTTGTATATAGAGTTACTGAAATGGACGTATTTAACCCCTGCAGTACCGACGACGTATTTTGATTTCAAGTACATTTAGACGATTTTATGAAGCTTAGGTAAGATATATGGTAGCTAAAGGCATTAATTGAAGCTTAGGCAAGATATATGGTAGCTAAAGGCATTAATTGAAGCTTAGGCAAGATATATGGTAGCTAAAGGCATTAATTGAAGCTTAGGCAAGATATATGGTAGCTAAAGGCATTAATTGAAGCTTAGGCAAGATATATGGTAGCTAAAGGCATTAATTGAAGGTTAGGCAAGATATATGGTAGCTAAAGGCATTAATTGAAGCATAGGCAAAATATATGGTAGCTAAAGGCATTAATTGAAGCTTAGGCAAGATATATGGTAGCTAAAGGGATTAATTGAAGCTTAGGCAAGATATATGGTAGCTAAAAGCATTAATTGAAGCTTAGGCAAGATATATGGTAGCTAAAGGCATTAATTGAAGCTTAGGCAAGATATATGGTAGCTAAAGGCATTAATTGAAGCTTAGGCAAGATATATGGTAGCTAAAGGCATTAATTGAAGCTTAGGCAAGATATATGGTAGCTAAAGGCATTAATTGAAGGTTAGGCAAGATATATGGTAGCTAAAGGCATTAATTGAAGCATAGGCAAGATATATGGTAGCTAAAGGCATTAATTGAAGCTTAGGCAAGATATATGGTAGCTAAAGGGATTAATTGAAGCATAGGCAAGATATATGGTAGCTAAAGGCATTAATTGAAGCTTAGGCAAGATATATGGTAGCTAAAGGCATTAATTGAAGCTTAGGCAGATATATGGTAGCTAAAGGCATTAATTGAAGCTTAGGCAAGATATATGGTAGCTAAAGGCATTAATTGAAGCTTAGGCAAGATATATGGTAGTTAAAGGCATTAATTGAAGCTTAGGCAAGATATATGGTAGCTAAAGGCATTAATTGAAGCTTAGGCAAGATATATGGTAGCTAAAGGCATTAATTGAAGCTTAGGCAAGATATATGGTAGCTAAAGGCATTAATTGAAGCATAGGCAAGGTATATGGTAGCTAAAGGCATTAATTGAAGCTTAGACAAGATATATGGTAGCTAAAGGCATTAATTGAAGCTTAGGCAAGATATATGGTAGCTAAAGGCATTAATTGAAGCATAGGCAAGATATATGGTAGCTAAAGGCATTAATTGAAGCTTAGGCAAGATATATGGTAGCTAAAGGCATTAATTGAAGCTTAGGCAAGATATATGGTAGCTAAAGGCATTAATTGAAGCTTAGGCAAGATATATGGTAGCTAAAGGCATTAATTGAAGCTTAGGCAAGATATATGGTAGCTAAAGGCATTAATTGAAGCTTAGGTAAGATATATGGTAGCTAAAGGCATTAATTGAAGCTTAGGTAAGATATATGGTAGCTAAAGGAATTAATTGAAGCTTAGGTAAGATATATGGTAGCTAAAGGCATTAATTGAAGCTTAGGCAAGATATATGGTAGCTAAAGACATTAATTGAAGCATAGGCAAGATATATGGTAGCTAAAGGCATTAATTGAAGCTTAGGCAAGATATATGGTAGCTAAAGGCATTAATTGAAGCATAGGCAAGATATATGGTAGCTAAAGGGATTAATTGAAGCTTAGGCAAGATATATGGTAGCTAAAGGCATTAATTGAAGCTTAGGCAAGATATATGGTAGCTAAAGGCATTAATTGAAGCATAGGCAAGATATATGGTAGCTAAAGGGATTAATTGAGATAGTCTGTAGCCTTTGTATATGAGGTAGACGTCCTTCCTAAGCTGAACAAAATCGTCTAATAATAATTGTCAGGATATGTTATAATACACTAACGTAACTATACACTATAGGTAACGCCAACGAACTTGACAATAATCTTGACCCCTTAACTTCTCATAACTCAAAATATATGAAAGCAATCGGGCTGACATTTCTATCATTTGGGAAGAGTCAACCAGGAAAGGGGTGTGGATCTTTACAGCCAGTTTACTCAGGGTTCTTTGGAGTTACAAAGAGGTCAGGGATCGAGATAATTGTCAAGTTGGCTGGCGCTACCTATACCACACATCCAGACACTCTTACAACTATATACCAGTAAAAATACAAACTCGGAATAAAAAAAAAATAAGAAGTTTATGGATTAAGGGACCCAACCTCGCTTTTTTTCTCTTTCTCTCCCTCTCTTTTTGGCTTGTATCCATTCGGCCCCATTCAGCCTACTGTTTTAAGACGTTTACCCCCATCCAGCTGTCAATATTTTCCTGGCGAGCGATAGCAAGCTAGCATATATATATTTTTGTTTTGACAGCAAGCTAAATTTGTAAATTTTTCGATAGAAAAATGTCTCTGGCAAAGCCAGATTTCTCTATACAATGCTGTCTCGCTATCGCTCGCCAGGAAGAAATCGACACCTGGATGGGGATAAACATCTTAAAACAGTTGGCTGAATGGGGCCGAATGGTAGAAGCCAGGGAAACAGAGAAAAGGAGAGTAAGATAAAAAAAAACGGTGACCCCCCATACTGGGTTTGATGCCTGCCCCCACCAGATTCACTTTTCACCTGCCCTCCGCGACCCGCGACCCCCCCCCCCCCCCACCCCGGCATGGAACCGGTTTTTCCACCCTCCTTCAAATGGTAGCCTATACTGTACGTTGGTTCGTGCTGAGAGAGAGAGAGAGAGAGAGAGAGAGAGAGAGAGAGAGAGAGAGAGAGAGAGAGAGAGAGAGAGAGAGAGAGAGACGAGGGGGGGAGGGGTAGAGAGAGAAGAGGGGTGGGGTAGAGAGAGAGAGATTACGCCGTTAAATAAAATAAATATTGAGAGAGTTTGTGTGTACTGTCAGGAGTTACAGGGAATATCTTTTTCATAAACCTTCTGGTCCATTCGAAGATGCTTTAATATAAATACAGACTGCTTGGTACGGTGCATGCAATGCAAATTATGTAAAATACTATCTACTCTCTGTTTAAACTGCTCGGCAGAAAAAGACTTTACAACTTCAGAGAAAAATGTGTTCCAGTTACAACAGATCTTACAACTTGTGAAACAAGTGTCTATAAGTATTAAGATAGATAGATAGATACAGAGAGAGAGAGTGAGAGAGAGCGAGAGAGAGAGAGAGAGAGAGAGAGAGAGAGAGAGAGAGAGAGAGAGAGAGAGAGAGAGAGAGAGAGAGAGAGAGAGAGAGAGAGAGAGAGAGAGAGAGAGAGAGAGATTGAGAGGGGGGGGGGGGGAGGGGAGGGGAGAGAGAGAGAGGTATTGACAGTCTTCTAACACCGGTTGCAAGCAAAAGTGGAAGAAGGACGCAAACGAAAAGCAAACAATCTCAAGCCACCGCCCTACCTCTTAATTAAGCTCAACACTCGGACCACAAAAACATGTTGACATATTACACAAAACTCCATTTCCTTCGCTTTATATGGACCCCCTTCTCCCTCATGTTTAGCGTATTGGTTTTGAGATTTTAAGACGTGTGTTCGGTTAGTTTGGCGATTTTTAGACCTTTCGACAAACTCCTTTGTCAATATTAAGACCTTTCGTGCCATTTAGTTAGACCTTTCGACAAACTCCTTTGTCAATATTAAGACCTTTCGTGCCATTTAGATGTCGATTTTTTTCCAGGCGACCGATAGCAAGCCTGTGATTTTAGAAGGAACCGGCCTTCGGCCGGGACATTTCTCTACCTAAAAATGTACAAATTCATCTTGAAAGGGGGTCTAGGGATGATTTTTTAAGCTTGAAGGAGGCCTAGCGATGAACCTCAAATATCAATTAGTAAGTAAACACATGGACCATAAACCAAGCACTACCCCCTTAAGCTCAAGACTGGGACAACAAAAACCTGTGGACATATTACACACAAAACTCCAATTCCTTCATTCTTGCAGGCTACCCCAGTCATACTGCCAATTATACCCTCTATTGGGAGAAGACGCGTAATTTGGTTACAGTAGCCACCCCCTACTTCTCCCTCTATTTTAACCCCATTACATATGAGATTCTACGACGATTGCCCTGTTAGTTTGGTGATTGTAAGACCTTTTTTCCTACTGCTTTGTCAATTTTAAGACCTTTCGTGCCAATTAGCTATCGCTTTTTCCTGGCGAGCGATACGAACCTTATTTTGGAGGAACCAGCCTTCGGCCATGACATTTTTCTACCGAAAACTTTACAAATATATCTCCAAGGGGGGTCTTGGGGGTGTTTTGTTTAGCTTGATATTACTCTAGCGAGGATACTAAATAATAAATAATAGACCACAACATACAGTATACCCTAAACTCCTTTAAAAAAAAAAAAAAAAAAAAAAAAAATGTAGGCCTATAGAGGAAACTATACAGTAGATATATGATATAGAAATAAATATATCGACCAATAATTAAACCTTTCCCCCTTAACCCCTTCACTACCGATGCTGTCCTTTAACTTTATTCTAACCTATTATTACACAATCCCATTCAATCTAAAAAGAGACTCCAGCAATTACCAGGCTTCGAAAAATCTCACTTAACCCTTTTTACTACCACATATCCTTTGTAAACTACACCAAATCGTTTAAATATAGCTAGAATAGAATTAAAAGATGTCGACGGAACAGAAGGGGTTAAACGTACTGTACACGTGTTGGTGGGTTAGGAGAGAGTGTAGCTGTAAGACCTGAATGTATTACAGACACACCGGGTTCTGTACAGGCCAGGTGTCTATGTAAATATATGTAACTCCATGTAATTATATGTAACTCCATGTAATTATATGGTAACTACTGTATGTATAACTATATGTAACTCCATGTCATTATAGGTAACTCTATGTAACTATATGTAATTATGTGCCACTATGTAAATTCCTTGTAACTCTCATTACTCAATTATCCGAGACAAATTGAATTACTTGTCAAATAAGTCTAACGGAATATTAATGACAATTAAATTAACAATTTAATTATATCTGTTCTGTAACTAGTGACCATGATTCTATCACTGCACTTGTTCTCGCACAAACACATGCATAAAGAGAGAGAGAGAGAGAGAGAGAGAGAGAGAGAGAGAGAGAGAGAGAGAGAGAGAGAGAGAGAGAGAGAGAGAGAGAGAGAGTACATATAGATAGATAGACGGATAGATAATGTTCCTATTTTCCCTTCGGACTTAGGGTCATACATAACACGTCAATACGATCGCTCAATATGCTGAAGTCAGTAGGTGTTACTCCAGATGATAACTGAGAGTAGGTGTTACTCCAGATGATAACTTATATATAGATCTCAAGTGACGGCGTCTCTTCCGTGGATTAACCTCCCAATCTACCAAGATTGGAAGCCAAAGCGTCACATTTTTCGTTTGCTCCTCAACTTTCTCTTCATAATTGCTGAGGCGCACAGGGCCCTGGGTGGGGCTTTGGTTTCCCGGGCGTTTCTGCACCCTCCTCAGTCCCCGCCATGGAGTGGCTTCGGTCACCCAGGCTTTATTGTGTTCTGTGGGGCGCTCGGTTATGGCCTTGGCCTTGCTCGGGGCCTTGGGGCTGTTCGGCCAGGCAGCTTGGGGAACAACAACAACAACAACTGAGAGTACGAGACAAACCGGGACGTAATTAATCTTGCATTGACAGACCTACCATGCCAGGATTCTCATAACTTGGTACGATCAAATTCCAACCTCTCGAAACCACATCGCCAATTTATCATCATCTCATATGCATAGAGTACCGGCGACGTCCTTTTTGTTCGCATTTCAGCTGCATTTAGATGATTTTATGAAGCTCACAAAGGATCTATGGTAGCAAAAAGAATTAATTAAGATGGTCTGTAAACTTTTAGCGGGTAGACATCCTTCTTAAGCTGAATAAAACCATTTGATAGTGGCCAGCATATAATAAAAAGGATGTCACCGGTACTGAATGGGTTAATCTCAGACAACTAACTCACTCTCTCTCTCTCTTTCATGCCACCTACTGAGCTTCACACCCAGTATAGGTACTGCCCTCGTAAGATATTTTGAAATGGGAATATTCATATAATATTAATATCATGGAAACAGCAAGGATGAATTTTACGATATGTCAGGTGAGCTGTCTGCCAGTGAACGATACAGCAAACATTTCACCTGAAGACAATCTTCCCAATTCAATTCCAAAACAATAACTGTCAATAATCTACGTTTATGTATCTATTGCCTGCGTTACTCCTACAAGTCTAATACAATTCCTTCATAAAAGGAACAAACAGACTAAGCAGAACGAAATAGCGCAGGACCGTATATATATCCTATAATAGCGCAGGACCGTATATATATCCTATAATAGCGCAGGACCGTATATATATATCCTATAATAGCGCAGGACCGTATATATCCTATAATAGCGCAGGACCGTATATATATCCTATAATAGCGCAGGACCGTATATATATCCTATAATAGCGCAGGACCGTATATATATCCTATAATAGCGCAGGACCGTATATATATCCTATAATAGCGCAGGACCGTATATATATCCTATAATAGCGCAGGACCGTATATATATATCCTATAATAGCGCAGGACCGTATATATATCCTATAATAGCGCAGGACCGTATATATATCCTATAATAGCGCAGGACCGTATATATATCCTATAATAGCGCAGGACCGTATATATATCCTATAATAGCGCAGGACCGTATATATATCCTATAATAGCGCAGGACCGTATATATATCCTATAATAGCGCAGGACCGTATATATATCCTATAATAGCGCAGGACCGTATATATATCCTATAATAGCGCAGGACCGTATATATATCCTATAATAGCGCAGGACCGTATATATATCCTATAATAGCGCAGGACCGTATATATATATCCTATAATAGCGCAGGACCCGTATATATATCCTATAATAGCGCGCAGACCGTATATAATATCCTATAATAGCGCAGGACCGTATATATATCCTATAATAGCGCAGGACCGTATATATATCCTATAATAGCGCAGGACCGTATATATATCCTATAATAGCGCAGGACCGTATATATATCCTATAATAGCGCAGGACCGTATATATATCCTATAATAGCGCAGGTATAGCGCAGGACCGTATATATATATCCTATAATAGCGCAGGACCGTATATATATATCCTATAATAGCGCAGGACCGTATATATATCCTATAATAGCGCAGGACCGTATATATATATCCTATAATAGCGCAGGACCGTATATATATATCCTATAATAGCGCAGGACCGTATATATATATCCTATAATAGCGCAGGACCGTATATATATATATATCCTATAATAGCGCAGGACCGTATATATATATCCTATAATAGCGCAGGACCGTATATATATCCTATAATAGCGCAGGACCGTATATATATCCTATAATAGCGCAGGACCGTATATATATATCCTATAATAGCGCAGGACCGTATACAAATATATTCATAAAATATATTCTATAATTGTGTCGTTAGTATTGCATTCCCCTGTATATAACATAACGTAATAACCAATTGCTATAACAAGTTGCAGTTTTCCTTTCTTCTCCGGCATTCTAGATCGCAGTGTTTTAGTCCGGTAATAGTTGCAGGAACATACAGCTGGACATTAAGGGGAGATGGGTCGTTTTGATTGGCTCATTTATATATATTTTGTTTAATATTTTATTAGTTTCCTCCCTAGACCTCCATCAAGCTTAAAAAAACGCCCGCCCTAGACCCTCCTTCAAGATAAATTTGTAAATTTTTCGATAGATTTTTTTTCTGGCCTAAGAATTACAGGCTCGCTATCGCTCGTCAGGAAAAAACTAACCTAAATGACACGAAAAGTCTTAATATTGACAAAGAAATGGGGCGAAAGGTCTTAAAATCGCCCAACTAATGAATATTAAGTCTTAAAATCTAAAAACCAATGGGATTAAATCCGAGGGAGAAATGGGCCTGAAAATGAAGCCGCCCCTCTCCCCTTAAAGGTATAATGGAGGTAGCTATAAAGGGAGAGGGGAGGAACAGCTGTGTAGTGTCTTGTGAAGGGTGCCAGGAGAAAGAACTGTTTTCACCAACTTTATATATATATATGTGTGTGTGTGTGTGTGTGTGTGTGTGTGTGTGTGTGTGTGTGTGTGTGTGTGTGTGAGAGAGAGAGAGAGTTTATTAAAATGTTCAAAGTGTAATCTCCATTCAATTCATTAGACCAAAACTCCGTGATCGTTTTACAATCGTGCAGGTTGTCAAAGGAAGTCAAGTGAGAGAGCCTTAAGCAAATTTGGTATAGCGTATTATAAGCTGATGTTGTGGTGAATGATATGGGGGAGAGAGAGAGAGAGTGAGAGTGTGAGTGAATGAGAAAGTGAGTGAATGAGGAAGTGAGTGAATGAGAGAGAGAGAGAGAGAGTGTGTGAGTGAGAAAGTGAGTGAATGAGAGAGAGAGAGTGTGTGAGTGAGAAAGTGAGTGAATGAGAGAGAGAGAGAGTGTGAGTGAGAAAGTGAGTGAATGAGAGAGAGAGTGTGAGTGAGAAAGTGAGTGAATGAGAGAGAGAGAGAGAGTCTAGTTATAGGCAGTCATTAAGGGGAGATAGGTCGTTTTTCTGGTCCCCCTTCTCCCTCATGTTTAGCCCTGTTCGATTTTATGATGTTATAAAGTTTGGTAATTTGGTAAGACCTTTTACCCCATTTCTCTGTCAATATTAGGCCCTTTCGTGCCACTTAGGGGTCGACATTTTCTTGGCGAGCGATAGCGAGCCTGTATCTATATGAGGAACCGGCCTTCGGCCGGGACATTTTTCTACCGAAAAATGTACAAATTTATCTCTAAGGGGGGTCTAGGGGATTTTTTGTTTAAGCTTGATGGAGGTCTAGGGTGGAAATGAAAAGTATAATAAATAAATATATAAATGAGTCAATAAATACACCAATCCCCCCTTAACTAGACATTTTGGAGCACTGTCATTAGGGGAAGTAAATCAATTAACTCAAATCGAATACAATTCCATCTGGCTATTTATAATCAGTCTCTGAGGAGACACAAGGCAGGTTGCCTGTAACGAGTGTCTCCCCCAAAGCCAAAAGAGTGACAAAGAACTTAAGTCAAGGGACGGGGTCAAAATGCCTGGACACAAATATCTTATAGCAGTCTAGGTCATAGGATGAAGGAAAGATTGATTGAGGGAGAGAGTTTCAGAATTCACTTGTTGAGTAGAAGAAACTTCAAGAAAGATTAAGAAAGTTTTCTAAATCTTGGGTTGGAGACCTGAACAGAATACGAGTGGGAGTGTGCCTCGCACTCGCCGCAAGAGAGGGGGCATGCACTGAGAGATAGCTCTGGAGAACACTTGTAATAGCAAGAGAGGGGGCATGCACTGAGAGAGCTCTGGAGAACACTTGTAATAGCAAAAGAGGGGGCATGCACTGAGAGAGCTCTGGAGAACACTTGTAATAGCAAGAGAGGGGGCATGCACTGAGAGAGAGCTCTGGAGAACACTTGTAATAGCAAGAGAGGGGGCATGCACTGAGAGAGCTCTGGAGAACACTTGTAATAGCAAAAGAGGGGGAATGCACTGAGAGAGCTCTGGAGAACACTTGTAATAGCAAGAGAGGGGGCATGCACTGAGAGAGCTCTGGAGAACACTTGTAATAGCAAAAGAGGGGGCATGCACTGAGAGAGCTCTGGAGAACACTTGTAATAGCAAGAGAGGGGGCATGCACTGAGAGATAGCTCTGGAGAACACTTGTAATAGCAAGAGAGGGGGCATGCACTGAGAGAGCTCTGGAGAACACTTGTAATAGCAAGAGAGGGGGCATGCACTGAGAGATAGCTCTGGAGAACACTTGTAATAGCAAGAGAGGGGGCATGCACTGAGAGATAGCTCTGGAGAACACTTGTAATAGCAAGAGAGGGGGCATGCACTGAGAGATAGCTCTGGAGAACACTTGTAATAGCAAGAGAGGGGGCATGCACTGAGAGATAGCTCTGGAGAACACTTGTAATAGCAAGAGAGGGGGCATGCACTGAGAGAGCTCTGGAGAACACTTGTAATAGCAAGAGAGGGGGCATGCACTGAGAGAGCTCTGGAGAACACTTGTAATAGCAAGAGAGGGGGCATGCACTGAGAGATAGCTCTGGAGAACACTTGTAATAGCAAGAGAGGGGGCATGCACTGAGAGAGAGCTCTGGAGAACACTTGTAATAGCAAGAGAGGGGGCATGCACTGAGAGAGAGAGCTCTGGAGAACACTTGTAATAGCAAGAGAGGGGGCATGCACTGAGAGAGAGCTCTGGAGAACACTTGTAATAGCAAGAGAGGGGGCATGCACTGAGAGAGAGAGCTCTGGAGAACACTTGTAATAGCAAGAGAGGGGGCATGCACTGAGAGATAGCTCTGGAGAACTCTTGTAATAGCAAGAGAGGGGGCATGCACTGAGAGATAGCTCTGGAGAACTCTTGTAATAGCAAAAGAAGAGTGAAAGAGATGCAACATTGTGGCGCGTAGAAATAGATTGTAGGGAACTAGTAAGAGGAAGTGAGTTGATGAGGCGAAATGCTTTTGACTCTTTTCTTTCGAGAAGTGCGGTATGGGTGGAACCTCCCCACACATGCGAACAATACTCGATACATGGACGCACTGTGCTCCTATACAGAGCAAGAAGCGGTGCGGGGGTGATGAACCCACAGAGACGGTTGAGCACACCTAATTTCTGGGAAGCTGTATGTCGTAATATGATCTTTTCAAAAAAGGTCGGATGAAAAAGATACACCAATAATATTGAGAGAAAATAGAGGGTTGACTTGTGTATTGTTGAAGAGTAATTGATAGTCTTGTCGAAGATCGTGACTGGTAGATAAAACGAGAAATTAAGTCTTGGAGGTATTGAAATTAACAATATTGCCTCTGCCCTAATCAGAAATAATTGACAGATCAGAAGATAGGCGTGATATGGCCTCGTCACGTGAGTTTTGGAAGGAGTCCGTAGGAGTCCGTAGGAGTCCTGAGCATCCTTGATTTATATTCAGATTAAGAAGGATCTTGTGCAATCAGGGTGGTCAAAAATATCTCGGTTAACGATTTAACTCCAACAGGTGAAAATTATCTAATAATAGCCCAATACCATGACTATATGTACTGTCGCCGTCAATAGTTTCCTGGACACCCATCTGACGATGATTGGTGATTTGTTTTGGTAACAGTGTTGCCCCTCCCTCCCCCCTCCCTCCCCATCCACCCACTCTGTAGTCATGTCCCTCCCCCTCTTTCTCCCTCGTCGGGCAACTGTAAGCTCCTCCCTCTCCACCACCACCGGACTCCACACACAGCACATCTACACCATTATGCTGACTCTCTCTCTCTCTCTCTCTCTCTCTCTCTCTCTCTCTCTCTCTCTCACAACTGATAATTGTAATTATTCAGCACCATGATTACGTTATATATTTTAGGATCATATTTACACTATTAAAACGTAGAAATGTATAATGTTTCGTATTCGTTAACAGATTTAATATACCAATATTGCATTCCCTTGGCCATATAGTGAGATTTGTTGACCAAATGTGTTTTTATGTATTTTCAACGATCAGTGTAGTATCTGAGGCAGACGTCAGTGAACACAAATTAGAATATAAGAACATGAAGCTTTGAATATTTTTAGACAGCTGGCTATATTTGTAAAGAATGTCAAACGAAGCCGAATTACTTCATACAATGCTAGCTCGGTATTGCTCGTCAACAATTACTTCATACAATGCTAGCTCGTTATGCTCGTCAACAATTTGTTTACACCTAGATAGACTTCTTAAAACACTTGGCTGAATGGGGCCGAATGGATAAAATCCCGAAACAGAGAGTAATGTGTATTCTCCCCTTAAAGAAGCTTCTAAAACACATAGCAGTTATAATTAATTAATATTTCGGAGATAGTAATGTGAGGGATGTGTTGGTGGACGAAGCGAGGGGGCGGAGCCTACAGTAGGAGACGACGTAGGAGAATGAGGGGGAGAGGGATGAGAAACCATACAGAGGGGGTGGATGGGGAAGAAGGGGGGGGGGGGGGGCAACAGTGTTACCAAAACAAATCATGACTCCTTGTGAGTTGGGTGTCCAGGAAATTATTGACGGCGACAGTACCATTGACCGCTGAATAGGTTAAAGACCAAAGGCCCCAGTAGCCTTTGAAGGTCAGTGCCTAACTTTCTTCTGTCGGCTATGATATTTGCAAAGCGAGAAAAAAGTTGGTCTTGAAATAGAGTAATGAGAGCGTGATGACAGTGATAAGAGGCATTGTAAGGGGTCGTGCAGCTCTATGCTCCAGATACCCCGGGCAGTTTTTATGACTTACCTCTGATGCTTATGGTTTGGTGTCACATAATAGTTGTTATATAACGCGAAAATGCAGCAATGTTAAATATTAGCACCTTCGGGTTAAGGACCTTGCCAAGGTTTAACCTCTTGAGGATCTAAGACGCAATTTGTTCTATATTTCTGGCTATTATTGGACGAATTTAGCCCTTTTAGTAAGAGTATAATGGCAGTTAGAGGGTTGATATAGATAGTCTTTACTCCCACAGATCCTTCCTAAGCTGCATAAAATCGTCTAATGAGAGCCAGAATAAACTGTCAAAATGCGTCATGATCCTCAAGGGGTTAAGCAACTGAGGATCTGAGTAGTGCTTGGATGAGTGACGGCCAAAATGAAGATATCGTCAACGCCTATACTGCAGAGTGGCAAGAGGGTTTTGGGTTGCCGGCCAGGATGAAGAACATGGAGTGCATTGTACGGTGACGCTAATAGGTTATGTCTCAGCTGTCACTACGCTTGCCTCGCTCTGTGCTGTATTAATGTCTGTCAGTTGTTGAGTAGGGTGGATAAGTGTAGGATCATGTTTGTATACCTCACTCGAAATTCATAAATCAAATATAGATATTGGTGGTAACAATTATTGATGACAATATACTTGGTGCCGAGACATCACTTATTAGGCGACTGTACAATGTCTCTCCCTGGAGTTACGATTTTCACCTTACCTAGACTTTGTGCAGTTTCAGAAGGATCTGTGGTAGTATAAAGGATCTGTGGTAGTATAAAGGGTTAAGTGAGACCGTTCGAAGCCTGTTAATTGCTGGAGGCCCCTTATAAACTGAATACAATCGTCTAATAGTAGCCAGAATACAGTTAGAAGGACAGCACCGGCACTGGAAGGGTTAAGGGGAGGTATTTAGTTTGTTCCCTAGATATCCTTCAAGCTTAAGATTACACCGCCTTGAGCCCCTTTCAAGATAAATTTGTACATTTTTCGGTAGAAAAATATCCCGGCTGAAGGCCGGTTCCTCTTAAATTACAGGCTCGCTATCGCTCGCCAGGATAAAATCGACACCTAAATAGCACGAAAGGACTTAAAATTGACAGAAATGGGTTGAAAGTTCTTAAAATCGTCAAAGTAATGGGGCAAACGTCTTAAAATCCCAAAAAGCAATGGGGCTAGACATGAGGGAGAAAGAGGTTCAGAAAAAAATCTTCCAGGTGGATATCTCCCCTTAAGAAAGATTTTAAAGGGTTTATCGATACGCAGAGGGTTAACATTCAGATGCAGCGGGGTTTAGGAGTCATAATGAAGTCATGCTGCATCATACAGTTCATAGTTTAGGAGTCATAATGAAGTCATGCTGCATCATACAGTTCATAGTTTAGGAGTCATAATGAAGTCATGCTGCATCATACAGTTCATAGTTTAGGAGTCATAATGAAGTCATGCTGCATCATACAGTTCATAGTTTAGGAGTCATAATGAAGTCATGCTGCATCATACAGTTCATAGTTTTGCATTTATTGTATAAGATAGATAGATAGATAGATAGATAGATAAGATAGATAGATAGAGAGAGAGACAGAGTGTGAGAGAGTGTGTTTGTGTGTGTGTGTGTGTGTGTGTGTGTGTGTGTGTGTGTGTGAGTGAGTGTGTATGTGTGTGTGGGTGTGTGGGTTTTTTGTATGCATGTTATTTAACTAGGTGATCTCATTGTGTGTGTGTGTGTGTGTGTGTGTGTGTGTGTGTGTGTGAGTGAGTGTGTATGGGTGTGTGGGTGGGTGTGGGTTTTTTTTTTATGCATGTTATTTAACTAGGTGATCTCATTGTGTGCAGGTTCTAGATTACATTAATAGGGTCATGCAATAATTGAATATACCAGAGATCACAATTATTTTTTACCTCACGTCCACTGCCCTTTAGCAGGTGACCTATTATAAAGCCTTCAGAGGTAAAGCTGTAGAGAAATTTAGAAAATATTAATTTAAATCCCTGGTCTCTAGGTCTTCTCCTGGGTGACCTAGATGTGTGTGAATTTGTGAGCGTTTTTTGTTTTGTGTTTTAATTTGTTTGTTTCTATTCGGGCTCTGTCTCGAGTCGGTCACCCCCAGTAAAAAAAAAAAAAAAAAAAAAATGAAAACAAAAATAAAACAAATGGGGAATGGGCCTGAGCAAATAGATAGATAGATAGATAGATTAATCTTTGCATACTGTCTCTGTTTGAAAGACCAGTTGACTGTTTGCTAACCTATGCGGTCATTGGTTCACTTACTCTCATAATGATCTAATAATTTAATTAATAAGGCTTGATAGCATAACAAATATGTAACGAGACAAAGTAATTGATTCTAAAACCTAATTATGGCTGGCATTATAGAGGTAGCCTAGACTGTGAACCCCTTCCGTACCGGCGACGTTCTTTCTTATTTCTTCTAGCTACATTTCGACGATTTTGTGCAGCTTAAGAAGGATCTGTGGTAATAAAAAGGGTTAATTAAGAGAGTTTGAAGCCTGTTAATTGCTGGAGGACCTTCTTAAGCTGAATAAAATCGTCTAAATATAGCCAACAAAGAGTTTAGAAGACGTCATCGGTACAGAAGGGGTTAATTCAATTGATGGTACAGTCTGCCTAATAAGTCATGTCTCGGCACCAAGTATATTTCTATCTATAATTGGTATCAGCAATGTCTAAAACTTGATTTATTCGTTTCGAGTGAGATATACAAGCACGTTCCTACACTTACCCACCCTATTCAACATCTGACAGACATTAATACAGCACAGACCGAGCCAAACGTAATGACAGCTGAGACATGACTTATTAGCGCCACTGTACACCCGCCAACAGCTAATTATATTTATGCAACAGCTAATTATATTTATGAAACAGCTATTTATATTTATGCAACAGCTAATTATATGTATGCAACTAATTATATTTATGCAACAGCTAATTATATGTATGCAACTAATTATATTTATGCAACAGCTAATTATATGTATGCAACTAATTATATTTATGCAACAGCTAATTATGTGTATGCAACTAATTATATTTATGCAACAGCTAATTATGTTTATGCAACAGCTATTTATGTTAATGCAACAAGTAATTATATTTATGCAACTAATTATATTTATGCAACAGCTAATTATGTTTATGCAACAGCTAATTATATTTATGCAACAGCTAATTATATGTATGCCACTAATTATATTTATGCACCAGCTAATTATGTTTATGCAACAACTAATTATATGTATGCAACTAATTATATTTATGCAACAGCTAATTATGTTAATGCAACAGCTAATTATATGTATGCAACTAATTATATTTATGCAACAGCTAATTATGTTTATGCAACAACTAATTATATGTATGCAACTAATTATATTTATGCAACAGCTAATTATGTTAATGCAACAACTAATTATATGTATGCAACTAATTATATTTATGCAACAGCTAATTATGTTTATGCAACAGCTAATTATGTTTATGCTGCAGCTAATTATATTTATGCAACTTATTATATTTATGCAACAGCTAATTATATTTATGCAACTTATTATATTTATGCAACAAGTAATTATATTTATGCAACAACTAATGTTATTTATACAACAGCTAATTTAATTATGCAACACCTAATATTATTTATGCAACAGCTAATATTATTTATGCAACATCTAATTATATTTACGCAACAGCTAATTATATTTATGCTTATATAACGACGAATACGAACTGCCGCTGCTTTATCGTATATCGTTCATGGTTAAAGTTATGTTATTGAGCATCCTATAGTATGATACCGATTAATAATTATAATGGCCTATATATAATTGTACACCTCGGCTTTATTTACATTTACAGTACCTTAAGGGAGCCCATCTCGCTTTTTTTCTCTTTATCTCCCTCTCTCTTTGGCTTGTATCCATTCGGCCCCATTCAGCCTACTGTTTTAAGACGTTTACCCACATCCAGGTGTCAATATTTTCCTGGCGAGCGGGAGCGAGCCAGCATATATATATATTTGTTTTGACAACAAGCTAAATTTGTACATATTTCGATAGAAAAATTTCTCCGGCGAAGCCGGATTTCTCCATATAATGCTGGCTCGCTATCGCTCGACAGGAAGAAATCGACACCTGGATGGGGATAAACGTCTTAACCCCCCCAGACATATTAACTTACTTAAGTTAGGGGTTTCCCGAGCGCCCGGTATTTCCCCCACAACAGTCTTTTTCACCTCTGAGGGACCGTTAGAAGTCGGAGGAATTTGGGGTTGCCACCAATCGACAGATTCTGATCTAACTGACCTAACTTACTGAGCTCAATATGACGCAAATACGTCATATAGCTTACTTATTGAGCTATTTCATTAAGTTCATATGACGCGATCGCATCATATGATACCTTTGGGCAACACCGCCATATGACGCGATCGCGTCATATGTGACGGAGAGGGTTAAAACAGTTGGCTGAATGGGGCCGAATGGATACAAGCCAGGGAAAGAGAGAAAAGGAGAGAAAGATAAAAACAAAAACGGTGACCCCCCTAAGGATTTATTTATTGGTCGATTTAATTATATATTTATTATTGGCTTAGTTTCCGCCCTAGACCTCCTTCAAGCTTAAGAATAACATCCCCATATCTCCCCTCTAGATAAATTTGTACATTTTTCGGTAAAAAATGTCCCAGTCACAGTTGCTCCTAAATTACAGGCTCGCTATCGCTCGCCAGGAAGAAAAAAATCGATACATAAATGGCACGAAAGGTCTACAAAGAAATGGGGTGAAAGGACTTAAACCAGCCAAACTAATGAGTGAGCCGAACGTCGTATGATCTCAACATTATTGTGGATAAACATTGGGGAAAATGGGGGCCAGAAAATGCAACCCCCCCCCCCCCCCAGATGATATACGGCGCTAAGAAACAGAAGTGTATACGCGTCAAGTTTCGTACGGTTAAGCTTATTGTTTTCTATTAGAAGCACAGTTTTACAAGCATCTCAAAAACATCTCGTCAAATATACTTGTGGAGCGCAATACCTATTTCATTGTCCTTAGGGATACATTTTTTTTTTTTTTACGCGTATGAAGGAGACAAAATAGTAACAGAGAGCCAAATTCAAGGGACGTTGTGATCAAAATGCCTGGACACACTAAGTTTAAAGCAGTTTAAGTCATAGGATGAAGGAAAGATTGACTGAGGGAGAGAGTTCCAGAGTTCACTAGTTAAGTAGAACAAATTTACCAATTCTTGGGTTGGAGAGTTGGACAGAATATGGGTGGGACTGTGTTGAAAGGTGGGTGCCTTGCACTCACCGCAAGGCAGGGGGTATGTACTGAGAGAGCCCTGAAGAACACCGATTATTGTAATAGCGATAAAAGAGTGAAAGAGATGCATCATTGTGGCGCGCAGAAAGAGATTGTAGGGAACTAGTAGGAGGAAGTGAGTTGATGAGGCGAAATGCTTTAGATTCAACTCTTTTGAGAAGTGCGGTATGGGTGGAACCTCCCCACACATACGAACAATACTCGATACATGGGCGCACTGTGCAGAGCAAGAAGTTGTGCGAGGGTGAAGAACCTACAGAGACAGTTGAGCACACCCAACTTCTGGGAAGCTGTTTTACCAAGAGTGGTAATATAATCTTTCCAAGAGAGGTTGGATAAAAAAGAAACCCAAGAATATTGAGAGAAGATGAAGGGTTGATTTGTGTATTGTTGAAGAAGAATTGATAGTCGTGGGGAAGATTGCGACGGTTAGTTAATTAAAGAAATTGGGTCCTGGAGGCTGAGAAAGTGACAAGATTTACTCTGACCCAATCAGTATTAATTGATAGATCGGAAGATAGGCGCTCTATGGCCCTTTTACGTGAGTTTTGGAGTGATTGCATGCTGGGTTGATGTGAACAATTAGTTGAATAGTGTATTAAGCCCAGAGAGGGCAGAAAGTACATCCTTAGAAGAGATTATGATATTAGGCATAAGTAAGTGAGGGGGTGGGGGGTGGATAAGGAGGAATAGCACCGGAATCATCCAAGGTGGAGGTTTTAGCGAAAGTTTGAGCAAAGAGTTCAGCTTTGTCAGAGGAAGAACTGACGGTAGTGCCATCAGAGTGGAAAAGACGAGGGAAAGACAAGGAAATAAAATTGTTGGAGAGGTTCTTGGCTAGATGCCAGAAAGCTTTGGAAGAGCTAGAGTTGGAAAGATCAGATTTTTTTTTATTGCTGAGAGTTTTTCGTTACTCGAAGAACAAATTTGGCTTGATTCCGGGCAGAAACATATAAAGCACGAGATTCTTAAGTTTGAAGGCGATGGTACCGTTTGAATGCTTCCTCCTTATTGCAGACAGCAGTAGAACAAGTGTGAGTAAACCAAATTTTCTTTGCATTAGACTAAGAGCAAGAAAATGGAATGTATGCCTCCATGCCCGAGAGGATTACCTCGGTTATACGCTTGGCACACTCCGAGGGTCCCCGGCCACGGAAACAAAAATCATTCCATGGCAAATCAAAGAAGTACTGTCGAAGAACCTCCAAGTTGGCAGCTCCAAATTGCCATATGCACCGCCGGCTGGGAGGATCGGGTGGCCGTACTGGAGAGATAGGACAGGTGACAGAGATAAGGTAATGATAGGACAGGTGACAGAGATAAGGTAATGATAGGACAGGTGACAGAGATAAGGTAATGATAGGACAGGTGACAGAGATAAGGTAATGATAGGACAGGTGACAGAGATAAGGTAATGATAGGACAGGTGACAGAGATAAGGTAATGATCGGACAGGTGACAGAGATAAGGTAATGATAGGACAGGTGACAGAGATAAGGTAATGATAGGACAGGTGACAGAGATAAGGTAATGATAGGACAGGTGACAGAGATAAGGTAATGATAGGACAGGTGACAGAGATAAGGTAATGATCGGACAGGTGACAGAGATAAGGTAATGATAGGACAGGTGACAGAGATAAGGTAATGATAGGACAGGTGACAGAGATAAGGTAATGATCGGAGGAGCCCAACGGAGAGAAAAGGTGTACAGCGTAAGAAGAAGGGTTAGAAGTTAGAAATAAATCAAGAATGTTGGACCGATCTCAAAGGCGGTCAGGAATTCGAGTAAGGTGCTGGACTAACTGCTCTAGGTCATTTAGGATAGAAAAAAAAAAACAAAAAAAAAAACAAAAAATATATATATATATATATATATATATATATAAGCGTGTGTGTGCGTGTGTATTTATGTGATTTTACTAGGTGATCTAATTTATTGTAGGCACAGGTCAAAATGCTCTTGACCTCACATCCACTGCCCTTTAACTGATGCCCTAAAGCGTCCAAAGGGTAAGGCAAGAGATAGGTCAGGGAACAATATTAATTCCAATAATTATTTTTTGCATTTTGTCAGAGTTTGAAAAACTAGTTGACTGCAATTGGTAACCTTAGCTAAGGTTATTGGTTAACTTTTATTTCTGTGTATGAAGGAGACAATAGGCAGTGACGGTATTTCTGTGTATGAAGGAAACAATAGGCAGTGACGGTATTTCTGTGTATGAAGGAAACAATAGGCAGTGACGGTATTTTTGTGTATGAAGGAAACAATAGGCAGTGACGGTATTTCTGTGTATGAAGGAAACAATAGGCAGTGACGGTATTTTTTCCCTAGCTTGTGTTTACTGTATTATATCTACGATGTTATGTGTTCCATGTGGTATTTTAAGTTAATATGAAAACCGAGAGAAAGCACAGTATGATGCATTACGTAATGGTCATTTATGTGCTCTGTACACGAACACGGTACACAAGTCCCTCGACTGTCAGTTGTACACAATGGAAAAGATAATCCCAGAACCTGTCTTGGTGAACATCGAGGCAAATAAACATAAACGGAAGGGATTTTTTATTATCTTTTTTAGCTTCCTCCCTAGACCTCCCTTAAAGTTCTTTTCAATTACATTATAGTGGCTCAGGCGGGGTTTCCTTTCAGTAGATACGGAGAAACTAATGAATAGGATTCGACGTAGGAAACTATAGTTTATATCTTTGAACATCCAGGCCCAACATAGGAATGGAATTAATAGACTATCAAATATTAAAAGCCACCTTGCACAGCTAGTGTAATCGCTTACATACAGTTTGTTGCGATATACTTCCAAATAATGTTATCTTTCAATGTTTGTGTATAAACCTATCGACAATATTATCACAAGCATACATTATATACCTTTGTTTCTGAGTCAATATGGTAATTCAGAGTTCAGTTCATGAATATTTCCATATGTAAATAGTTTAAATTCAATTCCTGAACGATTATTACTTTGTGAAGGTTATGGCTTCGAATTCGGAATATTGATATCACTGTCCACTGCCAGGGGTGTTAGCTTAGATGCGTGTGATTTCAGGTACATTTAAACGACTTTATGAAATTTTGGAAGGATATATGGTAGCTAAAATTATTACTTTGGAAGGATATATGGTAGCTAAAATTATTACTTTGGAAGGATATATGGTAGCTAAAATTATTACTTTGGAGGATATATGGTAGCTAAAAGGATTATTTTGGAAGGATATATGGTTGCTAAAAGGATTATTTTGGAAGGATATATGGTTGCTAAAAGGATTATTTTGGAAGGATATATGGTTGCTAAAAGGATTATTTTGGAAGGATATATGGTTGCTAAAAGGATTATTTTGGAAGGATATATGGTTGCTAAAAGGATTTTTGGAAGGATATATGGTTGCTAAAAGGATTATTTTGGAAGGATATATGGTTGCTAAAAGGATTATTTTGGAAGGATATATGGTTGCTAAAAGGATTATTTGGGAAGGATATATAGTTGCTAAAAGGATTATTTGGGAAGGATATATGGTTGCTAAAAGGATTATTTGGGAAGGATATATAGTTGCTAAAAGGATTATTTGGGAAGGATATATGGTTGCTAAAAGGATTATTTTGGAAGGATATATGGTTGCTAAAAGGATTATTTTGGAAGGATATATGGTTGCTAAAAGGATTATTTTGGAAGGATATATGGTTGCTAAAAGGATTATTTTGGAAGGATATATGGTTGCTAAAAGGATTATTTTGGAAGGATATATGGTTGCTAAAAGGATTATTTTGGAAGGATATATGGTTGCTAAAAGGATTATTTTGGAAGGATATATGGTGCTAAAAGGATTATTTTGGAAGGATATATGGTTGCTAAAAGGATTATTTTGGAAGGATATATGGTTGCTAAAAGGATTATTTTGGAAGGATATATGGTTGCTCAAAGGATTATTTTGGAAGGATATGGTTGCTATAAGGATTATTTTGGAAGGATATATGGTTGCTAAAAGGATTATTTTGGAAGGATATATGGTTGCTAAAAGGATTATTTTGGAAGGATATATGGTTGCTATAAGGATTATTTTGGAAGGATATATGGTTGCTAAAAGGATTATTTTGGAAGGATATATGGTTGCTAAAAGGATTATTTTGGAAGGATATATGGTTGCTAAAAGGATTATTTTGGAAGGATATATGGTTGCTATAAGGATTATTTTGGAAGGATATATGGTTGCTAAAAGGATTATTTTGGAAGGATATTGGTTGCTAAAAGGATTATTTTGGAAGGATATATGGTTGCTAAAAGGATTATTTTGGAAGGATATATGGTTGCTATAGGATTATTTTGGAAGGATATATGGTTGCTAAAGGATTATTACTTTGGAAGGATAATATATGGTAGCTAAAATTATTACTTTGGAAGGATATATGGTAGCTAAAATTATTACTTTGGAAGGATATATGGTTGCTAAAAGGATTATTTTGGAAGGATATATGGTTGCTAAAAGGATTATTTTGGAAGGATATATGGTTGCTAAAAGGATTATTTTGGAAGGATATATGGTTGCTAAAAGGATTATTTTGGAAGGATATATGGTTGCTAAAAGGATTATTTTGGAAGGATATATGGTTGCTAAAAGGATTATTTTGGAAGGATATATGGTTGCTAAAAGGATTATTTTGGAAGGATATATGGTTGCTAAAAGGATTATTTTGGAAGGATATATGGTTGCTAAAAGGATTATTTTGGAAGGATATATGGTTGCTAAAAGGATTATTTTGGAAGGATATATGGTTGCTAAAAGGATTATTTTGGAAGGATATATGGTTGCTAAAAGGATAATTCGAGATATTCTGTAGCCTTTTAATGGTTAGAGGTCCCGCCTAACTTGAATAAAATCATCTTATAATTGCTAGAATATAATGAAAAAGACGTCGCCATTGTGGACAATTTTTGTCAATTTGAAGACCTTTTGTGCCATTTAGGTGTCAATTTAATCCTGGCGAGCGATAGCGAGCCTGTAATTTTAAGAGGGGCCGGGACATTTTTCAAACTTATCTTGTATATACAGTATATATACAGTACTGTATATATTGTTTACTATATTGTGAGGGCTGGTCCTATCCAGAGTGAAGTTTGCCATCCTCTACCCAACCTTAGCTATTTCTGTCTGTCTCTTTTACTGTCCTAGTTTTCCTTCTGGGGACAGGGGGCTAGGAATCCTCCTCAACTTGTATAATTATCCTACTCGACGAGACAGAGAAAGCGTGAGAGAACGCGAAAGTGGTCCCGGACCCTGAGAATAGGAACTTTAAATGTTGTTTCTGTTCTGGCTCTGTCTCGTGTCGGCCACCCCCAGCAATGGGGTATGTGCCCGAGTACATACATACATACATACATACATACATACATACATACCGGCACTGTACATACATACATACATACATAAATACATACATACATACCGGCACTGTACATACATACATACATACATACATACATACATACCGGCACTGTACATACATACATACATACATACCGGCACTGTACATACATACATACATACATACATACATACCGGCACTGTACATACATACATACATACATACATAAATACATACATACATACATACATACATACATACATACCGGCACTGTACATACATACATACATACATACATACATACCGGCACTGTACATACATACATTATATTTCCATCTCATTGATAGCTAGAATATATATTTTTCGTTAGCTTTATATTTACGATATTAATTGTATAGAGTTAGTTATCGAATGGTCTTTGCGTTTATTACTAATGGATATATCAGAAACAAATTATGGACGTTTTCACAGCAATAATCCTGCCAACTCATAACATAAACAAAAATGAAATGCATCTAAAAAATCACCAACATGTATGCTAATTAAAGTGAAGCTCATTAGTCAATATTGTTAGGCTTCCAATAATTGTGAAAAAATATGATATATTTAATAATAGACCCGAATATCAGAACTCACTTATAATTGACCAGGATAAAAAAATCCCCCCCCCCCCCCCCCCTACCATGAATAATATTTCGGTATACAAAGTTAATTAAGGGGAGATGGGTCGTTTTTCTAGACCCCCTTCTCCCTCATGTTTAGCCCCAATAGTTTTCAGATTTTAAGATGTTTGCCCCATTATTTTGTCGATTTCAAGACATTTCGCCCCATTTATTTGTCAATAATAAGACATTTCGTGTTATTTAGGTGTCTATTTATTTCCTGGCAAACGATAGTGAGCCTGTAATTGTGAAAGAACCTACCGATTAATGTACAAATTAATCTAATGGATTTTTTTTTTTTTAAAGTTTGATGGAGGTCTAGGGAGGAAACTAAAAAAATAATAAATATATGAAATAATCTACCAATAAATAAACCCTCCCCCTTAATTACCATAATTTTTGTAATGTTCGTAATATTTTGGTTTCTGTCCTAAGCTTGTAAATTATTGAAGCATACAAAGATAATCAACTAATAAAATATATATGTTATACATCATTGTGCAAAATATGACTTACCTTGTAGTGGGTATGATATTAATTAAGAAACCTGTCAATATATAGAATAGAAAATAAAAACATAGAAAATGATGAACTAACCAAATAAACTTAGCTATGCAGATGACATAACACTCACATGCACACACCATGACCCAAAAAGAGCAACAGATCTCCTTCAACCCTATCTCAACACACTACATGGCTGGTGTACTACAAACAGACTTAATCTAGCCCCAGCCAAATCCACCGCAACCCTGCTCACAAGTTGGACAGGAGAACACGAATACATCCCTCAACTCACCATAAACAACACACCCCTAACACATACACACACACCCAAAATCCTAGGAGTAACATATGATACTCATATGACATTCAAACAGCACACCACAAACATTAAAAAGAAACTGACACCCAGACTTAACGCCCTCAGGTCACTTGCTCACACAAAATTTGGACACAACAAAGAAACTACCACCACAGTATATAAACAATACATAAGATCAGTGATGGAATACGCAAGCCCAGCCTGGGCTTCTAACCTAGCTGAAACACATCATAAGACTTTACAGACTATTCAAAACAAAGCCCTGAAGATCATTACAGGCTGCACAGCTACTGCACCCACAGATCACCTACATCAAGAAACCAAAATCCTCAAAGTCAAAGACCATCTGGACATGAGAGGCACTCAATTCCTGGCAGCAGCCTCCACGAACCAAGACCACCCACTAAACTACATGGCAACACACCCACAGACACTAAGAAATATCAAAACAACACCCAGCACACGGTATCACACACAATTATTGTCCTCTCTCCCTCCCTGCCCACCCCGAACCAACTTCCAGAACCACATCCATACTCATATCTCTCACCGATCCATCCACTCACTCACAGACAACACGCAGCTGCATGCACGACCTCCCGAAATCCATCCTTCCGAATCCTCCCTTCCTCGCGAGGACAGAGTCCACCTGGCCAGGCTGAGATGCGGACACCATCCAGCTCTCCTGAGCTATCAGAAGAGACTGGATGACTCCGTTGTCGACTCCTGCCCGGGATGTAACACAGCACCCCATACCATTAAACACATCATAGAAGACTGCATTTCACACAACCACTTACGCCAACAACACAATCTACACTCAATGAGAGCTCTGTGGGAAAGCCCGATCGTGGCCATGGCCTTCCTCAGGGACTCGGGGCTGTTCGGCCAGGCAGCTTAGGGAACAACAACAACAACTAACCATAAGGCTCGAAAAAAAAAATACAAATACAAATCGAACTAACCATAGATAGACCATGACGAAGGTGTGCCGGCGGAGTCTGGGGGTCCGGAACAGGGTGAGCACAGACCCCCACGGCACCTCCAGGTAGACATGGGCGGCCAGGTGTTCCAGATGGGCGTGGGCTGTGGGTGGTAGCGGTCGGTGGTTACGGGCGGCTAGGTGGGCGGTAAGGTCCCTGGCTCGCCGTGTCTTGCCCCGAGTCAGTAGCCAACGCAGAGACTCGGGGATGGTCCTGTGGGAGAACAAAACAAAAACAAACATTAAGGGGACAGTGGTTATTTGTTGGGATATATTTATTTATTTATTAATTTATTTTTTAGTTTCCTTGCTAGACCTCCATCAAGCTTAAAGAAATACTCCCTAGACCCCTCTTCAAGCTAAATTTGTACAGTTTTCGATAGAAAAATGTTTCGGCCGCAGGCCTGTTTCTCTTAATACTACAGGCTCGCTATCGCTCGCTCGCCAGAAAAAAATCGACACCTAAATGACACGAAAGGACTTAATATTAATAAAGAAATGGGGCGTAAAGTCTTAGAATCGCCAAAGAAATGGGACGTAAAATCCTAAACTCACCAAACTAATGGGCCGAACGTCTTATAATCTGCAAACTAATGAGGCTAAACATGAGGAAGAAAGGGGACCAAAAAACCGGCCCTTCACCCCTTAAGCTTAGTTGAATGAAGAAAAAGTGGTTTATATCGAACAGTGTACAAATTGACTTGAAGGGGGATCTTGGGGGTGTTTCAGGGAGATGGGCCGGTTTTCTGGACCACTTTCTCCCTCATGTTTAGCCCCATTAGTTTTCAGATGTTAAGATGTTTGCCCCATTAGTTAGTCGATTTTAAGACCTTTCGCCGCATTTCTTCGTCAATATTTAGACTTTTCGTGTTATTTAGGTGTCGATTTTTTCCCTGGCGAACGATAGTGAGCCTGTAATGTTGGAAGAACAGGCCTTCGGCCGGGACATGTTTCTACCGAAAAATGTACAAATTAATCTAGAAGGGGGATCTAATGGATGCTTTTTTTAATTTGATGGAGGTCTAGGGAGGAAACTAGAAAAATAATGCATACATGCAAAAATCGGCCAAAAAGTGAACCATCTTAAGCTTGAACGAGGTCTAGGGAGTATACTAAAAACAAAACTAATAAAAGGATAAATATATAAGCACATCAAGATACCCCTTCCCCCTTTAGTACACACCAGTGCTCTTGCCCTAGATACCTTGGCCATTATCCTACTAAACGTATACCGTTCACCGGATATCATTTGTTATGCTCTAGATATGTGGAGGTTTTAACATTATTATCTTCCACAAGAGGGTCTTTGGTTGGTACAAGTGGTTTTAGGTTTTTGTTTTATTCCTTTGGTTTGTACAAGTGTTTTTATGTTTTGGGTTTTTTTTTCTCGGAGACAAATATAATTGACTACTTGAGAGTTTTGCGTATAAGATAGTTTATGCTGTAGATATCATTATGTAGCAAATATATGTATACTGTATATATATATATACATATATGAAATCGAAACGAAATTATCCAAGAAAGATCAGACTATATACTGTATTTGTGGAGATATATTATGAGTTTCGAAACAAAGGTAATAGATTTCTAATTCTGAATACTATCCTATGATTTGCATTATGCAATTAAACCTTATATAATCAATTTACGATTAAATTTTATTTTGCTTAAATTTACTAATTGATATTTGCATAAATTTCTAACTATTAAATTATCATAAAGTGGTCGCATCAATATGTAATTATCATAAAGTGGTCGCATCAATATGCAATATTTGCACAATGAAAATCACAGGGAGATAAACTCCTTCTGTACCGGCGACATCTTTTTTATGTTTAATCTAGGTGCAACAGGAGAAGAGGGTTGTAAGAACGCTGAAAGCAGTAACAAGAAATAGGGTGGTCAGCATGGAAGTGAAGAAGTCCTTGCATGACAGTGTGGTAATCCCGACACTGACCTACGGGAGCGAAGCATGGACCAAGAGTGAGAGGGATGGAAATGAGTTACTTGAGAAGTGCGTGCGGAGTTACATGGAGGGATAGACAGACGAATGAGGGAGGAAGTAAGAGGGAGGTGTGGTGTGGAGGTAGATGTGCTGGAAAGTGTGAAAAGAAACACCTTGAGACGGTTCGGCCATATGGAACATATGGGAAGCGAGAGAATGACTAAGAAGGTGTACGAGAGCGAGGTGGAAGGACAGAGAGGGAGAGGTAAACTGAGAGAGAGGTGAAAGGATGGAGTGAAGAAGAATATGAATGAAGGCGGTGCTGGTTGGGAGGAGGGGCGTTGACTGACTGGGGACACAGGTGCATAGGGGCGTTTCGTTCGTGGCCACCCCTACGGAGATCAAGGCGTCAGGCATTAGATAGATAGATAGAAAGATTAAACTTAGGAAAGATATATGGTAGCAAAAGGATTAATTGAGATAGCATGTAGCCTTCTAGCAATATTAAACGCTTTTACTAACTCACCAGCAGTAGGCCAAGGACAGCAAGAGGGGGAGAGCAGCAGCCAAGGTCACCCCCCTCCAGTGCTGCACCGCCAGGCCCACCCCCGCCCCTAGAGCCACCCCCAGGGGACGCGTCATACCCAGGGCTACCAGCAGACGACATCGCCACCTGGGAGGAAACAGCTCGCCCGCTAGAGTCCAGCCAGCCACATACATGCCCTGGGGGAGAACAGGGGATTATTAACTCATAAAGCGCGAAGCTATGGTAGTTCAAACCCTCCAGCCAAGCGAAGGTAATTGGTTCTATTCTGACGAAAATTGTCATATGTAACATATATATAATTATTACTTATCCATATGTGCCTATTTTACTTTTAATATGAACATATGAACATTTAAGAGCAATAAAAGAAGTGGGAATGGCATTTGTGGGGTGAAAAAGACGTATTAATTCCGCCCGGTCGTACCATGAGACGAGAGGCCAGGCGGCGTACACCCTCCCTCTCCGAGCTCTAGAGCGACACTGAGGCCTTACAATAGAAGTCTCTGTGTTGCAAGGATCTCTAGCTACCTCGCCCGAGTTAAAGAGACCGCGTGAGGGAATTTCGCTCAGAAAATTACCCGATGAAGGGGGAATTAGAGGAAAAATAGCTGATAATTGAGGAGGAGGCGAAGGAGGGGAAGGGGGGACACATATGGAGGAGTGGTAGCAAGTAATGGAGGGTTCATCTTAAATTACAGGCTTGCTATAGCTCGCCAGGAAAATTCGACACCTAAATGACACGAAAAGTCTTAAAATTAACAGACATGGGGCGAAAGTTATTATAATCGCCAAACCAACACTCCCCTTCTAGATAAATTTGTACATTTTTCAGTAGAAAAATGGCCAGTTCCTCCTAAATTACAGGCTCGATAACTCTCGCCAGGAAAAAAATCGACACCTAAATTGCACAAAAGGTCTCAATATTGACAAAGTAATGGGTCGAAAGTTATTAAAATCGCCAAACTAATGGGGCGAACGTCTTACAATCTGAAAACAAAAGGGGCTAAACATGAGGGAAAAAAGGGGCCAGAAAAAACAACCATCCCCCCTTAAGGATAATGATGGCTCAACTGGGTCTAAAAATAAAATGAATACACGCTTAAAAACAATAGCGCCTCGTTCCAGCTTATTCCAAAGATTAATAACACACTTGAAAATGAAACCAGACTAATAAACGATAATATTCAAATTTAGAAGGATCTGTGGGAATTATAAGGGTAAAGACTATCTCATCCAATGATTTATAACACACTTGAAGATGAAACAAACACATTAAACGATCCTATTCAATTTTAGAAGGATCTGTGGGAATTATAAAGGTTCAAGACTTTCTCAATTAACCCTCTTATTTCCCTATACCCTTCCTAAGCTGAAGAAATCTGAAGACCTGAGAAAGGAGAAAGGGGGAAGACAGAACGCTCAATACAGTAAAGCCGGTATCACACAAGCGCTTTTTCCCTCAATATTTATCCTCAACACTGGTCTGGCAGCTTATGAGTGTCAACATTTATTATATTCCGGTTACCTAAATTCATCAATCAGCAGTCTAGTTTCCGATACCAGTGCAAAATATACCAGAAATGTAGCCAGAAAAATGTTGATCATCGAATGTTGACTATAAAAGCTCTCGTGTGATACCGGCGTAATCCATCCTTCATTCACGCGTTGTCAAACCCAAACAATCGCCGCCTTTGCCTAACACAGGAAACAGAGAAAGATAGGGAATAATCCATGTATGTATGTATGTATGTATGTATGTATGTATGCATAATTGTATATACTCAGGTACATACCCCATTGCTGGGGGTGGCCGACTCGAGACAAAGCCGGAACAGGGACAATACAACATAACAAAAAACAAAAAATACACATTTACACACATCTAGGTCACCCAGGAGAAGACCCATATACCCAGGCCCATTTGGGGTCCCCAGCTAAAGATTCTCAGGTCCCAGACCTCCCGGAGAAGTTCCGGTCTCAGCAGGAAGACACGCAGCGGAGCACACCACAATGCTCGCCCATCACGCATCCAAGCATGACCCTTCATATATAACGGCTCCCAGGGCCAGGCACCTGACGGACTATTATCGAGTCCAACTGGCGCCCGACACCCTCTCCCAACGACCGCGTTTTCACTCATCCATTCACTAGTATTCTCAATTAATTCCTATATATTACCACTTCTCTTGCCTGATCTATAGTCATTCCTCTATCTTCCAACGCTTGTACTACATATTCTCTTCATCTCAATGGGGGTCTTTCTACCCCTCTACCTCCCCTTGTATCAGACTCATATTCTCTTTGTAAGCTTTTCATCTTCCATTCGCTCAACATATCCATACAAACACAGCACCCTTCTGTTCACTATGGCTGACAAAGGTTCCTGCTGCCCCACTCTCCTACGTATCTCTTAATTTCTCAATCTGTCTCTACGAGTCACTCCACACACACTCCTCAAGCAGCTCCTCTCCAACACATCTAGCTTTCTTCTCTCCTTTGCCTTCAGAGCCCATGTCTCAGCCACATACATCACTGTTGGTACAACTATCCCTTGATACATTGCACTTTTAGCTTTCATTCCGAGATTTCAAATTCTCACCTTCCACATACTTCCCATCGCTCCGAAAACTGAATACAGGGAATTAACAAATCTTCGCTATGTAGAGTCTCATATAAAAGTTCGCCGGCCTCTTTGCATAATATTATACATCAATAAGCCAATTTTTCAGTAAGAGTGCCGAGGTTGGGAACTTTTACGAAGACGTGACATTGATGTGTGTAGTTCAAACCACCAGTTGTGTTCCTAAGCTAATTTACTGTATGCATTATATTGGTCTGCAAATTATTCAACACACACACATATATATATACAGTATATATATATATATATATATATATATATATATATATATATATATATACAGTATATATATATATATATATATATATATATATATATATATATATATATATATATATATAGTATATATATATATATATACATATATATATATATACATATATATATATATATATACATATATATATACTGTATATATATACAGAGAGAGAGAGAGAGAGAGAGAGATAGCGAGCCTGACATTTTAAGAGTAACCGGCCTTCGGCCAGGACACTTTTCTACCGAAAAATGTACAAATTTATCTTGAAGGGTGTTCGAGGGGTGTTTTTTACAGCTTGATGGAGGTCTGGGGAGGGAACTCATAAATTATAAAAAAAATATAAGCCAATAAATCCGCCCACCTCGCCTTAGAGTTACAATTAGCATTCCCTCACCTGTTATTACCATTATCACCATCACTCCTCACTCCTTCAACCACTAGCTCGGTTAATGGGTTTTTTATTTGATAATACAGTGCCTTTGTTAAATCAGCTAACCACTTCAAACATTATTGTTATAGGAACCTCTAGAAATTAAGGGGAGAAGGGCCATTTTTCTGTTCCTCCTTCTCCCTCATGTTTATCCCCATTAGTTTGGGGATTTGAAGACGTTCGGTCCATTAGTTTGTCGATTTTATGACTTTACGCCCCATTTCTTAGTCAATGAATAGATAAACAATAATGATATAAATACGCCCATCTCTCCTTATAACAGTTTTAATCAGCATCCCCTCGCCTGTTATCATCATCAACACCACTCCTCACAGCTTCAACCACTAGATCGGTTAATGGACGTTTTATTTCATAATACACTGCCGTTGATAAAGCAGTTAACCACTTCAAACAGACACTGATGTTTATATCTATTTTTTATTTTCTATGTGGATGAGGGCGACAAAAGGCAAAACTGCCTGTGACGAGTGCCTCCTCCAGAGTTGAAAGAGTGACAGGGCCAAAATCAAGGAACGTTCGAACCAAAATGTCTGGACACACGGATTTTGAAGCAATTTAAATCATAGGATGAGGGAAAGATGTATTCACTTTGTTATTGCTACAGCCCTTTGGAAGAACCTCTAGAAATGAAATGGTTAACCCCTTAAGTACCAGTTCCGTCCTTTTCATTCTATGCTAGCCACTAATCGACGAATTATTCAGTTTAAGATGGGTCTCCAGAAATGAACAGGCTTCGAACTACCTCAAGTATCCCTTTTTACTACCACATATCATGTTTAAGCTGCACAAGATCGTCTGGGGAGATTGTAGGCACCAATCGAGAACGGCAACATCCAGGGGAGGCCTCATACGCATATGGTAAAGAGTTGCTGCAAATCCTATTTCATTTGTCTGGCTTCCCTCATTGTTGTCGTGTGTCTCACCTATACAGAGAGTAATCCAACTAGTTCTCAAATCCTCCTATTCATTTTACTACACTGAACAAGCACATCACACTTTTTTCCAATACACAATATATATATATATATATATATATATATATATATATATATATATATATATATATATATATATATATATATATATATATATAATATATATATATATACAAAAAAATAAAAAATTAAGATAACCACCAACCGCCCTTAATTTGGATCTGTCACTCATTCAATTTTGGAGGAGACACTTGTTTCAGGCAGCTTTGCCTTTGGTTTCCCCCTTACACATAGCGAACAAAGATAAATATAATCAAACTAAATACAAAAGACGTAGCTGGTACAGAAGGTGTTGAAGACTATCCAAGGTAAATGGAGCCCCTAACAAGGACAAAACCCTTCAAAGGTGATTAAGGAGATGGGTCGTGTTTAGCCCCATTACTTTTGGAATGTTAAGACTTTCGGCCCATTAGTTTTTCGATTTTAACACCTTTAGCTCTACTTCGTTGTCAATTTTAAGACCTATCATGCCATTTACGTGTCGATATATTCCTGGCGAGCGATAGCGAGCCTGTAATTATAAGAGGAACCGGCCTTCGGCCGGACCATTTTTCTAAAAAAAAAAAAAAAATTAAACATTTATATTGGAACGGGGTCAAGGCGTAATTTTAAGTTTGATGGAGGTCTAGCGAGGAAACTAAAACATATCTGATTAAATTAATTAATAGATAAAAAAAACGTCCACTAGCCCTTTAAACCCGTCTAGAAGGAAATATGTAGCCTAAATCGGAACCATCTCATTAAAAGGGTTCCGGCCATCACCACCATCTCCACTAACCCCACCACTAACATCTCCACCACTACCACCATCACCACCAACATCACCACTACCATCATCTCCACCACTACCATCATCTCCACCACTACCACTACCCTCATCTCCACCACTACCACCATCACCACCAACATCACCACTACCATCTCCACCACTACCACCATCACCACCAACATCACCACTACCATCTCCACCACTACACCATCACCACTAACATCACCACTATCATCTCCACCACTACCACTATCACCACCAACATCAACCACTACCATCACCACCACTACCACTATCACCACCAACATCACCACTACCATCTCCACCATTACCACCATCACCACCAACATCACCACTACCATCTCCACCACTACCACCATCACCACCAACATCACCACTACCATCTCCACCACTACCACCATCACCACCAACATCACCACTACCATCTCCACCACTACCACCATCACCACCAACATCACCACTACCATCTCCACCACTACCACCATCACCACCAACATCACCACTACCACCACCACCACTACCATTGTCACCACCAACATCACCACTACCACCACCACCACTACCACCATCACCACCAACATCACCACTACCATACCACTACAACCACTACCACCAACATTACCACTACCATCTCCACACTACCACCATCCCCACCAACATCACCACTACCATCTCCACCACTACCACCATCACCACCAACATCACCACTACCATCTCCACCACTACCACCATTACCACCAACATCACCACCACCATCTCCACCACTACCACCATCATCACTAACTCACCACCATCTCCACCACTACCTCCATCATCACCACCATCACTAACTCACCACCATCTCCACCACTACCTCCATCATCACCACCATCACCACTACCATCTCCACCACTACCACCATCACCACCAACATCACCACTACCATCTCCACCACTACCACCATCACCACCACCATCACTAACTCACCACCATCTCCACCACTACCACCATCACCACCAACATCACCACTACCATCTCCACCACTACCACCATCACCACCAACATCACCACTACCATCTCCACCACTACCACCATCACCACCAACATCACCACCATCTCCACCACTACCTCCATCATCACCAACATCACCACTACCATCCCCACCACTACCACCATCACCACCATCACCACCAACATCACCACTACCCCACCACTATCATATTATTTCTCTCTTTCAGACAGGCCGGAGCAATACAGAGGAAGTTATCAGGGGAACTTCAGGCGAGGGTTTGTGATATAACTTGAGGAACTTGGTTGTGAGAGAGAGAGAGAGAGAGAGAGAGAGAGAGAGAGAGAGAGAGAGAGAGAGAGAGAGAGAGAGAGAGAGAGAGAGAGAGAGAGAGAGAGAGAGAGAGAGAGAGAGAGAAAGTGGGGGTCAGCTGTAAATAAATTATCTTGTAGTGTAAGATTTCCCTTTGTTATATATAGGACATGGTTGGTTGACTTTTATCACGCTCTGGTGGGGTTGGTAGAAGCATGGATATCAGGGTCGTTGACAATAGTTATACTGCTTCTTTTCAACTGACGGTAAATTGCAAAGTTCCCATCAAAAATGATCAGTTATGTTGAAGATTTTGTAGTGAAATAGGATGTTAACCCTTTCACGCATTTATGACGCAGAGGTTGCCAGATTAGCAATAAGAAATAGAGTTCTCTCACTCTTATAATTATCTATCCAAAATTAGTTTTCTGCCCACAGCGAACTCAAAGAAAACTGCAGAGGTTGAAGTAACTAAACTAAAGGTTCCTAAATACCCCTGATGGTAACAAAGGCTTTAAAGTATCCCCAATAGGCTCAACATCGCGTCATATGTCGGAGAGGGTTAATTATATAAACTTGGTCTTAATACGATGCAGAGACATATTGGTTTCATATTTTTCCATTAAGCATCGAGCAATTAGCTGGTAAGGGATTCAATTTACCGTCACACGAAATGAAACCGAGTGTAGTTACTGGTGGAGGCAAAACATTTATTCACGTAACTCGTGTGTATTTGAGAGATATATAATTATTGCTAAAACACCAAGAATATTCCAATTATATATCGTCCAAGAAAAAAAGAAGAAAAAGAAGACGAAGAAAAAAGACTAAGAAGAAGTAAAGGAAGACTAAGAATTATAAAAGGAAGAAGAAAATAAATGAAGGACAAAAATACGATGAAGAAAAGAAGAAAATCAAGGAAAAAGAAGAAATATAAATAAGAAAAAGAAGAACAAAAATAAATAGAAGAAAAGAAAAAAGTCAAAGAAGCAAATGAAGGAAAAAGAAGAAATATAAATAAGAAAAAGAAGAAAAAAATAGAAGTAAAGAAAAAGAAGCCAAAGAAGCAAATGAAGGAAAAAGAAGAAATATAAATAAGAAAAAAGAAGAAAAAAGAAGAACAAAAATAGAAGAAAAGAAAAAGAAGCCAAAGAAGAAAAATAATGATAATAATAACAATAATAATAATAATAACAATAAGATATAATATAGGTTTTGAAAGCATATGTCTAACACATGGGATGCAGCATGAAACCTTCCGCCAATATTGAATCGCCAAATATAACCGAAGGAGAAGGTAGGAAATAGTATTACCCCATTAATAATCATCAACAAGAACAATACAATCCAGAGCATTAACATTTATAGCTATCTATCTATCTATCCGTGTTCTTCTGAGCTCTCTGTGTATACCCCCTCCCTTGCGGCGAGTGCGAGGCACCCGCCTTTCAACACAGTCCCACCCCTATTCTGTCCAGCTCTCCAACCCAAGAATTGGCATATGTTCTCAGTTTTTCTTCTACTCAAGAAGTGAACTCTGGAAATCTCTCTCTCAATCAATCTTTCCTTTATCCTATGACTTGGACTGCTTTAAACTTCAAGTGTCCAGGCATTTTGACGCCAACGTCCCTTGAATTTGGCTGTCATTCTTTTAACTTTGGGGGAGACACTCACTACAGGCAACCTTCCTTTTGTCTCCTCCATACACATAGACAAATATATATATATACTCAGGCACATACCCCATTTTATTGTTTTATTTTTTATTTTTTTAGCTGGGGGTGGCCGACTCGAGATAAGAGCCCGAACTGGGACAACAATAAAAAAACACAAACACAAAACAGGGATTCACACACATACCAATAAAGAGACTACCATTTGGCGACAACAATAGCCGGAGCCAAAGTCCCTGCAGGCATTCGCGAGGGGAAACAGGAAGGGGTGGACATTAAGGAAGCACCAAATGAAGACAAGCACCGGACACACACTAATAACAGTATAATATTATATGCAGTGTACTTGGTCGGCCACAGACGGGAACACAAAGGTTTTAATATGACCAGCAGCAAAGAAGGAAAGAATACAGTGCAATATATACCGTATATATATATATATATATATATATATATATATATATATATATATATGTATATACTGTATATATGAATAAATGCTGCATTAAAATCCACCGCATTTTTATAGTTATTAACTTTTCTTGAAATATTTTAAATTTTCCTTAATATTTTTCTAACAAAAGGATGGTGAGTGAAGACAACTGCACTGAGAGAGCTTTGAAGAAAACTGATTGGTGTAATAGCGATAGAAGAGTGAAAGTGATGCAAAATTGTGGCGTGTAGAAAGAGATTGTAGGGAACTAGTAAGAAGAAGTGAGTTGATGAAGCGAAATGCTTTTGACTCTTCTCTTTCGAGAAATGCGGTATGGATGGAACCTCCCCACACATGCGAACAATACAAAGCCTGGTCCATATTGCTTAGCGCGCTGCGTGCACTGAGAAATGTATTTGAACACTTCAGAGATTCGATATAAATAGATGGGAGAAAGTCTGATGCATGTCATTGGCACTATACCATGTTCCAAATAGGTAGGCCAGAAATCGGGAACCTTAACCTCCATAACTCAAAAAGGGCTAGCACACAATGGGCTGTAAATTTTCACACCCATTCCCTGGCCGACCCTTCCCAGATGGTAGGAATATTAGCTCCATTACTCTAGTCGTTTGTGAGCTATAGAGGTTAGTGTTCAAGAGTCAGGACCTACTTACTTGAAACAGAGTATAGCATAGTTTGGGATGGTGAGGATATCCCGTTTTCTATCCATCAATCACACGAAACTGGTGGAAAGTCAGACATTGCTTTTTACGTGAGCGCGCCTATTGACATGTTTCTGGCTATTTATACTTGACTTTATTTTACACCGTATTCTCTCTCTCTCTCTCCCTCCCTCTCTTTCACTCACTCACTCACTCACTCTCACTCTCTCTCTCTCTCTCTTGCCCTGCATACAAAACCCTGGTCAGAAAAACAACACACCATCCGTTTACATAAGCGTTTCCCAGAACTATTTACCTCGACAAACGGAAATCGCTCGGAAATGCAGAGGAACAATCTTATTTTCTTTCTTGCTTTTTTTTAAACAAAGAGGGGAGACAATTAGCAAGAAGAAGAAGAAGAAGAAGAAGAAGAAGAAGAAGAAGAAGAAGAAGAAGAAGAAGAAGAAGGAGGAGTAGGAGAAGAAGAAGAAGGAAAGGGGAGATTGTTTTTAGATAGTTGTACAGTAAACAGAGATCGGCCCAACTCCCGTCATTTTAGTGCCACTGGTGATATATTTCACATTTGTTCACTCTAATCCATCCTATGATATAAACTACTTTAAAATGAGTGTGTCCAGGCATTTTGACCACATCCTCCCGCTATTACAATAATCAGTGTTCCTCAGAGCTCTCTCTCAGTGTATACAACCTCCTCTACGTAGGATACGTAGTATCCGTCTTGCAACACAATCCCACCCCTACTCTGTTCAACTCCAACTGAAGAGTGAAACGATACTCCCAATCTTTCTTCTATTCAACAGCTGAACTCTGGAACTCTCCCTGAATTCATCTTTTCCTCATCCTATGACTTAAATTGCTTCAAATTCCGTGTGTCGAGGTATTTTGGCTCGACTGTTCCTTGATTTTGGCCCTGTCACTCTTGCAACTCTGGGGGAGGCAGTCGTCACAGGCAGTTTTTCCTGCTGTCTCCCTCATCCAGATAGAAAAAAAAAAAAAACCCACACACACACACTTAGCTATATTCCAAGATCTTTCAACTTAACTGTATAAAAACAATTCAACTAATTATCAACTAACTCTAACTCACACACTCTCTC
Source organism: Paralithodes platypus (assembly GCA_032716605.1). Taxonomy (NCBI): domain Eukaryota; kingdom Metazoa; phylum Arthropoda; class Malacostraca; order Decapoda; family Lithodidae; genus Paralithodes; species Paralithodes platypus. The sequence goes on from CM064529.1 coordinate 6,959,505, forward strand.
TCTCTCTCTCTCTCTCTAGAGCCTTCTACTTTACTGTCCTGTTCTTCCACTATAAACTGTCCCTGTCTAGTAGTACTAAGGCCGGACCACCTAGTTGGGTTCGCAACGTCTGTGTGGTCTGAGTATCTGTGTAACTCTGTGTAACTCTTCATTTCCATGTTATTTACCCAGATATGCTAAGCACGCAATTGCGTTTTCTAATTAACAAACAACATTGTTTTCCGCCAGTATCTCTGATGTTTACTTGCCCTCATTATGGTGGAATGTGCGTTATATATACAGTATATACTGTATATTGTGTGTAAATATATACATACATATATTTTGTATATATATATATATATATATATATATATATATATATATATATATAATAATATGAAAGCAATGTCAATTAACACGACATTATTTTTATATCATTACATCCACAAACGTCCTTAACATCTAACCACATACACAATAAAGTGTAGGGTTAATAAATGATGAATGATTGCAACTGCCGGGAATCGAACCCGGGACCCACAAACAGGACAACAGTGCTTTAACACTGGGCTGCCAAGAAGGTTATAAGTTTAGCCCACACTCTTCGTGCAAGAGTGTACGAAGAGTGTGAGCTAACCTTATAACTTTCTTGGCAGCCCAGTGGTAGAGCACTGTCGTCCTGTTTGTGGGTCCCGGTTTCGATTCCCGGCAGTTGCAATCATTCATCATTTATTAACCCTACACTTTATTGTGTATGTGGTTAGATGTTAAGGACGTTTGTGGATGTAATGCTCTATATATATATATATATATATCCCAACCCCCCTACCACCCCCAGACGATGCTGAAGAAACTAAACATTATATATACATAAAATAAATGAATGAACAAATAAATACAAATTACAGTGTGCTGGCTTAATAATCCACTAGGGTTAATAGCCTCTGAAGTCCTATTTTAACTAACTATATACAGATATGGAGGATGCTGAGGATCCACTCACCTGGACGAGGAAGGCCTGGAGGCAGCGGAGGGCGAGGAACACCACCAACCTCCTGACGAAGTGTAGCGCCACGCCCACCCCGCCCACCGCTCCTACACCCACCACCAACACACCGCGGCGACCCACTCTGCAAACACAATCTATTATAGTCCATTCATTATAGATAGGCCAGAATTCGTAACCTCTATCCTTTGTAGCTCTAAAAGGACTAGAACAAATGGGCTGTACATTTTCACACCTAATTTTTTTTAGAAATATTACCTCCATTGCTCTAGTCCTTTATGAGTTGGGAATTCTTGACTAACCTTAACCCTTTCACTACCGGAAATGTATGTTGTATTATTTCAGCAATATTTAGACGATTTTATGCAGCTTATGGAGGCTCTGTGGTACAGTTTGCTGCACAAGTCCTGTTTCTCAGCATCTCAGTCAAATCACGCCGCCACCTCCTACATTCCACCCCACCTTTCCTCCCTCTTTTCCACTGTCGGACTCGTAGTTATTTCACGGTTATGAAGTAGGTGTGTCGTGAATCATTTAAAACACTTGCTTTAAGGGGAGATATCCACTTGAGGGATTTTTTTCTTGACCCCTTTCTCCCTCATGTTTAGCCCCATTGCTTTTGATATTATAAAATGTTTGCCCCATTAGTTTAGCGATTTTAAGAACTTTTACCCCATATTAAGACCTTTCGTGCCATTTAGGTGTCGATTTTATCCTGGCGAGCGATAGCGAGCCTGTAATTTAAGAGGAACCGGCCTTTGGCCGGGACATTTTTCTACCGAAAAATGTACAAATGTATCTTGAAAGGGACTCAAGGGGGTGTAATTTTAAGGTTGATGGAGGTCTAGGGAACAAACTAAATACCTCCCCTTAATTTAATTGTATTGATACCCTAGCCGTAAATTGATATATCGTTTCGCTAGCGTTGTTCTATATATATAAAATCCAGCCATCACCCCACAGAACACTCACCTGTCAGCAAGGAAACCGAAGAAGAGCCCCCCAATAACCAGACCCAGCAGGTAGGAAGTAACCACCCACTGTTTGATCCAGGACCGCTCACACACCAGACCCCACTGTCCACGGAACGGGAAAGCTAGCATTAGAAAAGATCCATCATTATAGTATTAGTTTTATTTATTATTATTATTTCAGTTTTCTCCCTAGACCTCCATCAAGCTTAAAAAAAATGAAAAAAAACAAAAACAAAAAAAACACACACACACACACACACACACACACACACACACACACACACACAACATCCCCCTGCAAGCTATCATTAGAACACCTCCAACATTATATTTTCATGGGGGGAGAGCGAATGAGGGAGTACGTTAGCGTTGTGGTGTGGATGTGCTGGAGAATGAGAAGAAGAACACTTTGAGGTGGTTCGGGCATGTGGAGCGTATAGTATCAATATTGAAGGGGGGAAGGGCGTACTTATATTTGCTTATATATTGATCTTTTTCCTTCCTAGACCTCCATCAAACTTAATATAACAGTGTGTAGTTTGTAAAAGAATGAATAAACAGCATATGAGAGCAAGGTGGAAGGGCACAGAGGGAGAGGCAGACCGAGAGTGAGGTGAAGGTATGGAGTTGAGAGGCGTAGGAGTGAGAGCTGTGTTGGGTGGGAGGAGGGGCACCGTTTTATAAATGAAAGAGGTGCATTTATTCGTGACCACCCCCTCGGGCAGCAAGGCATGTAACAATAAATAGTACTAAGCCTAACAACATTCATGCGATAAACAAAACTGTCATAAAATTCACCAGAAATAATGATGTGGCTTGGAATAATGTTCATATGTGTATGCTTGCTTGGTAAACTCCAGTGCATCAATTAATAACTGACAAAATACTTCCAACCTCCTATTTTTCTCTCTCTGGGTTGTATCCATTCGGAACCATTCAGCTCACCGTTTTAAGACGTTTACCCCCATCCAGGTGTCAATATTTTCCTGGCGAACGGTAGCGAGCCAGCATATATATATTATGTTTTATAGCAAGCTAAATTTGCAAATTTTTCGGTAGAAACATTTCTCCGGCGAAGCCGGATTTCTACAGCAAAGCTGGAGAGCGGTAGAAATCGACATCTGGATGGGGATAAACATGTTAACACAATTGGCTGAATGGGGCCGAATGGATTCAAGGCAGAGAAAGAAAGAAAAGGAGAGAAAGAGAAAAAAACAGGTGACCCCCTTATAATATAACACTTGAAAACGAACTAAAAGGTTACTGATCAAATCAATATAACGAACTAAAAGGTTACTGATCAAATCAATATAACGAACTAAAAGGTTACTGATCAAATCAATATAACGAACTCATCAAAATCAAAACTACCGAAACGACAACACACTAAACGACAACACACTAAACGACAACACACTAAACGACAACACACTAAACGACAACACACTAAACGACAACACACTAAACAAAATCTATATGTGGAAAAATGCATTTACATTTTTCGGAAATTAAACTTTGAAAACAACAAACTTATAAAATATGTGGTTTGGAATCATTCTCATATGTGTATGTCAGATTTGTCAACTCCAGTCTAGCAATTAATAACTGACGAACTACTTCCATCACATGCTTTAGGGGGGTGACCTACCTATTTTTCTCTCTCTCTCTGTTGTATCTATTCGGCCCCATTCAGCCTACTGTTTTAAGACATTTATCCCCATCCAGGTATCAATTTATACCTGGTGAGCGATAGCGACCCACCATATTTTGGATAATGAATTAAGACAGGTGGCTAAAATTAAAAATGTCTCCGGCGAAGCCGGATTTCTCCACAAAATGCAAGGTCGCTATCGCTCGCCCGGAAAAAATCGACACCTGGATGGGGATAAATATTTTAAAAAGTAGGCTGAATGGGACCAAATGGATACAACCAAGAAAGAGAAATAAGCAAGTCACCCCCCTTTAGAAAGACACCAAAAAAAACACTGTTTGTAAACAAAGATCAAACAAACTTGGAAAATGAATCGCCCCTAAACATTGTCCACTACCTTATAGGTATTTTTACCGGGCTTTGTTCTCTTTGGGATCAAGGGGTGGTAGTCGCTTTTTCTGGACCCCTTTCTCCCTCATGTTTAGCATATTAGTTTTGCGATTTTAAGATGTTTGTTCCATTAGTTTGGCGATTTTAAGACCTTTCGCCAATTTTGTGTGTCAATATTAAGACCTATCGTGCCATTTAGGTGTCTATTTTTAAAAGCAGAAACATGTACTAATATATCTTAACAGGGGTCTACAGGGGTCTACAGGGGTCTACAGGGGTCTACAGGGGTCTACAGGGGTCTACAGGGTGTTTTTTTTTTAAGCTTGATGGAAGTCTAGCGAGGAAACTCAAACATAAATAAATAAAGGAATATATAGACCAAAAACCAAGCACTACCCCCTTAAGGGGAGGTATTTAGTTTGTTCCCTAGACCTCCATCAAGCTTAAAATTACACCCCCTCGAGTCCCTTTCAAGATAAATTTGTACATTTTTCGGTAGAAAAATTTCCCGGCCGAAGGCCGGTTCCTCTTAAATTACAGGCTCGCTATCGCTCGCCAGGATAAAATCGACACCTGAATTGAACGAAAGGTCTTAATATGGGGTGAAAGTTCTTAAAATCGCTAAACTAATGGGGCAAACGTTTTATAATATCAAAAGCAATGGGGCTAAACATGAGGGAGAAAGGCGTCAAGAAAAAAATCCCTCAAGTGGAGATCTCCCCTTAAGGTACTCGGCTGTTCAAATATTGTGTATGTCTATATGTAAACGTATGTTTCCTAATTTTCAAAGTAGAATGATGATGAAATATGTAGATAATGCATAACTAAGAAGAAGTAAACTGTTCTTCCACTTTCCAATTACAGAAACAAAAAATGTGAACCCCATTTTTCCATCTCACTGCTATGAGGGGCATAAATTACTTTATGACATGTTTAGATCACTAAACTTTAATTTATATAAAATATATATATATATATATATATATATATATATATATATATATATATATATGTATCTGGATGATACGAGTACACTAATGACCAACACAATACCTGTTCTTGCACGAGTGAACAGACTGGAGAAAGTGAAAGACAAGATCACGTGAACATCGGTGTCAGAACTAAACGCATTAAGGGGGGATGGTTGTTTTTTAGCCCCTCCCCCCTTCTCCCTCCTGTTTAGCCCCATAAGTTTTCGCATTTTAGGACGTTCGGCCCATTAGTTCGGCAATTTTAAGACTTTTCACCCCATTTAATTGTCAATATTATGACCTTTCATGCCATTTAGGTGTCAATTTGTTTCCGGGCGAGCGATAACGAGCCTCTAATTTTAGAAGGAATCGGCCTTCGGCCAGGACATTTTTCTACCGAAAAATTTATATTTTTTTTCTTGAAAAGGGGTCTAGGGTTTTTTTTTCTAAGATGGAGGTCTAGCGAGGAAACTGAAAAAAACAAAAACAAATATATATATATATATATACTGTATATACACTATATATATATATAATTATATATATATATATATATATATATATATATATATATATATATATATATATATATGTATATATATATATATATATATATATATATATATATATATATATATATATATATAGACAAGCACACGTGAACATCGGTGTCAGAAAAGAACGCCCCGAGTATCGAAGGTGACACAGATCATAAACGGCCAAGCAGTAGATGTACCACTTTTTAGCGCACCCGCAACGTAACACAATAATTTTAATGCTGGAAATTATTACGTAGCGAATGAAACGAGTATGATCAGGTGCATGGCTAGGTTACCATCCACAGGTATGATCAGGTGCATGGCTAGGTTACCATCCACAGGTATGATCAGGTGCATGGCTAGGTTACCATCCACAGGTATGATCAGGTGCATGGCTAGGTTACCATCCACAGGTATGATCAGGTGCATGGCTAGGTTACCATCCACAGGTATGATCAGGTGCATGGCTAGGTTACCATCCACAGGTATGATCAGGTGCATGGCTAGGTTATCATGCACAGGTATGACCAGGTGCATGGCTAGGTTACCATCCACTGGTATGATCAGGGTGCAGAGGTTACATCCACAGGTATGATCAGGTGCATGGCTAGGTTACCATCCACAGGTATGATCAGGTGCATGGCTAGGTTATCATGCACAGGTAATCATACACACCTGCTAACTCCTACTGTACCGACGACGTATTTTTCGTTATATTCTAGCTATATTTAGACGATTTTGTGCATTTTAAAAGGGGTCTGTGGTATTCAAAGGGTTAAGTGAGTTAGTTGGAAGCCTGTTAATTAATGGAGGCCCTTTTGAAAATGAATACAATCGTCTATGGGCTTATAATTAGGGTTGGGTGTGACAGGGATCTGCCTTGTGTGGGCCAATCGGCTTTCTGCAGACTCCCATTTTCTTATGTTGTTATGTTATGTTGTAATAGTGGCCAGAATAAGTTAAATAGACGTTGCCGGGACAGAAGGGGTGACGTCCTTTTCGTCGTGTTCTAGCTACTATTAGACGATGTTATGCAGCTTGAGAAGGATCTGTAGTAGCGAAAGAAACGAGTATGGTGAGGTGCATGGCTAGGTGAGCATCCACATGAGGTGCATGGCTAGGTGAGCATCCACATGAGGTGCATGGCTAGGTGAGCATCCACATGAGGTGCATGGCTAGGTGAGCATCCACATGAGGTGCATGGCTAGGTGAGCATCCACATGAGGTGCATGGCTAGGTGAGCATCCACACGTAATTATTCATACACGCGTTAAGGGGCCCCGACACGCTTTTTTTCTCTTTCTCTCCCTCTCTCTTTGGCTTGTATCCATTCGGCCCCATTCAGCCTACTGTTTTAAGACGTTTACCCCCATCTAGGTGTCAATATTTTCCTGGCGAACGGTAGCAAGCCAACATATATATAATTTTGTTTTGACAGCAAGCTAAATTTGTGCATTTTTTCGATAGAAAAATTTCTCCGGCGAAGCCGGATTTCTCCACAGAATGCTGTCTCGCTATCGCTCGCCAAGAAAAAAAAATCAACACCTGGATGGGGATAAACGTCTTAAAACAATTAGCTGAATGGGGCCGAATGGATACAAGCCAGGGAAAGAGAGAAAAGGAGAGAAATATAAAAAAAGACGGTGAACCCCCTTAACGACCTAAAAACTTGGCGGCGCGAGATCTTTGATAATTGATAAATATAGCCAGAATAAAATATAACACGTCACTGGTACTCAAAGGGTTAAGGGGTAGCGTTTGTTTTTTGGGTTATATATATATTTAATTATCTATTTATTGTTTAGTTTCCTCGCTAGACCTCCATCAAGCTTTAAAAAAAAAAAAAAAAAAAAAAAATAGACCCCCTTTCAAGATAAATTTGTACATTTTTCGGTAGAAAAGTGTCCCTGCCAAAGGCCGGTTTCTCCTAAAATTACACCTTTTAATGGCACGAAAGGTCTCAATGTTGACGAAGAAATGGGGTGAAAGGGCTCAAAATCGCCAAACTTACAGAACGAAAGTTAAAAAATCTCAAAACTAATGGGGCTAAACATGAGGGAGAAGGGAGTCCAGAAAAAAACTAACCATCCCCCTTAATATTCTCCAAGTTAACGATCTCAAAACTATGTGGCGAGAGAGCTTTGATAATTGATATATCAAATTGATCTTTTCTGACATTATCTACTTAATAATCTGGATCCCTGACCCCTCTGTAACTTAAAAAGGCCAAGCGCAAACTGGCTGTCAATATCCACACCTATTTCCTGGTGGACTCTTCCCAATTATAGAAACGTCAGCCCGATTGCTTTCATTAATGTCGAGTTATAAGAAGTTAAGGAGTCAAGATGATTGTCAAGTTCGCTGGCGCTGCCTACAGTATAGTAAAAAAAAGTATACATGTTGACATTATACTGAAAAGGTTACAAGAGTTCATTAACCCCAAGGACGATCTTGACCTCTTCAATCTAATGTATTAATTTCACTCCAACACCAAAAACCGCACAATGAAATTAATGAAAGCATGTGAGCCTACCGGGATTCGAACCTGGGTCACCACACACAGATCCCACACACTCTAACCATTACACCATCAAGACAGTTTTATGAGAACACCAATATAGTCTGTTCATTCTAGGTTGGGCAGAAATCGTAGCCTCTAACCTCTGTAACTCAAAAAGGGCTGGAGCAAATGAGCCGTCAATTTATACACATATTCCCTAGCCAAGTCTTCCCATTTGGTAGATATATTTGCTCGATTACTCTAGTCCATTTTGAGTTGTTGTTGTTGTTGTTCCCCAGGCTGTCTGGCCGAACAGCCCTAAGGTCTCGAGCAAGGCCGAGTCCATAAACGAGCGCCCCCACAAAATCCTCCCTGCTTACCACTAACAAAGCCCGGGTGACCGAAGCCACTCCAAGGCAGGGAGCTGAGGAAGGTGCGGAAATGCCCGGGAAACCAAAGCCCCACCCAAGGCCCTGTGCCCCTCAACAATTATGAAGGGAAAGTTGAGGGGCAAGGGAAATATGTGACGCTTTGGCTCCCAATCTGCCAACTTTTAGGTTGGCAGTAGGGAGGTCAATCCACGGAAAAGACGCCGCCACTTGAGATCTAGAAGATATATAAGTAAAAGGAACAGTCAGAGTAAGCTATGGGTATGGCAGAGATCGCTCAGTTCTCACTCGGATAGACCAGCCCATCACCACATGACTAGAACCCAATCCTCTCAGCATCAGCTAGGAAAGGCCCTAGAATGCCGCCTTTGGCGGGGGGATAGCTCCCCTATTTCAACTCCTTTCGGGGTTGGGCACCCGCCGAGTTATTTTGAGTTATGAGAGGTTAGGGGAGGTTATGAGAGGTTATGAGAGGTTATGAGAGGTTATGAGAGGTTAGGGGTTACGATTTCTGCCCACCCTAGAATGAACAGACTATTGTATTGTATTCTAGTGTCTGCCAAATAACTTTATTCAACTTAGGAGGGACATCTATAGCCCTAAATCTTTACTAAATAGATTAGATAAATTTGAATGTACCTTGGATATTGGCCATAAATCCGGCATAATATGATTGCAGGATATAACTAATGCAGTATACCATAATATAGTGTTTCCTTTTAGGTTGGCTAGTACCAGATGATTATATTAACCCATATATACAGTACCGGTGCCGTCCTTTTAACTTTATCCTGGCAACTATTAAACGATTGTATTCAGTTTAAATAGCGCCTCCAGCAATTGACGGACTTCGAACGACCTCACTTAACCCATTTGCTACCACAGATTCTTCTTATGGGGTGGGGGGAACCTGTTTTTTGTTATTTTTGTTCTTTTCTCTCTTTCTCTGGCTTGCATCCATTCGGCCCCATTCAGCCAACTATTTTAAGACGTTTATCCCCATCTAGGTGTCGATTTCTTCCTGGCGAGCGATAGCGAGCCATCATTATCATGAAGAAATCCGGCTTCGCCGGAGACATTTTTCTATCGAAAAATGTACAAATTTAGCCTGCTGTCAAACAAAAATAAAAAATATGCTGGCTCGCTACCGCTCACCAGTAAAAAATTGACACCTGGATGGGGACAAACGTCTTAAAACAGTAGGCTGAATGGGGCCAAATGGATACAAGCCAGAGAAAGCTAGAAAAGTACAGAACAAAAACAGGTCACCCCCCCCCCCCCTTAAACGGCACAAACTCGTCAAAATGTAGCTAAAATAAAACATACGTCGCCGGTACAGTAGGGACTAGGGGTTACGTTTAGGAATATACGTCGCCGGTACAGTAGGGACTAGGGGTTACGTTTAGGAATATACGTCGCCGGTACAGTAGGGACTAGGGGTTACGTTTAGGAATATACGTCGCCGGTACAGTAGGGACTAGGGGTTACGTTTAGGAATATACGTCGCCGGTACAGTAGGGACTAGGGGTTACGTTTAGGAATATACGTCGCCGGTACAGTAGGGACTAGGGGTTACGTTTAGGAATATACGTCGCCGGTACAGTAGGGACTAGGGGTTACGTTTAGGAATATACGTCGCCGGTACAGTAGGGACTAGGGGTTACGTTTAGGAATATACGTCGCCGGTACAGTAGGGACTAGGGGTTACGTTTAGGAATATACGTCGCCGGTACAGTAGGGACTAGGGGTTACGTTTAGGAATTAATTATGGTCGAAATGCAAATTGAGATAATTTGTTATGTTAGCAAGAAAACATGACAAACAAGCGTTGCAAAGCACCGTAGGCCTCCGTCTAACGTTACCCAGCCGCTCTGGCCCTTGCAATCATTATATATTTCCACCCTGACAGTTCTCTCGGCTGATCCATTCCAACAAGCAGAAGAAGAAAAGTGAGACAAGCGGTAATAAGCCCGACGTCGGTTCCTGACGGATGCAAGAACCACCATGTTAGTGAAAGGAGTAAACTGTGCAAGCGACCCTTCAATGTTGACCTTAACCCTTTCACGCAGATATGACGCAGAGATTGCCAGATTAGCAATAAGAAATAGAGTTCTCTCACTCTTATAATTACCTCTCCAAATTTAGTTTTCTGCCCACATCTAACTCAAAGACAACGACAGAGGTTGAAGTAACTAAACTAAAGGTTTCTAAATACCCCTGATGGTAACAAAGGCTTTAAAGTGTCCCCAATAGGCTCAGAATCGCGTCATATGTCGGAGAGGGTTAATATTATATAATCATCAGGATAAAAACGGCGATCTAGTTATTATACAAGAGTTGTCGGGGAAATTGAAGCTTATGGTTTCTGACACAGGTTATAAATAAATGGGCAAGAAATATTCAAGGATAGATTACAATCAAATGAGTCAATTCTCTATGTGCTATATTTAAGTGACATTTGCAGCACGTGTCTGTTAAAGGCCTTACGTCTTGTGTTGCTTATATAACCATTAATACGTGTTTGATTATCTCATCAAATGGTGGGTCCAGAAAGTTCACTTTGTGCCCAAGTCTCAGTCGTCACCCAAACAGGCTCCCGACAACATCACGCCCGTCGCTCCTCACAGGTACTTAACCCCTTCACCACCATGACGTCATTCTCATCTTATTCAGGTTACCATTAAACGATTTTCTTTAGCTTACAATCCACTTCTAGGACTCAACGGGATAAATACGATCCCCATAAACTCTCTGAATCACATAGATCCTTCTTCAAATGCATAAAATCGTCTAACTATAGCCAGAATAAAGGGTAAAAAGATGACATGGTTCTGAATGGGTTAACTATTACAAAGATGACATGGTTCTGAATGGGTTAACTATTACAAAGATGACATGGTTCTGAATGGGTTAACTATTACAAATGAGATAGCCTGGAGCCTTTTCATTACTGCTAGAGATCCTTCCGATGCTGATTAAAGTCGTCTGTTAGTTTTCAGAATATAGTGAAAAGGACGTCGCCGGTACTGAACGGGTTAACCCTTTGAGTACCAGCGACGTGTGTTATATTGTATTCTACCTATAATTAGACGATATTATGCAGCTTAGGAAGGATCAGTGGTAGTTAAAAAGGTTGGTTGAGATAGTTGGAAGCCTTATTAATGCCAGAGGTTCTTCCTAAGCTCATTAAAATCGTCTATTAGTTGTCAGAAAATAGTGAAAAGGACGTCACTGGTACTGAACGGGTTAACCCATACAGTACCAGTGACGTCTTTTTCATCCTATTCTGGCAACTATCAGACAATTTTATTCAGCTTAGGAAGGACCTCTAGCAATAATAAGGTTTCCAACTCCCTCAACCAACCCTTTTGACTACCACAGAGCCTTCCTAAGCTGCATAATATCGTCTAAACATAGCTAGAATAAAATATAACGCACGTCGCTGGTACTCAAAGGGTTAACCACTTGAAGATTAGGTGTTGTTTTGACCATTTATTCTGGCCATTATTTGACGATTTTATTCAGCTTAGGAAGAACATACGGATGCTGAACAGTTAAGGGGGTAGTGAGTGCTTGGTTTTTGGTCTATATATTTATTTATTTTTGAGTTTCCTCGCTAGACCTCCATCAAGCTTGAAAAAACACCCCCTACACCCCCTTTCAAGATAAATTTGTACATTTTTCGGTAGAAATATGTCCCGGCCCGTTCCTTTTAAAATTACAGGCTCGCTATCGCTCGCCAGGAAAAAATCGACACCTATATGGCACGAAAGGTCTTAATATTGACAAAGAAATGGGGCGAAAGGTCTCAAAATCGCCCAACTAATGGAACGAACGTCTTAAAATATCAAAACTAATCTGCTAAACATGAGGGAGAAAGGGGTCCAGTAAAAGCCACTACTTCCCCTTAATTGAGATCCTTTGTACCCCTCTTGATTGCTTGAGATCATTCCCAAGCTGCATAATATCGTCTAACTATAGCCAGAATATATCAATTAACCCTCTCCAACATATGACGCGATTTTGAGCCTAATAGGGATACTTTAAAGCCTTTGTTACCATCGGGGGTATTTAGAAACCTTTAGTTTAGTTACTTCAACCTCTGCAGTTGTCTTTGAGTTAGCTGTGGGCAGAAAACTAATTTTGGAGAGGTAATTATAAGAGTGAGAGAACTCTATTTCTTATTGCTAATCTGGCATCCTCTGCGTCATATGTGCGTGAAAGGATTAACTCTCCAGTTCCCACACATTCCCCCTAAAGTGAATACAATCGTCAAATTATAGCCAGAATAAATTGTCAAAACAACCCCTATTGCAATTAACCCTCTGACATGTCTTGATAGCGTAATGCATAAGTGCGCGGAATTTCGATGTGAGTATCCTAGGTTCGAGTCCTTGGAGTGCCACATGTATTTGTTACTTTCATTAATTAAGCTTAGAGGTGAACTTAGTTGGTGGAGAAAAAAACATAATAATACATAATTATATCCCTCCTAATCTGAATATAATCGTCTAATAATTATATCCCTCCTAATCTGAATATAATCGTCTAATAATTATATCCCTCCTAATCTGAATAGAATCGTCTAATAATTATATCCCTCCTAATCTGAATATAATCGTCTAATAATTATATCCCTCCTAATCTGAATATAATCGTCTAATAATTATATCCCTCCTAATCTGAATATAATCGTCTAATAATAGCCAACCAATAAAGAAAACGTGTATTGGATCTTGAAAGTGTTAATAATATGCACCTGTTATTCCAGTATGTGTGTTGGACCAGCCATAGGGTTCCTGTCATGGCCGTCTGTCTGCGCTTAACCTGGGACACTGGGGCCACAGCTAGTCTTGTAAGTTATAGATTTAGATATATATATTTATTTGACTTTATTATTATTCTGTTAGATGGTTGATGATACTCCAAGTCATATTTTTAGGATATATGCATTTGTACTTATGTTGAAATAATGATCAGAAATATGTGCATAATATTATATCGTGATTTGGGTATGATGATATTTTCCTATATATTGATCTCTACATTATATGAATGGTTCAATTTTGGTATCACCATATGCATTGGTGGTCGTATTTGTATCTGGACTCCAATTCCCTGACGTGATTGAGGTTTGTTTTATGGTGCACTTCTTTATCGCTGACATGAGTTGAGTTTATCATTATTATTCCGTTTCTTTCCAGCTCATTGTAAACTAAATCCCTTTCGATACTTAATGGAAGCAATATGCAACTGCAATATCTCTAAGTCATAATGTTGCCAAGTTTTCATAATTACCAAGATATTTCGCTACTATCTATCTATTGCCGGACGCTATGATCCCCAAAGGGGTGGCCACGAACGAAATGCCCCCATGCACCTCTGTCCCCAGTCAGTCGACGTCCCTCCTCCAATCCAGCACCACTTTCACGCTTATACTTCTTAACTCCATCCTTCCACTTCTCACTCGGTCTAACTCTCCCTCTCTGTCCTTCCACCTCGCTCTCGTACACTCTCTTAGTCATTCTCTCGCTTCCCATACGTTCCACATGGCCGAACCATCTCAAGGTGTTCCTTTTCACATTTTCCAGCAAATCTACATCCACACCACACCTCTCTCGTACTTCCTCATTCATCTGTCTATCCCTCCATGTAACTCCGCACTCACTTCTCAAGTAACTCATTTCCACCCCTCTCTCTCTTGGTTCGAGTCTCTTCACCAACGTCCATGCTTCACTCCCGTAAGTCAATGTCGGGATTACCATACTGTCATGCAAGGACTTCTTTACTTCCATGCTGACCACCGTATTTCTTGCATCATTCCTACAACCCTTTTCCCCTGTTGCACCCTCTCCCGCACTTCTTCATCCATACTCCCATCTTTACTCAATACACTGCCCACATACATCGCTACAATACTGTATGATCGTAATAACCGAGTAATACAGATGGCGACATGCTACTGTTACCATCAGCTGGAAGAAAATAGACTTTAGTTTTCAGTATCTGGAATTTATTGTAATGTTATATACCAGCAACTTGTTCGGGCGACTGTACGATTATGCACATAAATAGAGCATTTTATTTGTATATGCTTATGATTTGCAGATAATACAGTATGGTTATTATGATTGGTGACTTATATTTATGTGAATTATTATGATTGGTGACTTATATTATGATTTGCAGATAATACAGTATGGTTATCATGATTGGTGACTTATATTTATGTGAATTATTATGATTGGTGACTTATATTATGATTTGCAGATAATACAGTATGGTTATTATGATTGGTGACTTATATTTATGTGAATTATTATGATTGGTGACTTATATTATGATTTGCAGATAATACAGTATGGTTATTATGATTGGTGACTTATATTTATGTGAATTATTATGATTGGTGACTTATATTATGATTTGCAGATAATACAGTATGGTTATTATGATTGGTGACTTATATTTATGTGAATTTCAGATCGAATCCTCCATCAAATAACCACACTCTCCTTGGTAACCTTGCGTTAAATATATCGACAAGGTACCTCCGACTTAACCCTTTGAAGATTGTGACGCATTTTGACAGTTTATTCTGGGTATCACTTAGACGATTGCATACAGGTTAGGAAGGATCTGTGGGAATTATAAGGGTAAAGACTATCTCAATTAAACCTCTGACTTCCATATACCCTTCTTAATTTGAATACAAACGTCAAAAATAGCCGGAAAACAGAACATAAATGCGTCTTGGATCTTGAAAGGGTTAGGATGGACGAGCTGAAACACAAGAGGACCCTTGCCAAGCGGAGGTTCTCCCGGAAGGCCAACCTGCTGAGGGATCGAGTCCAGGCCAACGACCCGAGCCAGGTACTCCAAGAACTCTTTCAAGAACTTTCGCTTGCGTTTCAAGAAGTAGAAAAGTTGCACGAATCGTATGTGGAAACGTTAAGTAAAGATAATCTAGATGACGATGTGCTTGACGAAACGGATAAATACATAGATGATCTAGAAAGAGAGAAAAATGAATTGAAGGTAACTATAGTGAAAATAGTCAAACGCAAAGAGAACGAATGCAAGGAGACATTGACTGCTGAAAAAGTCCACAACCATACCCATACACAGCCACACACAGACACAACTACGCCTACAGACAATCACACACAGACAGCCACACACACGGATAACCATACACAGACAACCTTACCCAGAAACAGCCACAAACAGAGCCAACCTCACACAGCCAACCATACACACACAAACTTGCTCACAGACGACACACAGACACCCACACACAGGCAACTACCCACACAGACAACCACACACAAAAAACCTTGCTCAAAGACAACAACATACAGACACCCACACACGAACGACACACAGATACCAACACACAGACAACCACACACACAGACAACCACACACACGGAGACAACCTTATATACAGACAACCTTACACACAGACAACCACCCACAGACCTTACACACAGACAACTACCCCCACAGACAACCACACAAACAGCCAACCTTACACACAGAAAACCTTGCGCACAGGTAGCCACACACTCAGACCTTATACACAGACAATTACCCACGCACACAGCCAACCTTCCACACAGACAACTACCCCCACAGACAACCACACACACAGCCAACCTTACACACAGACAACTACCCCCGCAGACAACCACACACACAGCCAACCTTACACACAGACAACTACCCCCACAGACAACCACACATCCAGACAACTTCACACACAGGAAACCTTGCACAAAGAAAACCTTACACACAGACAACCATACATACAGACAACCCTACATACAGATAACCACACGCACAGCCAACCCTATATACAGACAACTACCCACACAGACAACCATACATGCAGACAACTACACACACAGACAACCTCACTCACAGGCAACCATACTAAACCCTACAAACAGACAACCACACACACAGGCAACCACACATACAGCAACTCACAGACAACCATACACACAGACAACCACACACACAGAAACAGACAACCCTACAAACAGACAACCACACATACAGGCAGCCACACATACAGCAACTCACAGACAACCATACACACAGACAACCACACACACAGAAACAGACAATCCTACAAACAGACAACCACACACAAAGAAACCATGCACAAAAACAAAACTGCGTGCTGTACAGACAATCACACACACAAACAACCACACACATACACAACCACATGTACAGACAGCCACACACACAGACAACCACGTACATAGACAGCCACAAGCACAGACAGCAACATACACAGACAGTAACTCACAGACAACCAAACAAACTGTCAACCTTACACACAGACAACCACACACAGACAAATACACATCAAGGCCACCACATAAACAGACAACCACATACACAAACCCCCCCACACACATACAGCCACACACACACACAACCACATACACAGATAAACCAACTCACAGACAACCAAACACACATAACCAAATATACCAACAACCACACCCACAGACAGCTTTATATACAGACAACCACTCACACAGACAACCTCAAACACAGACAATTACCCAGAGAGAAACCCTAGCACAGGCGACGACACATGCAGGCAACCACACACACATACAGGCAACCACACACTCAGACGATACAAACAGACAACCTCACACAGACAACTACACACAGAGACAACCACACACACAGTCAACATCACAAAGTCAACTTCAAACAGACAACCACACACAGTCAACCTCACCCGGACAGCCACACACACCGTCAACTATACCTACAAATTACAACACACTCTGAATTCCACATACACAGACAGCCACATACACTGACAATCACAAACAGGTAATCTAACACATAGATAATTATACAGAAAACCACACCATCCATTAGTGGCAGAGGGACTGCCCCGGAGTGAACCAGGCAAAGGAGGTGGAGGAGCATGCCGCCCACAGTAACCTTATGAGCCACACCAGCACGATGCCTTAGAGGACACCCAATGTGGCCCTGCAGAATAACCACCTTTTTCCCCCTCCCCAGCGATAGTCAGAAGCCATCACAGCCGACCGAGAGAGGGCTGAGTCATACCCTCACGATACTGCCCAACGGACTGCCTCAGCTTGGACAAGCGAACTCACCGGGACTGCCCATTGAGATAAATGGAAACCGCCTACTAGCCGCACGTCTGGCCACACGTCAGCCCTGAGGCTATCTGACCATTACCCTGCTAATCTCCTAGTTGACCTCTACCTACCACACGCAGCCACAACTACGAGAGTTACAAGGAACGTTATGGTAGCCCATCACTAAGTGGCAGAATATGTATTATGCATTTTACGATTTATTGTACTGTATCGACCTCTCTATGTACATGTATACCGAGTAATAAACTATATAGATTTCCTTTTATGTTTGCTTAGTTTGCCCCGTTAAGTATCCCACATTGTAATTAAACCTTATAAATATATGCAGATTATGCACATCAATATATACTGCTTTATATAATTATACAGTAAATATATAAAATAATAAATCTTGTATTTTCCTCTGTTTCCTTTTCAGACACTTACTGTATGTACACATACTCGCTCTCTCTCTCTCTCTCTCTGACATACACACACACGCAGCCATATTCACACTTACACACATAGATACTTCTAATAATAGACTCTAAAGACGAACACAAACCGTACATACACAAGTTCATTAAGGGGGAGATCTCCACTTGAGGGATTTTTGTCTTGACCCCTTTCTCCCTCATGTTTAGCCCCATTGCTGTTGATATTATAAAAGGTTTGCCCCATTAGTTTAGCGATTTTAAGAACTTTCACCCCATATTAAGACCTTTCGTGCCATTCAGGTGTCGATTTTATCCTGGCGAGCGATAGCGAGCCTGTAATTTAAGAGGAACCGGCCTCCGCCCGGGACATTTTTCTACCGAAAAATGTACAAATTTATCTTGAAAGGGACTCAAGGGGGTGTAATTTTAAGCTTGATGGAGGTCTAGGGAACAAACTAAATACCTCCCCTTAACATTAATCCTCCATTACAAACCCCAATGCACTTGAATATATTAATGAAAGCATATGATCCTCCCGGGATTCGAACTCGGTATTCCCCGAGTTCCATTATATCTTCTAGTGTTATCCAGAACAAGGTGAATATTAGGATGGCCTGGTACTGAATGAATTAAGGGTAGCTGGGCCGTTTTTTTTTCTTCTTTTTTCTATTTATTAATTTCTTCCTATATTTCTTGGTTTGGATAAAAAAACACCATCTGAGGAAGAGCACTTTATTGACAACGTTTCGCAGATAGCTTCATCAGGTCACTAACAAATGCTGGTACCTAGGAGGCCTTAAATATCCGTCCAGACAGGTGGCGGGGGAGGAGAGGGAGGTGGGAGGGAGGAAGGAGGCAGGACAGGGAGGGGGCAGAAGCATGGGGGGGAGGGGAGGCGGAGCCTATATATGGGTCAAATACATCAGTAGGAACTGGCAAAAACACGGACGGATATTTAAGGCCTCCTAGGTACCAGCATTTGTTAGTGACCTGATGAAGCTATCTGCGAAACGTTGTCAAGCTATCTGCGAAACGTTGTCAAGCTATCTGCGAAACGTTGTCAAGCTATCTGCGAAACGTTGTCAAGCTATTTGCGAAACGTTGTCAAGCTATCTGCGAAACGTTGTCAAGCTATCTGCGAAACGTTGTCAAGCTATCTGCGAAACGTTGTCAAGCTATCTGCGAAACGTTGTCAAGCTATCTGCGAAACGTTGTCAAGCTATCTGCGAAACGTTGTCAATAAAGTGCTCTTCCTCAGATGGTGTTTTTTATCCATTCTTGGTGTTTTTTATCCATTCTGTCTACTTTTCAAGTACCACTCAACATTTCTTGGTTTCCTCGCTAGACCTCCATCAAGCTTTAAAAAAACACCCCACAAGATAAATTTGTAAATTTTTCGGTAGAAAAATGTCCCGGCTGAACGCCGGTTCCTCTTAAAATTTAAGGCTCGCTATCGCTCGCCAGGACAAAAAATCGACACCTAAATGGCACGAAAGGTCTTAAATTTGACTACGAAATGGGGCGAAAGGTGTTAAAATCGCCAAACAAAAGGGCCGAACGTCTTATAATCTCAAAACAAATGGGGCTTAACACGAGGGAGAAAGGAGACCAGAAAAAACCCCGACCCATCTCTTAGTTAAAGGGCACTTGAACACACTTTTATATTCAGCCAACAACTTTTACATCATTGGGGGCAAGACTCGTTGAAGTGTGTGTGTAGCTCGGCCCTAAAAACAGGAGAGGCCGGGGAGGTTTTTGTCGTAGGAATCTTGTTTGTGAATGTTTAAGATGTTCGTATTTTTGTTTGTGTGGTTTTTTTTTTACCGTCTCGCTTCCGGGTTTAATAGATCAGCATGAGTTGGTGAATGTATGTGTTTGTGCTTGTTCATGAGAGAGAGAGAGAGGGTGTGTGTGTGTGTATATTAATAAATAATAGTTCGTTTATTGTTCACTGGTAGACGTGAGGCTGAACATATAAGGGTGTAGGTAGAGTGCATTTGTTATTCTACCTTAACTACGAGGTCACAGAGAGAGAGAGAGAGAGAGAGACAGAGAGAGAGAGAGAGAGAGAGAGAGAGAGAGAGAGGGGGGGGGGGGGAGAGATTGTAGGCACTAATCAGTCCAGTACCCAGGGGAGGCCACATAGGTATAAGATAAGGATTTGCTGAAACTCCTGTTTCATTTGCCTGGCTTCCCCCGCTGTTTCTATTTGTGCCTCACCTACACAGAGCACAATCCAGCTAACTCTCACAAACACCACCTCCTCCTCCTATTCATATCACTACACTTAACAAGCACACCACACTTCCTTCCAACACACCTAATTTACCTCTAACGTACCTTGCTTTTAGCTCTCTATCACTCTTTCAACCTTGTGAGGGAGACACTTGTTACAGGTAGCTTTGCCTTTTGTCTCCTGCACATAAAAAAAAAAGCGTGAGTGAGGTAGAGTTATTTTTCACCACGTTTTAATAAGTGGACTGGAAAATGTCGAACTGTAATGGATATTGTACAGTTGGTCAAATAAGTCGTGTCTCCGCTGTCATTACGTTTTGCTCGCTGTGTGCTGTATTAATGTCTGTCAGATGTTGAATAGGGTGTGTAAAGATAGGAACATGTTTGTATATTTCACTCGAAACGATGAATTAGGACTTAAATAGTGCTGATACCAATAATTGATATAAATATACTTGGTGCCGCGCATCACTTATCTGGCCGACTGTACAGTGTGGTAAGAATAGAGCTGATTTCAAGCAACAACCGGAGCATTTTTATTTTTTATTTTTTTTCAGTGAAATGAACTAGATTAGTAGACATACCAGCACAGTACGAACAGTTACACTCAAAGCTACCCCTACAGACCATATTGCGGCCAGCTGGTTAGACTTCATACTAGCAATAACACAACACACACACACACCACATACACATATATAATCACACACACACACACACACACACACACACACACACACACACACACACACACACACATATTTTAAGGGGCTAGGTGGTATTTATTTGTTCATTCATATATTTAGTATTATTTTAGTTTCCTCTCTAGGCCTCCATCAAGCTTAAACCAAACATCCTCAAGATCACCCTTCGAGATTAAATTGTATATTTTTCGGTACAAAAATGTACCAGCCGACGGCCGGTTCCTCCAAAATAGGCTCGCAATCGCTCACCAAGACAAAAAATCGACAACTAGATGGCACGAAAGGTCTTAATATTGACAAAGAAATGAGGTAAAAGGTCTCAAAATCGGCAAACTGATGGGGCAAATATCGTAAACACGGAAAACTAATGGGGCGAACGTCTTACAAAAACCTCAAAAC
Organism: Paralithodes platypus; assembly: GCA_032716605.1. Lineage (NCBI taxonomy): Eukaryota > Metazoa > Arthropoda > Malacostraca > Decapoda > Lithodidae > Paralithodes > Paralithodes platypus. The sequence continues at coordinate 6,980,825 of CM064529.1, forward strand.
TAATGGGGCTAAACATGCGGGAAAAGGGGAGGGGGTCCAGTAAAAACCAGTACCTCCTCCTTAACCCCTTCTGTACCGGTGATGTACTATTCATTATAGTCTGGCCACGATTAGCCGATTGTATTCAGCTTAGGAAGGACGTCTACCCATTCAAAGGCCTACAGCCAATCGTATCAATGTATCTTTTTTGTTACCATATATTTTTCCTAAGCTTCATAAAATCGTCTAAATGCAGCGGAGATCAAATGCAAAAGACGTCACCGGTAATCAAAGGGTTAAGGGGAGGTATTTAGTTTGTTCCCTAGACCTCCATCAAGCTTAAAATTACACCCCCTTGAGTCCCTTTCAAGATATATTTGTACATTTTTCGGTAGAAAAATTTCCCGGCCGAAGGCCGGTTCCTCTTAAATTACAGGCTCGCTATCGCTCGCCAGGATAAAATCGACACCTGAATTGCACGAAAGGTCTTCAAATGGGGTGAAAGTTCTTAAAATCGCTAAACTAATGGGGCAAACGTTTTATAATATCAAAAGCAATGGCGCTAAACATGAGGGAGAAAGGGGTCAAGAAAAAAATCCCTCAAGTGGAGAAATCTCCCCTTAAGAAGGACGCCCACACACACACATCCCTACACGTTCCCCAGAGTGTTGAAGCCATTATTACCGAGAGATGAGGATAGAAAACACACCAATTATCGTGTCCACAGATTTACCTACGATTAAGGGAAAATCTCCACTCGAGGGATTTTTTTTCTTGACCCCTTTCTCCCTCATGTTTAGCCCCATTGCTTTTTTTTTTTAGATTTCAAGACGTTCGCCCCATTAGTTTAGCGATTTAAAAACTTTCACCCCCATTTCTGTCAATTTTAAGACCTATCGAGCCATTTAGGTGTCGATATTTTCCTGGCGAGCAATAGCGAGCCTGTAATTTTGTAATATTGAGGTGGGGGGTGGGGGTCCGGAAAGGGGGGGGGGGGGGAAACCATATTTTGGACCTAAAATCACAACTATTGCATACATTCAAACAATCTTTTTTGACTGACGTTCGCATTCACGCAACAAATGTTCGTGTGAAATTTGGTGAAAATCCGTCCAACGGTCTAGGAGGAGTTTCGGGACAGACGGGACAACAACAACAACAACAACAACAACAACAACAACAACAACAACAACAACAACAACAACAACAACAACAACAACAACAACAACAACAACAGCCATAACACAACAACAACAACAACAACCACTATAACACAACAACAACAACAACAACAACAACAACAACAACAACAACAACAACAACAACAACAACAACAACAACAACAACGACGACGACAGACATTTTTTTCCGGTGTTACCCACTACACGGGGGGGCGATACCAAACTCTGCTTACGCAGAGTTGATAAAACAAAACCGTCGCCGGTACATAAGGAGTTAAGAATCTAGGGTATATGGAACACGTACATCATTGGGTATATTGATAGGGATTTACCTTGTTATACCCTGTTTCAAATAGGTAGGCCATATTCGACCCTCTAACCCTAACCTCTGTAACTAAAAATGGACTAGAACAAATGGGCTGTATATGTGTACATCTATTCCCTGGCTGATCCTTCCTAAGTGGTAGAAATGTTTGCTCGATTACTCTAGTCGTGTGCGAGTTATACTGTAGATGTTAATGTTCAAGAATTTTGGCCTACTTATTTGGAACAGGGTATATATAGCCTTACACTAAATGAGTATATTACTAAAAATATACCTTTTTAACAGGTATATAATGCTGGACTCTTTAACCCATTGAGGTTTATGACGCGTTTTGACAGTTTTTTTCTGGGTAATAGTAGACTTTTTTCAGATTAGGAAGGGTATATGGAAGTCAGAAGGTTAACTGAGATAGTCTTTACCCTTTTAATTCCCACAGATCCTTCCTTAGCTGTGTATAATTGTCGAATGATAGCCAGGATAAACTGTCAATACGGGTCATGACCTCAAAGGGTTAATCAACTCTGCATAACCAGGGTGGTATCCCCCCCCCCCATGCAGTCATACCCTGTCGGCCGAAATATCAGTCGTCGTCCGTCTCTCCCAAAACTCTTTCTAGACCGTTCGACGGATTTTCACCCAACTTCACACATACATTTGGTGGTGTCAAAACAAACCAAAATCCCCCACCCCACCCCACGAAGGATCCTCCTCCCTCCACCATACGAATTATTAGCTGATAACTATAATTGGTATTAGGAAATGCCTTTCGCTACCTAAAGTTCAATAAATGTCGTCATAGATCGCAAGCCTACCAAACCTGAATCAGATCCCCTGGAGGTAGATACAAAAAGTTATGACTTGATCGGATCATATCGGTCATTAATCTATGAGTGGTACTTATTGCTTTGGTCCAATTACCTGCAGTAGAACGTGATACAAGTCTTAAGCTGGTGTCACTCGAGCGATTTTTCCCTCAACACTGGTCTGGCAGCTTATGAGGTTAACATTTAAAATATTTCGGTTGCCTAAATTCATCCATCATTCGTCTACTTTCTCATACCAATGTAAATTATTCCAGAAATTATGCCAGAAAAATTATGATAATTGAATGTTGACTATAAAAGCTCTCGTGTGATACCGGTTTTAGTAGGCATTGGAAGGTCATGTAATAAAACCAAACTACCCCCTTTAGGCTCATTTTTGAATCACTGTTAACCCAATCTATTATATGGGTGGTCTCTTTTGAGCCATACCTGTTTTGTCACATTTGTTTAGCGAGTTTAAGATGTTATACACCTTTAGTTTGGCGATTATAAAACGATTCACCCCATTGTGGCGTAGACTGTTTTTTCTGGGCGAGCGATACCAAGCCTGCACATTTAGGAAAAAGGTATATATTTAGCTTGAAGGCGGGTCTGAGAGGAGCGTTTTTTTTTTTTTTTTTAGCTTAGATGGTGAACTAAAACTATATGATCAAAAGTTAAAACCCTAAATAGATATTAAAGAAACACACTATAACATGTGGTTGGGAGAGAGGTAGCCTGGCCAGGATTCGAACCCACTCACTCAGGTATGTTTGTGAGCGCTAGGCACCGTATGGTCAAGTGGATACGGTGCCCAACTCTCAAAAACATACCTGAGTGAGTGGGTTCGAATCCGGGTCAGGAAGTCTCTCTTCCAAGTTGTCCGCCTCTATAATATCTACCGAAACGTCGGATGGGCTATAGTCTATTCGCTGTAAGTAGGCGAGAAATCATGACCTCTATCCTCTGTAACTCAAAAAGGGCTAGAGGAAATTGGCTGTAAATTTGCACATCTATTCCTTGACTTCCCAAATGGTAGAAATATTTGCCCGATTACTCTAGTCGTTTTTGAGTTACAGAGGTTAGAGATCATGGTTTTTCGCCTACTTACAGCGAATAAACTATAGTGTTAACCCCTTATATAGCAGATATGTCCTTTTCAATATATTCTGGCCACTAGTAGGCGATTTTATAGTTTAGGAAGGATCTCGTTCTTTCCAGGGGAGGCGTTACAGACAAGGGTGATAACTAAATATAGATGAAAACAAAGCAAAATAGAATAATCCTATACTATGTGTTCTTAGAGCTGGCGGTAAATTGAGTCCCTTTGTAACTTATTTATCGATAGTTAATGGGAAAATGGGTGACTACTATGTCTCTTTATCCTATTAATACCAAGATTCCATAATTACCAATATATTTAACTGCAAAATCTTCATAATAGGTAAGAAATCGAGAGGAAAACATGGCAATTTACCGTCAGCTGGAAATAAACCGACTATAGTTATCTTGTGCAATCCCTACACAAAAGGACAGCATATTTGGGGAGGGAAAAGAGAGAACAAAATGCATAAACCCATGCCAGGCAGAAAAGGCAAACCAATATCACGGTCGAGAAACCAAAGCAAAGTTTGGGTAAGGAATGGAGATTTTTTTTTTTTTTTTTTTTGTCTGTCTCAACTTCGGGATCGTAGGCTGTTCAGTAAGTAGCCTGTAACTTTTACGAGGCCCCGAGATTATCGATTAGAGATGCTGGGTGCTTCATATGTGTCGCACTATTATGACAATAAGTTATCATCTCCTGGAAGATACTAGTATACATTCACTAAGTAACCAAATGCTGTAGAAGACATTCTCATTACTATGTAAACGAGAAACGAATTTTCGGTAAGCCATGTATATCATAGAGATAATACCACATGGACTACGAGCGAGGCAAAATGGGAACCTCGTCATGGTCCAAGAATAAGACGTAGACAGAGAACCAGATGAAGGGATAAGACCCCATCGGAAAATGGAAACCTCGCCATGGAGCAAGAGTAAGACCAATTAACCTCTTATGTACCGGCAACGCCTTTCTTATTATAGTCTGGCTACTATCAGACGATTTTATTCAGTTTAAAAAGGACCTCCAGCAAATAACAGGCTTCGAACTATCTCACTTAACCATTTTTACTACCACAGATCCTTCGTAAACTGCAAAAAATCGTCTAAATATAGCAAGAATATAATTAAAAAGACGTTGCTGGTACATAAGGGTTTAAAGGGAGGAGGTCCAATAGTTTTCAGGGGTGGGGTGGAAAAAGCTCTCACAGGAAAGATTGGGAGAGCTATTTTTGTCCGGCAAGAGACCAATTCAAGCTGCTGATGATGATGATGCATGATGGCTTATTAAGGGGGGGATGGTTGGTTTTTCTGGGCTCCCTTCTCCCTCATGTTAAGCCCCATTACTTTTGATAGTGTACGACGTTCGTCCCTTTACTTTGGCAATTTTATAACGTTTCACCCCATTTCTTTGTCGATATTTAGACCTTTCGTACAATTTAGGTGTTATTTTTTTTCCTGGTGAGCGATAGCGAGCCTGTAATATAGTAGTAGTAACCGGCCTCGACATTTTTCTATTGCAAAATTTACAAATTTATCTTGATGGGGGGGGGGGGGCCTTGGCGGTGCTAGATGGAGGTCTATGGAGGAATCTAAATAAAAAAATAAAAAATAAAAACAAAATTTAAAAAAAAAGTAAGCAAATAAATAAGGCCGTCCTCCTTTAAGGCACAGACGTAATATTAAATCTTCAGTTATCCAGTCTTTATTTACTCAAGGGCTGTTTCGATTTGCCGACTGAAAAAATACACACGACCTCGATTTTTGTGGCCAGACTCCAACATCAAAGAGGTCCTGGCATGGAGGGTCGAGTACGCCTGAGCGGGAATACTAGCCGCGGGGAGATTCTAAAGCCGGTATCATACGAGCGCTTTTTCACTCAACATTTATCCTCAACACTGGTCTGGCAGCTTATGAGGTCAACATATAAAATAATTCGGTTGCCTAAATTCTACTATCATCAGTTTAGTTTCCGATACCGTTGCAAATTGTTCCAGAAATGTTGCCAGAAAAATGTTGATCATCGAATGTTGACTATAAAAGCTCTCGTGTGATACCGGCTTAACTGGTAGTGTGCAGTCGGAGATATATTTATACAGGCGGGTATTTTTAGGAATGGGACTAGGGACTGGAGTTCTCGAAAAGGTGCTCCAGTCCTAACGCTATTCTTGGCTTATAGTGTGCTGGCTTAATAATCCTGAAGGGTTGATAGCCTCTGAAGTCCTATTTTAACTAATCAGGAGTGGGACTAGGGACTGGAGTTCTCGAAAAAGGGTGCTCCAGTCCTGACGCTATTCTTGGCTTATAGTTTAATCTCAAAAGGAAACGAAATTAACAGCATGAAGTATAGAAGCCTAAGAAGGAAACCAAAAGGACAGCTTAAGGTCTAGGAAGGAAACTGAACAGAATAATGGATAAATAAATGCGGCGATCAATAAATGAAAGTTTCCCCCTTAATGAACGTTTCCCCCTTAATGAACGTTCCCCCCTTAATGAACGTTTCCCCCTTAATGAACGTTTCCCCCTTAATGAACGTTTCCCCCTTAATGAACGTTTCCCCCTTAATGAACGTTCCCCCCTTAATGAACGTTTCCGCCTTAATGAACGTTTCCCCCTTAATGAACGTTCCCCCTTAATGACGTTTCCCCTTAATGAACGTTTCCCCCTTAATGAACGTTTCCCCCTTAATGAACGTTTCCCCCTTAATGAACGTTCCCCCCTTAATGAACGTTTCCCCCTTAATGAACGTTTTAATGACGTTTCCCCCTTAATGAACGTTTCCCCTTAATGAACGTTTCCCCTTAATGAACGTTTCCCCTTAATGAACGTTTCCCCCTTAATGAAAGCTTCCCCCTTAATGAGTAGTGATCATATCCCGACCCAGAGGCTACACCATGGTATCAGACGCTATGGAGAGCACCCTCCTCAAGCTCCCCGCCATGGAGTGGCTTCGGTCACCCAGGCTTTATTGTGGTCGGCGGGGAGGGTTCTGTGGGGGCGCTCGGTTATGGCCTTGGCCTTGCTCGAGGCCTTGGGGCTGTTCGGCCAGGCAGCTTGGGGAACAACAACAACAACGCTATGGAGATCACATACCAAGGCTGAGTAAGGAAAGCCGGTGTGATGAAGTGCTTAATAAAAATAATAATAATTAAATTGTAGTAATTATATTGCAGCTTTGCCAAAAATCAAAACGGCATACCCAACTCTGCGATGGGTTACCATCATCACAAGTATTACCATCATCACTACTACTGTCATCATTACCATTACTATGATCATCATCACTACTACTATTACAATCATCACTACGACACGCAGACAAACTACCAGACAGCCAGACACACAGAGAGAGACAGAGAGAGAGATTTAATGCATTCAGTATCGGTGACTTCCTTTCAACTTAAGGGGAGATTTCCACCTGGAGGATTTTTTTCTGGACCCCTTTCTCCCTCATGTTTAGCCCCCATTGCTTTTGAGATTTTAAGACGTTTGCCCCATTATTTTGTCGATTTTAAGAACTTTCGCCCCATTGCTGTCAATTTTAAGACCATTTGTGCCATTTAGGTGTCGATTTTATCCTGGCGAGCGATAGCGAGCCTGTAATTTAAGAGGAACCGGCCTTCGGCCGGGAAATTTTTCTACCGAAAAATGTACAAATTTATCTTGAAAGGGACTCAAGGGGGTGTAATTTTACGCTTGATGGAGGTCTAGGGAACAAACTAAATACCTCCCCTTAACAGTACTCTGGCTCCTACTAGACGATTATATACAGTTAGCAAATGGCCTCCAACAATCAACCAGCTTTTAACTATCTCACTTAACCCTTAATACTACGACAACTCCTTCCTAACCCTCTCCGACATATGACGCGATTTTTTAGCCTATTGGGGATACTTTAAAGCCTTTGTTACCATCAGGGGTATTTAGAAACCTTTAGTTTAGTTACTTCAACCTCTGCAGTTGTCTTTGAGTTAGCTGTGGGCAGAAAACTAATTTTGGAGAGGTAATTATAAGAGTGAGAGAACTCTATTTCTTATTGCTAATATGGCAACCTCTGCGTCATAAATGCGTGAAAGGGTTAAACTGCGCAAAATCGTCTAAATACAGCTACAACAAAATAAACCAGACGCCGCCGGTACAGAAGGAGGTCAAAGAAAGTGAGAGTCAAAACAAAAACCACCAGCTGCCACTTTTTCCACCAAAACCATTGACTGGATCTGTGGTAGTAAAAGGAGTTAAGCGAGATAGTTCGAAGCCTGATACTTGCTGGAGGCCATATTTAAACTGGATACAATCGTCTAACACTAGCTAGAATAAAAAAAATAAACAAATAAAATATATATACTGTATATATATTATAAACTACCTCACTTAACCCTATTATACTACGACAGATCCTTCTTAACCCTCTCACGACTATATGGCGCAGAGGTTGCCAGATTAGCAATAAGAAATAGAGTTCTCTCACTCTTATAATTACCTCTCCAAAATTAGTTTTCTGCCCACAGCTAACTCAAAGACAACTGCAGAGGTTAAAGTAACCAAACTAAAGGTTTCTAAATACCCCTGATGGTAACAAAGGCTTTAAAGTATCCCTAATAGGCTCAAAATTGTGTCAAGAACGTGAGAGGGTTAAACTGCAAACAATCGTCTAAATATAGCTAGACAAATAATAACACGTCAGTACAGAAGGGGTTAAAAAGACGTCACCTGTACAGGAGGTCAAAGAAAGTGACAGTAATACAAAAACAACCAACTTCCACTTTTTCCACCCAAACCATTTACTGTCCCAAATAAGGCACATAATAAGCTGTTTTTACACAAGTTCAACTCGGCAGAATAATCGAAGTAGTGTACAGACTAGTTGGTTCATGTGAGTGGATGTTAGATTATATGGTTGTACACTCGGATGCCATAGTCTTTAGCATGAACAGTACAGTCGCGCTAATAAGTGATGTCTCGGCACCAATTATGTTTAGATCAATAATTGGTATCGGCAATATCTAAGCTTAATTTGTTTTCATATCGAGTGAAATATACAAACATGTTCCTACACTTACCCACCCTATTCAACATCTAACGGACATTAATACAGCACAGAGCAAGGCAAACGTAATGGCAGCTGGGACATGACTTATTAGCGCGACTGTACATTTAGTCACCACGTGTATATAACTACCTGTAACTATAGTATATTAATTATAGGTAGGGACAAAACATCTTCACCACTAACCTTCGTAACTCCAAAACGACTATAGTAATCGAGCTAACATTAACCCCTTTCTGTTTGGACACTTGATCCTCAGTGTTTTGGAGGACAAGCAGCCTAGAAGGGTCACTAGAGCTGTTGTTTCTTGATTTCCTTTGTACTCCTTCTGTACCGGTGATGTACTTTTCATTATATTCTGGCGATTATGAGACGAGTTTGTACAGCTTAGCTAAGGCCGTCTATTCATTAAAAGGCTACAGACTATCCCAATTAATCCTTTTACATATATATCTTTCCCAAGCTTCACAAAATCGTCAAAATGGAGCTGAAATCAAATAAGAAAGACGTCGCCGGTACAAAAGGGGTTTAATATTATTACCATTTACGAAGGGTCGGCCAGAAAATGTGTGTGGGGAAATGTACGGCCCATTTGGTCCAGCCCTTTTACAGTTACAGAGGTTAGGGGTCAAGGGGAGATTTCCACTTGAGGGATTTTTTTCTTGACTCCTTTCTCCCTCATGTTTAGCCCCATTGCTTTTCTAATTTTAAGACGTTCGCCCCATTATTTTGACGATTTTAAGAACCTTCGACCCATTTCTGTCAATTTTAAGACCTTTCGTGCCATTTAGGTGTCGATTTTATCCTGGCGAACGACAGCGAGCCTGTAATTTAAGAGGAACCGGCTTTCAGCCGGGAAATTTTTCTACCGAAAAATGTACAAATTTATCTTGAAAGGGGGTCTAGGGAGTGTAATTTTAAGCTTGATGGAAGTCTAGGGAATCAACTAAAAACCTCCCCTTAAGATTACTGGCCTACGAATAATGAATGGACTGTAGTATATTGGCATTTCACGTCGTAGAAAAGTTGAGTTAATGTCCGACCCTCGCCATTTACTATTCATTGTGAGAAAACTATACATTATGACACTGCCGACCTTAAACAAAAGGCATACCGTCAGCCAGACAAGTTCTTCTTCTTCTCTGCGAATTAATGTATAGTAAAATAGAATTGTAAGATTGAATTGCGAATGCAGTTTGTTATTCAGTACTTAATTAATCTAATAGCACAGTGTAATCGTATGTTATTATTTGTTTCACTGTTTCTTCCATGCATACAAATCATGAAGAGGAAACCAAATCATGAGAACGACTGGACTAAAAAAATAAAAATAAAATAAATCCTCATCTGCCTTTAACATGGAAGAAAAGGGTTGAGTGGCGTGTTTGTATTACTCTCTCTCTCTCTCTCTCTCTCTCTCTCTCTCTCTCTCTCTCTCTCTCTCTCTCTCTCTCTTGATTAAACCTACATATCTCTCAACTAATTACACGTGTAAAACCCTCCTAATGCAACTTCCTGTTCACTGGATCCATTAGTAGTGATAGTACCGTGCACCTGTTTAATTATATACTATATATATATATATATATATATATAGAGAGAGAGAGAGAGAGAGAGAGAGAGAGAGAGAGAGAGAGAGAGAGAGAGAGAGAGAGAGAGAGAGAGAGAGAGAGAGAGAGAGAGAGAGAGAGAGAGGTAGGTCCAATATAAACAATGGCTAAGAACAATACACACAATGGTTGTTTGCTTAACGATCAACCCTGTTTATGTCCTGTTTGAACCACTAGTTTTTTGTAGACTATATATAGGGGGTGACTGTATGTGTGTGGGTGTCTGTGTACGTACGTACGTGTGTGTGTGTGTGTGTGTGAGTACGTACGTGGGTAGGCGTGTCTTTATGTTAATATTCCGAATTAACCCCTTCAGTACCGTCGACATTATTTATATTTTATTCTGGCTACTATTAATCGACTATATTCAGTTCAGGAAGGAACTCTAGCCATTATAAGGCTTCGAATGATCTCAATCAACCCTTTACCTACCACAGATCCTTCCTAAGCCGCATAAAATCGTCAACATATAGTTAGCTAGAATAAAGTAATAATAATAATCTTCTGGTTACTTATATAGCGCCCGTATCTCCTCCTTCGAGGATTCTCAAGCGCTTGGCTTTCTTTAGTCTACCAGAGACCATTACCCATCCCCCTTGCTCATGGGGAGATGGTAACCGCCGGCTATATCCCAGGAAAACTTTTCAATCTGAGCGGGGATTGAACGCGAGACCTTCAAGATGGGAATCAGGCACGCTATCAACTGAGCCAGCCGGACGGCTGGCAGACGTCGCTGGTACAGAATGGGTTAAGGGGGGATGGGCCGGTGTATCTGGCCCCCCTCCTCCCTCGTGTTTAGCCCCATTGGTTTTTAGATTGTAAGACGTTCGGCCCATTAGCTAGGCGATATTTATTAAGACTTTACGTTCCATTTCTTGGTCAATATTAAAACCTTTCGTGCAATTTAGGTGACTATTTCTTCCTGGCGAGTGATAGCAAACCTGTAATTTAAGAGGAACCGGCCCTACCGAAAAATCTATCTATCTATCTATATACTCAGCCAAAAAACTGCCCATTCCCCCATAAAGACTGGCCTGTAATACGTCCCTTCCTTCCTTTTAATCCATCCGAGGAGTTAGCTATTGTCAGCGAGACAATAGACAAAAAGGTAGGGTAGAAAAAAAAAAAAAAAACACACACACACACATTCATCTGTATATCCCACACCCTTTCCCAGATTGGATCAACCCTTTCAGTATTCCAGGACGCTTTTTATACTACATTCTGGCTGTAGGTAGACGATTTTATGTGGTTTATTAACAATGGTGTGGTGGAGTGGTCTTACCAGTAGACTGGTAATCCAATGGTCCCGGCTTCGAATCCCGATATATCAATGGGAAGATATTATTGGGATGGAATTTGCGCTGTATCTAGTATCAGTGCATTGCCACAAAGCCCACCTGAACACCAAATAAATACCTTCATTGTTCCCTGGTTAAATAGCACTGTATGAATATTCCCATATTCAAAATATGCTATAGGGGATCAATGCCTAGTAATATTAAGAATTTTCGTCCCATTTAGGTGTATTTTTTCCTGACGAGCGATAGCGAGCCTGCAATGTAAGAGGAAACGAAAAATGTAAAATGTTTATCTTGAAGGGGGGGTTTTGGGGTGATTTTTCTGCTTGATGGAGGTCTAGGGAGGAAACTGAACATATAATAAGATAAATATATCATTAAATAGATACACTCATCCCCTTAACCCCATTCCTGTACTGGGTGTAATTTGTACCGTGAACTATATTCTCAAGTGATCAGTTCCGGTACGATAGAGAGAGAGAGAGAGAGAGAGAGAGAGGCGTTAATTAAACCCTTACCTGCACGAAAACGTGTGTGTGTGTGTGTGTGTGTGTGTGTGTGTGTGTGTGTGTGTGTGTGTGTGTGTGTGTGTGTGTGTGTGTGTGTGTGTGTGTGTGTGTGTGTGTGTGTGTGTGTGTGTGTGTGTGTGTGTGTGTGTGTGTGTGTGAATGATAGCAAAAGTGAGAGAGAGAGAGAGAGAGAGAGAGAGAGAGAGAGAGAGAGAGAGAGAGAAGTGGGAGTGTACAGAGACAGTGGGAGTATACGGAAAGAGAGAGATAAAGTGAGATATACTCGATGATGACTTGGCTTAACCCCTTCAGCACCATGAAGCCTTTTTTCCTTTGATTGTGGCTAAAATTAGATGTTTGTATGCAGTTTTAGAAACACCTATGTTACTAAAAAGGTATACTATGGTCGTATTTACTACCCCTTTGAGTCGTATGAGTAAATGCAGTCTAAGGACATATGTTACTAAGAAGGCATAGTATGATCGTATTTACCCCTTTGAGTTGTAGAGGTAGATTACAAACTAAAGAAAATCGTCTAATGGTAACCAGAATATTATGAACATTTCGTAATGGTGGTGAAGGGATCCAAATACACTTTCTCCCCTGTACTACATAGGCTCACAGATAAAAATACTAATGCTATATTCACGCATGGTTACTAGGTCACACACAGACACAAAAACTCAGGAACCTATTCGAGAGAGAGAGAGAGAGAGAGAGAGAGAGAGAGAGAGAGAGAGAGAGAGAGAGAGAGAGAGAGAGAGAGAGAGAGAGAAGAGAGAGAGAGAGCGAGAGAGAGAGAGAGAGAGAGAGAGAGAGAGAGAGAGAGAGAGAGAGAGAGAGAGAGAGAGAGAGAGAGAGAGAGAGAGAGAGAGAGAGAGAGAGAGAGAGAGAGAGAGAGAGAGAGAGAGAGAGAGAGAGAGAGAGAGAGAGAGAGAGAGAGAGAGAGAGAGAGAGAGAGAGAGAGAGAGAGAGAGAGAGAGACACACACACACATACACACACACACTTGAACTAGCCTAGTTCACACCCCTTCACGAACGCACCCAAAAGTAAACAGGTTCTGAGCGTAGTTGTGAGAACGAATCTATTATTGGATCTCTCTCTCTCTCTCTCTCTCTCTCTCTCTCAAACTGAATTAATCAGTAAGTAAGTGTAAATTCCCTTTCAAACTAATATATTTTTATACTCTATAAATACTTTCCTTGTGGACATTTCCTGACCCATAAGGTTACGCTTCCTCCTATTTTCCGGTAAGGCTTTTTAGCCTGTCTAGTAGTATTAAGGCCGGACCACCTAGTAGGGACCGCAAGGTCTGTGCGGTCTCAGTAGCTATGTACCATAAATCTCTCTCTCACACACACCCTCACACATCTCCACACCCCCACACACACCTCTCACTCAAACTCATACACCCACACCCACCCACAAACACACACACACACCTCACTCATACAAATACACCCACACCCACCCACCGACCCACAAAACACCTCACTCAGATACACACACACACACACACACCTCTCACACACATACATACACACACACACACACACTACATTAACCACCTACACACGACAAATGACTACCTTTTTCATTGCCCAGGCGTCGTGTCACCACCACCTGCTACACCTCTTCCCTGTATGCACTGCTTCTTAACGGGGGAAGGATTTATGTATTGGTCGGTATATTTATTTTGTATTATTATATTTTCCTCTAGACCTCCATCAAGCTTAACCCCTTCTGTACCGGTGATGTACTTTTCATTACATTCTGGCAACTATTAGACGATTTTGTTCAGCTTAGGAAGGACGTCTACCTATTAAAAAGCTACAGACTATCTCAATTAATCGTTTTAACTACCATATCTCTCTCATATGTTCATAAAATCATATAAATGTAGCATAAATCAAATAGAAAAGACGTAGCCGGTACAGAAGGGGTTAAGAGTATGAGAGCCTTGAGTGTGTAGGAAATGGTACCATTAGAATGCTTCTTCCTTGTTATGGACAGCAGTAGAATAAGTTTGAGTAAGCTAAGATTTTTTTGGCATTAAATTTAGAGAATGCACATTATTTGTTGTTCACATTTCCACAACATCCAACTTTGGCTTGGAAACTAGGATAGAGCAAGAAGGAGGAGCAGAATGGGTTGCTGGTAGTTGCTTCAGACATCTAAATTTCGGTGAGGAAAAGAAGATCAGGTTTGTTGGAGGAGAGGTGGTGTTCGTCAGAGGGACAATTAAGAAAAGGCTGTGAATAGTACAACAATTGACAGTAAGAGTGACAGGCCGTGGTCCAGAGAATTTTGAGGGGTCGATTAGGTAAGGATGAGCGAGTTTGGGGGGTTCATCCCCCCCCCCCCCACCCCCCCGAGGACTCCGAGGCTGTGTTATAAGACAACATTCTGATCTCTTATTTAGTGCATTGAAAATAAATATACTTGTTTAGTCTATTGGTAACAAAAACTGTGAAACCTAGCTGCATTACTCCCTGTGTAGGTGACGCACATACAAAATCAATAAGGGAAGCCAAGCAAATGAAGCAGGAGTTCAAACAACTCCTTATCAAATGGCTGTGAGGCCTCCCCTGGGTATTGCAATGATCGATTGGTGCCTACAACCTCCCTATTCCAATATATGTCTGTGTGTGTGTGAGAGAGAGAGAGAGAGAGAGAGAGAGAGAGAGAGAGAGAGAGAGAGAGAGAGAGAGAGAGAGAGAGAGAGAGAGAGAGAGAGAGAGAGAGAGAGACAGGGGAGGATATAAATATACTTTGATCATTTAGATCACGTTTCTCATTACTATTTATTGTTATAAATAGTCAAAGCTACACAAAGGAGAAAATAATAATAGGGCATCCAATTAAATTATCAACAATACGATCATTATAATCATTAATGCCTTTAGGATGCCTTTAGGCACATGGACCTTTTTGTTTTATCTGTGTTTTTCCTTCCTCCGTTCATTGTCTCTTAAAACAAAATAAAATAAAAACAAAAATAAAGCGGGACAAATTAGGATTAGGCCTACATGGGATGCTAGAGCCTGAGAGGATTTTAGCTTTGCTGAGCTAATGAATGCTGTCTTAAGGGGGGATGGGCGTATATATTTACTTATTTATGTATCTTAAGGGGGATGGGCGTACATATTTACTTATTTATGTATCTTAAGGGGGATGGGCGTATATATTTACTTATTTATGTATCTTAAGGGGGGATGGGCGTATTTAGTTCCTTATGTATGTATCTTAAGGGGGGATGGGCGTATTTAGTTCCTTATGTATGTATCTTAAGGGGGGATGGGCGTATTTAGTTCCTTATGTATGTATCTTAAGGGGGATGGGCGCATATATGTGCTCATTATGTATCTTAAGGGGGATGGGGCGTATTTAGTTCCTTATGTATGTATCTACGGGGATGGGGGCGTATTTAGTTCCTTATGTAGGTCTTAAGGGGGGATGGCGTATTTAGATCCTTATGTATGTATCTTCAGGGGGGATGGGCGTATTATTAGTTCCTTATGTATGTATCTAAGGGGGATGGGCGTATTTAGTTCCTTATGTATGTATCTTAAGGGGGGATGGGCGTATTTAGTTCCTTATGTATGTATCTTAAGGGGGGATGGGCGTATTTAGTTCCTTATGTATGTATCTTTTTATAATTGTTTTTAGTTTCCTCCCTAGAGCTCCATCAAACTTTAAAAATACAACCCCCAAGACCCTCCTTCAAGATAAATGTGTACATTTTTCGATAGAAAAATGTCGCGGCCAAAGACCAGTTCCTCTTAAATTACACCTAAATGACGAAAAGTCCTAATAATGACCAAGAAATGGAGCGAAAGGTTTAAAAATCACCAGACTAATGGGCCGAACGTCTTGAAATTTCAAAACTAATAGGGGAAAACACGAGGGAAAAAGGGGTCCAGCAAAACGACCCATCTCCCCTTAAGCTAGTGTCGCACGGACGAGAATTCCGGCAATTATTGAGGAGCAACTTTTTTCTCGTAATATTGTGAGGTCCTTTCACATTGGAATCTGATACTAGCCTAGACTGAAGGTAGATTATGGGAGGTGGTTAATTCCTGATAAAACTTATATTATCAAGTTGCCAGACTACAATTGACCACTTGCGAGTTTTGGTCTATAAGGAAGATGGAGCCGTGGCGCCACCATCAATATTTAGGTGAATTTATGAGGTAAAATATGATCAAAATAAAAAAACATATATAAAACCAAATGTAGGCTATCACACTTTATATCCTTCAGAAACCAAATGTAGGCTATCACACTTTATATCCTTCAGAAACCAAATGTAGGCTATCACACTTTATATCCTTCAGAAACCAAATGTAGGCTATCACACTTTATATCCTTCAGAAACCAAATGTAGGCTATCACACTTTATATCCTTCAGAAACCAAATGTAGGCTATCACACTTTATATCCTTCAGAAACCAAATGTAGGCTATCACACTTTATATCCTTCAGAAACCAAATGTAGGCTATCACACTTTATATCCTTCAGAAACCAAATGTAGGCTATCACACTTTATATCCTTCAGAAACCAAATGTAGGCTATCACACTTTATATCCTTCAGAAACCAAATGTAGGCTATCACACTTTATATCCTTCAGAAACCAAATGTAGGCTATCACACTTTATATCCTTCAGAAACCAAATGTAGGCTATCACACTTTATATCCTTCAGAAACCAAATGTAGGCTATCACACTTTATATCCTTCAGAAACCAAATGTAGGCTATCACACTTTATATCCTTCAGAAACCAAATGTAGGCTATCACACTTTATATCCTTCAGAAACCAAATGTAGGCTATCACACTTTATATCCTTCAGAAACCAAATGTAGACTATCACACTTTATATCCTTCAGAAACCAAATGTAGGCTATCACACTTTATATCCTTCAGAAACCAAATGTAGGCTATCACACTGTATATCCTTCAGAAACCAAATGTAGGCTATCACACTTTATATCCTTCAGAAACCAAATGTAGGCTATCACACTTTATATCCTTCAGAAACCAAATGTAGACTATCACACTATATCCTTCAGAAACCAAATGTAGGCTATCACACTTTATATCCTTCAGAAACCAAATGTAGGCTATCACACTTTATATCCTTCAGAAACCAAATGTAGGCTATCACACTTTATATCCTTCAGAAACCAAATGTAGGCTATCACACTTTATATCCTTCAGAAACCAAATGTAGGCTATCACACTTTATATCCTTCAGAAACCAAATGTAGGCTATCACACTTTATATCCTTCAGAAACCAAATGTAGGCTATCACACTTTATATCCTTCAGAAACCAAATGTAGACTATCACACTTTATATCCTTCAGAAACCAAATGTAGGCTATCACACTTTATATCCTTCAGAAACCAAATGTAGGCTATCACACTTTATATCCTTCAGAAACCAAATGTAGACTATCACACTTTATATCCTTCAGAAACCTACATTATTATTGCAATTCTCTTTAATATCGACGTGAACGGCTCCAACTTCCTTATAGCCTGAAACTCGCAAGTGGTCAATTGCCCGTAAAAATTGACGGTAAAAGAGCTCGTGTGACACCGCCTTTAGGGTTATTTTATTAAACAATATTTTCGAGTTACGCTCTACGAAATACGATGTATTTCTACTTCTATTACGACCATATAATTCGATCATTCCCGTCAGGAAGAAACTGAATTTCGGTGTGAGCATCCTGGGTTCGAATCCACGGACTGCCACATGTGTTTGTAATATTTCATTAATCGATTTTAGGAGTAGAGTTGGTTGTTGGATAGAACATAATAATTAAGGGGAGTGACAGGCTTTCTTGGTTATTAAGGGGAGTGACAGGCTTTCTTGGTTATTAAGGGGAGTGACAGGCTTTCTTGGTTATTAAGGGGAGTGACAGGCTTTCTTGGTTATTAAGGGGAGTGACAGGCTTTCTTGGTTATTAAGGGGAGTGACAGGCTTTCTTGGTTATTAAGGGGAGTGACAGGCTTTCTTGGTTATTAAGGGGAGTGACAGGCTTTCTTGGTTATTAAGGGGAGTGACAGGCTTTCTTGGTTATTAAGGGGTGACAGGCTTTCTTGGTTATTAAGGGGAGTGACAGGCTTTCTTGGTTATTAAGGGTGGACAGGCTTTCTTGGTTATTAAGGGGAGTGACAGGCTTTCTTGGTTATTAAGGGGAGTGACAGGCTTTCTTGGTTATTAAGGGGAGTGACAGGCTTTCTTGGTTATTAAGGGGAGTGACAGGCTTTCTTGGTTATTAAGGGGAGTGACAGGCTTTCTTGGTTATTAAGGGGAGTGACAGGCTTTCTTGGTTATTAAGGGGAGTGACAGGCTTTCTTGGTTATTAAGGGGAGTGACAGGCTTTCTTGGTTATTAAGGGGAGTGACAGGCTTTCTTGGTTATTAAGGGGAGTGACAGGCTTTCTTGGTTATTAAGGGGAGTGACAGGCTTTCTTGGTTATTAAGGGGAGTGACAGGCTTTCTTGGTTATTAAGGGGAGTGACAGGCTTTCTTGGTTATTAAGGGGAGTGACAGGCTTTCTTGGCTATTAAGGGAAGTGACAGGCTTTCTTGGTTATTAAGGGGAGTGACAGGCTTTCTTGGTTATTAAGGGGAGTGACAGGCTTTCTTGGTTATTAAGGGGAGTGACAGGCTTTCTTGGTTATTAAGGGGAGTGACAGGCTTTCTTGGTTATTAAGGGGTGACAGGCTTTCTTGGTTATTAAGGGAGTGACAGGCTTTCTTGGTTATTAAGGGGAGTGACAGGCTTTCTTGGTTATTAAGGGGAGTGACAGGCTTTCTTGGTTATATCCATTCGGTCACATTCAGCCTATCGTTTTAAGACATTTATCCATATCCATGTCTATTTTTTTCCTGGCAAGCGATAGCAAGCCAGTATTTTATGGAGAAAACCGGCTTCGCCTGAGAAAATTGTCTTTAAACAAATGTACAAATTTAGCCAGCTGTCTAACACAATATCCAAAATATGGTGGCTCGCTATCACTCGGCAGGTATAAATCGACACCTGGATAAGGATAAACATCTTAAAACATGAGGCTGAATGGGGCCGAATGGATACAACTCAGAGAGAGAGAAAAATAAAGCAGGTGACCCCCCCTAAATGTTTACAAACAAATGGCTGGACCAGACAGAGCCCGTGTAGGTCCGCCATATGAAGTGAAAGGTGGAGTGGTACCATTAAGGGGAGATGTCCACTTGAGAGATTTTTTTCTTGACTCCTTTCTCTCTCATGTTAAGCCCCATTGTTTTTCTAATTTTAAGACGTTTGCCACATTATTTTGACTATTTTAAGAACTTTCAACCCAATTCTGTCAATTTTAAAACCTTTCGTGCCATTTAGGTGTCGATTTTATCCTGGCGAGCGATAGCGAGCCTGTAATTTAAGAGGAACCGGCTTTCAGCCGGGAAATTTTTCTACCGAAAAATGTACACATTTATCTTGAAAGGGGCTCAAGGGGGTGTAATCTTAAGCTTGAAGGATATCTAGGGACCAAACTAAAAATCTCCCCTTAACAGAACCACATGTATATAAAAACCGGGATATGTGAATTAGACAACACCTGGCCGGAACATTAACCCCATCTGTACCGTTAACATCCTTTTGGTTTCACTCTGGCTACTCATCGAGAGAGAAAGGTGCGAGGGAACGTGGAAATAGTCCAGGACCCAGAAAATTAGAACCCTTGATTGTTGTTTCTGTTCAGGCTCTGTCTCGAGTCGGCCACTCCCAGCAATAGGGTATGAGTATATACATACATAGATACATACATGCATACATACTTATAGTCTATTTTATTCAGCTCAGGAAGGACGTCTAACAAACATAATTCTACAGACTATCTCAATTAATCCTTTTAGCTACCATATACCCTTCCTAAGCTGATTATTATTATCTAAAATATTTAAATATAGTTACAATCTTACTTGACCCTTTTTACTACCACAGCTACTTCTTAAGCTGCACAAAATCGTCTAAATATAGCCAAAATAAAATTGATAAGACGTCGCCGGTACAGGCGGGGTTAACAGACTAATAAAATCGTATAAACATAGCCAGATTAATATGAACAAATGCGTCATGGTAAACTGATTTTTTTTTTATCATTAGAGACCCTTCCTTAGCTGAATATAATCGACCGCTGGTAACAAGAATGAAATATACACTTTGAGAGGCTGTGGTTTACTGCTAATATATCCACATTGTGAAATTTGCGCACAGATACTGTAGATAGATAAATAGATAGATAGACTGGTTAGGTGTGTGCGTGTGCGTGTGCGTGTGTGTGCGTGTGTGTGTGTGTTTAAATTTAGGCCACGACTATAAAGATAACAGTAGAGCAGGTTTTGAACTCAATGGCCTAAAACTGTAGCATGAAGAGTGTTACTTTCAACCTAATCCACACAAAAACAGCTTGGGAAGGTCGTGTGGGTCTTCTTGGGGGAGATTGTGGTTGTGGTTGTTCGTGTTGTTGTTGTTGTTTTTGTAGTCCAGGTAATTATTGTTGTTGTTGTTGTTGTTGTTGTTGTTGTTGTTGTTAGGATGTTGCTTGTTGTAGTTGTTGTTGTTGTTGTGGTATTGTTTGTTGTTGTTTTTGTAGTCCAGGTAATTATTGTTGTTGTTGTTGTTGTTGTTAGGATATTGCTTGTTGTAGTTGTTGTTTTTGGGGTATGGCTTGTTCTTGTTCTTGTTGTTGTTGTGGTATTGATTGTTGTTGGTGTTACTCTTGTTGTTGGGGTATTGCTTGTTGTTGTTGTTGTTGTCCAGGTAAGTATTGTTGCTGTTGTTGTTGTGGTATTGCTTGTTGTTGTTGTGTTTGTCGTAGCTGTTAAGATGTATATTTCATTATTGTTGTTGTTTTAGTGGTGGTTGTTGTTATTGTAGTTGAGCATGATTTGTGAGGGTAGCGGTTGTTTTTGTGGTTGTTGTTGTTGTTGTTGTTGTGATTACTGTTGTTGTTGTTGTTGTTGTGATTACTGTTGTTGTTGTTTTTGTTGTTGTTGTTGTTGTGATTACTGTTGTTGTTGTTTTTGTTGTTGTGGAGGTAATCGTCATTTTTAGTTGCCCCTTCTGCACCGGCGACGTCCTTTTAACTTTCTTCTGGCTACTATTAGGCGAGTTTATTCAGTTTCAAACGGGCTTTCAACAAATTGAATGTAAAACTTACCAAATAAACAAACCAAAACAGGGACGATACAATATAAAGGCAAAAGAACTTATCAAAATCGCGATAGGCAAATAACGCTTGAATCAAATGAAATTATGAAGTAAATGAACACAACACAATTAACAGGCTTCCAACAATCTCACTTAACTCTTTTGAACTACCACAAATTCTTCCCAAAACTGCACAAAATTATCAAAATATAGCCAGAATATAATTAACAGGACGTCGCCGGTACAGAAGGGGTTAAGGGGGGATGATTCACTTTTTGGGCGATTTTTGCATGTATTCACTATTTTTCTAGTTTCCTCCCTAGACCTCCATCAAATTAAACAAAACATCCATTAGATCACCCTTCTAGATTAATTTGTACATGTTTCGGTAGAAAAATGTCCCGGCCAAAGGCCGATTCTTCCAACATTACAGGCTCACTATCGTTCGCCAGGGAAAAAATGACACTTAAATAGCACGAAAGGTCTAAATATTGACGTAGAAATGGGGCGAAAGGTCTTAAAATTGACTAAATAATGGGGCAAACATCTTAACATCTGAAAACTAATGGGGCTAAACATGAGGGAAAAAGTCGGCCCATGTCCCCTTAAGGAGGTAGTGGGTTTTTTTCTTTTTCGATGAGGTAGTGGGTAATTTTGTTGTTGTTGTTGTTGTCATTAACCCATTCAAGATCCAAGACCCATTTCTTTTCTGTTTTCTGGTAATTATTAGACGATTTTATTCCGATTAGGAAGGGTATATGGAAGTCAGAGGGTTGATTGGGATAGTCTTTACCCTTGTAATACCCACAGATCCTTATTATTTAAACAAAAATCATCCATTAGATCCCCTTCTAGATTAATTTGTAAATTTTTCGGTGGAAAAATTTCCCTGCCGCAGGCCGGTTCTTCCATTAAAGGCTCACTATCGTTCGCTAGGGAAAAAATCGACACCTAAATAGCACGAAAGGTCTAAATATTGACGACGAAATGGGGCGAAAGGTCTTAAAATCGACTAACTAATGGGGCAAACATCTTAACTCCTGAACACTGATGGGGCTAAACATGAGGGAGAAAGGGGTCCAGAAAACCGGCCCATCCCCCCTTAAGAGGCTGACCCTTACACCCCCAAGTCAGCCTGTATAAGAGATTGTGTTTCTGGCATTATACCATCTTATTACAAATGGAAATACTAAGACTCGCTGAATAAATCAGCTCTCTATGTGCGCGCGCACGAGCGCAGAATTTCATTGCACTATTGTAAAATCATCTAGTCACTCAAAATTGTTCAAATTTCCCGCAATTTTTGCATGGCATATCCTACAAGCATCCCCTACAACGTGCCGTTTAAATTAACCCCTATTGAATAATAGAAGGGGCTGAAAAAAATATATTATATAATTATTTTTGGGTTA
>CM064529.1:7005806-7015891 GCA_032716605.1 Paralithodes platypus
TCACACCGCTCTCCTAGACAAAGTTGAAAGGAAGGCCTTTCGTATCATTAACTCCCGTCCACTCACCAACTCTCTGCAATCTCTCTCTCTCCGCCGCAATGTTGCATCTCTCTCGCTATTCTATCGCTACTATAATAGGCCTAATCAGTGTTTCTCAGAGCTTTCCCAGTGTATACCACCTCCTTTACGTAGGGCACGTGGTACCCGTCTTCCAACTCAATCCCACCCCTACTCTGTGCAACTCTCCAACCCGAGAGTGAAACGTTACTCTCAGTCTTTCTTCTACTCAACAGCTGAGCTCTGGAACTCTCTCCCAGAATCAGTCTTTCCCTCTTCCTATGACTTAAATTGCTTCAAACTCCGTGTGTCCAGGCATTTTGGCTCAAACGTCCCTTGATTTTGGCTCTGTCACTCTTTCAACTATGGGGGAGGCACTCGCTATAGATAGTTCTGCCTTTTGCCTCCCTCAATCACATAGAAAAAAAAAAGAAAAAAAGAAAAAAAACTCGTTCGTCAATGTACAACAAATAATGTAATGTAAGTAACTATATACTGTTTAATATAATGTAATGTAAGTAACTATATACTGTTTAATATAATGTAATGTAAGTAACTATATACTGTTTAATATAATGTAATGTAAGTAACTATATACTGTTTAATATAATGTAATGTAAGTAACTATATACTGTTTAATATAATGTAATGTAAGTAACTATATACTGTTTAATATAATGTAATGTAAGTAACTATATACTGTTTAATATAATGTAATGTAAGTAACTATATACTGTTTAATATAATGTAATGTAAGTAACTATATACTGTTTAATTTCATCTGACGGTAAATTGGATCCCTTAGCAGCTAATTTTACGATAATTAATGGAAAATTTGAAACTATTGTCTCAATCATATTAATACCAAGTTTTAATAATTAGCACCGTATATCACTAAAAAATCTTCATAATATCTGAGAAATCTTGATGGTAACTTTGAAATTTACCGTCAGTTGAAAAGAAACAGTCTACAGTTTCATGTACATAATAATAATAATAATAATAATAATAATAATAATAATAATAATAATCTGTATATGTTTCTCTTTGTTATCCTTTTACTTACTATAAAACTACGGCCTTAAAATAACTGCACAACATCATTATTAGTATTATTATTATTAGCAGTATTATAGTTATTGTTATTATTATTATTATTATTATTATTATTATTATTACTATATGTTGTACTCTAGCTGTATTCCGCAATTGAAAAATTAGGGCAAGGTGTGAAACAAGCTGTGGCAAAATATCACACTGATCCAACTGTTCGTTCATAAGTTATTCCCGAAAAACGATGTAACACTGCCTCTGAAACCCACAGTAGAGGGGACTCAAGGTATTGTTGTTGTTGTTGTGGTGAAGAGAGAGGCTAATACATACCTCAGAACAACAAAAGGTTCACCCAAGCATGAATATCAAACCTGCAGAATATACAAAATAATAATTCCCAAAGATGCCGAGCGAGCGAGAGAGAGAGAGAGAGAGAGAGAGATAACCAGCCACCGTGAACGTGAACAACAACAACAACAACACTGGAAGTAAAGTAGAGTAGGTTTTTTTGTCTTAAGGGGGAGGTTTGTTGCTTTTTGCCCCCTTATGTTTAGCCCCACTAGTTATGAGATTTTTAGATGCTCGTTCCATTAGTTTGGCGACCTTTCGCTCCATTTCTTTGTCGATATTAAGACCTAAATCGTGCAATTTAGGAGTCTATATATTTTCTTGGCGAGCGATAGCGACTATCACATATCCTTCCTAAGCTGCATAATATCTTCTAAAATATTGCTAGAATATAATACAACACACGTCGCTGGTACTCAAAGGGTTAATCTGCTTCCCAAAACAATGTTCGATGCAGGGGAAGGGAAGACCATTTGAGTGTAATATCTTCTTAACCCCTTCTGTACCGGCGCCGTCCATTTACCTTATCCTGGCTACTAATAGAAGACTTTATTCACTTTAAAAAGGGTCTCCAGCAAATTAAGAGGCTTCGAACTATCTCACTCAACCATTTTTACTACCACAGATCCTTCTCAAGCTGCGCAAAATCGTCTAGAATAGCTAAAATAAGTTTAATATACGTCGCCGGTACAGAAGAGGTTAAAGAACTGACGTGTATTATGAAATGCTAGACACGATGAACAGATTTTAAATGCTTGACACGATGAACAGATTTTAAATGCTTGACACGATGAACAGGTTTTAAATGCTAGACACGATGAACAGGTTTTAAATGCTTGACACGATGAACAGATTTTAAATGCTTGACACGATGAACAGATTTTAAATACTAGACACGATGAACAGGTTTTAAATGCTAGACACGATGAACAGGTTTTAAATGCTCTTGTAAGTAATGTTCGTATCAAATGTATCTTATATGGCAAAGGAACTGACGAATTACAGTATATTTACAGTATATTTAGTTTAATTCAAATGTAAAACTTGCAAACTAAACAAACCAAAATTGGGACAAGGACAATATAAAGTCAAATTAAATTATCAAAATCGCTATGTGGAAACAACGCTTACTAAAATGAAAATTATTAAATAAAAGAACACAATCCACCACATAGGGTGTACATTACTACATGAGCAAGTTAATCTGTTTCCCAAGCAAACTAATCGCACATATAACAACGCACTATCGTCACGTTAAAGGAATTAGTCAAGTTTGGGAGGTTGTGAGGCCGGTGAAGGTGCGTTTCCTGTAGACGGATGTAGCTAACGAAGCACCTGTTATTAAGGGTGGGTCACCGGCTTTTTTTGTATCCTTCTCTCCTTTTCTCTTTTCCCCTGGCTTGTATCCATTCGGCCCCATTCAGCCAACTGTTTTAAGACGTTTATCCCCATCCAGGTGTCGATTTCTTCCTGGCGAGCGATAGCGAACCAGCATTTTATGGAGAAATCCGGCTTCGCCAGAGACATTTTTCGATAGAAAAATGTACAAATTTAGCTTGCTGTCAAAACAAAAATATATATATTGTTATATAATATGCTGGCTCGCTACCGCTCGCCAGGAAAATATTGACACCTGGATGGGGGTAAACGTCTTAAAACAGTAGGCTGAATGGGACCGAATAGATAAAAGCCAAAGAGGGAGAGAAAGAGAAAAAAGCGAGGTGGGCTCCCTTAATTTAAATTAATTAATATAAATTAAATCTTATTGTCCTGTTCTGTCTACGAAGTAAATTAAATATTTACGTGTTAAGATAATCAAGGAATTTGGAGACGTGGTAGGGTGATTTCTTATAGAATTGTATATATATATTTTTTAGGTCTGATGATGACTTTAGGAATGTTGAAACTGTCATTAATATACAATAAAGATAATCATCATTACGTTGGAGTTATTTGCAAAGATAGATAGATAGATGGAGATAGATAGATATAGAGATAGATAAATTGATTTATACAGTATATATATACTGTATATATATATATATATAATGTAAAGTTGGGCTATTTATGACAGAATAATGGCAAGCAACATATAAAGCCAATGTATTGAATAATTAAAGACTATTTAAGACTTTTTAAGACTATTTAAGACTATTTAAGACTATTTAAGACTTTCCATTTATATACTGACAGAGCTAATAATAATAATTAATATAATAAAATAATTGTACGAGTTATATAATTAATATATATCTTGTACGAGCTACATAAGGGCACAACTTGACGTACGGGTGTAAAGAAATAGTCCTTAATAATCACAATTTATATCACGTTCCATTTTCTTCCACAACATTAATCTCTAAAAGTATTGTTCTTATCATCTCTCTCTCGCTCGCTTTCTCGCTCTCTCTCTCTCTCTCTCTCTTACACACACAACCACATACCCAACTACACACACAACCACCCACACACACACACACATACAACTGCACACACAGACACACACACAGTCTCATTAATTAAGATCAAATGTCCCCAATTAGAGTTAAGTAGCCTCATTGCAACCCCAGTTACCACGAAGAATGGAGGTTTAAGGGAGCCCACCTCGCTTTTTTTCTCTTTCTCTCCCTCTCGCTTTGGCTTGTATCCATTCGGCCCCATTCAGCCTACTGTTTTAAAACGTTTACCCACATCCAGGTGTCAATATTTTCCTGGCGAGCGGTAGCGAGCCAACATATACAGTATATATTTTTTTATAGAAAGCTAAATTTGTACAGTTTTCGATAGAAAAAAGTCTCCGGCGAAGCCGGATTTCTCCATACAATGCTGGCTCGCTATCGCTCCCCAGGAAGAAATCGACACCTGGATGGGGATCTACCTATGTATCTATCTATATGCTCAGGCCCAATCCCCATTTTGGGGGTAGCCGACTCAAGACAGAGCAAGAACAGGGAAAACACAAAAACAACATAAAACAACGAATAAACACAGATAAAAAAAACAAATTCACACACATATAGGTCACCCAGGAGAAGACCCAGAGACCAGGGCCACCAAGGTCGCTCCAGCACTCCCCCGGCCCCCGACCACCCGGAGAGGTTCCGATCTCGGCAGGCAGACATGCAGCGGAGCCAAAGCCACAAGCCCTCCCACCACACTTCCAGGCGCACCCTTCATATTAATCGTCTCCCCGGGCCAGGCGCCTGATGGACTATTATCTAGTCCAACTTGCACCCGACCCCTTACTCCAAATGACCACGTGTTCACTCAACTATTCACAAGCATTCTCCATTCACTCCTGTCCACCACCACTTCCCCTGCCTGATCTATAGGCATTCCTCTATCATCCAAAGCTTTTCTTACACAGTCTCTCCATCTCAATGGGGGTCTTCCTGCCCTTCTATCTCCCCTTGTACCTGACTCACATATTCTCTTTGTAAGCCTTTCATCTCCCATTCGTTCAACATGACCATACCAGCTCAGCACCCTTCTGTCCACTCTGGCTGACAAATGTTCCTGCTGCCCCACTTTCCTACGTATCTCTTCATTCCTCAATCCGTCTCTACCAGTAACTCCACACATACTCCTCAAGCAGCTCATCTCCATCACATCCAGCTTTCTTTTCTCCTTTTTCATCAGAGCCCATGTCTCAGCCCCATACATCACTGTTGGCACAACAATTCCTTGATACAGTGCACTTTTTACGTTCACTCCGAGATTTCTCGTCTTCCACATACTTCCCATTGCTCCGAAAACCTTCCTTCCTTCACACACTCTCTGTTTTACCTCCATTTCCATACCTCCACTCCTGCTTATCGTTCCTCCTAGATATTTAAAACACTCTACTTGTTCCAATATTTCCCCATCCAGCCTCACATCTAGATTCACCCTATGCTCTCCCCTATTACACACCATTACTTTACTTTTTCTTGACGTTCACCTTCAGTTTCCTCCTTCCACAAACCACACCAAACTCTTTGACTACCCGCTGCAGTTTCTCCTCAGAATCCGCCACCAATGCTGTGTCATCAGCAAACAGCAACTGATTCAACACCCAATCTCTACCATTCTTTCCTACTAAACCCAATCCTCTTCCCATAGTTCTCCTTTTCACCTCCCTCACCACACCATCCATAACCATATTAAACAGCCATGGTGACATTACACAACCCTGTCGCAAACCTACCTTTACCTCAAACCATTCACTCAACTCACCATTTCCTACTCTAACACATGCTCTGCTCCCTTCATAAAACTCTCAACTGCTTCTAACAAATTTCCTCCTATTTCATAAATCCTTAACACCTTCCACATTGCTTCACGGTCCACACAATCATACGCTTTTTCCAAGTCCATAAAAGCCCAAAATATCTCCTTATGCTTCTCTAAATACTTCTCGCATAACTGTCTTACTGCAAACATCTGATCCACACACCCTCTTCCCCTCCTAAAACCGCACTGTTCTTCTCCTATTGCAACTTCCGTACACTTTACTATCATCTCTATCAACACCCTGCCATACAGCTTTCCAACCACTGCCAATAAACTAATACCTCTATAACTTGAACACTCCTGTCGATCTCCCTTCCCCTTGTACAACGGCACAATACATGCACTCTTCCAGTCTATTGGTACCATTGACACAGCAAAGCACACATTGAAAAGTCTCACCAACCAATCTATTATCACATCTCCACCCTTCTTTATACACTCCACTGCAATACCATCCAAACCTGCTTTTCCCGCTCTCATGGATGGGGATAAACGTCTTAAAACAGTTGGCTGAATGGGGCCGAATGGATACAAGCCAGGGAAAAAAATAAATGGAGAGAAAGAGAAAAAAAGCCGGTGACCCCCCCCCCCTTAAGTAGCCTCATTGCAACCCCAGTTACTACACAGAATTGAGGTTTAAGGGGGTGGTAGTCGCTTTTTCTGGACTCCCTTCGCCCTCATGTTTAGCATATTAGTTTTTACATTTTAAGACGTTCGTCCTGTTAGTTTGGCGATTTTAAGACCTTTCGCCTCATTTCTTTGTCAATATTAGGACCTTTCGTTCCATTTAGGTGTTGATTTTTTCCTGGTGAGCGAGAGCGAGCCTGTAATTTTAGAAGGAATCAGCCTTCGACCGGGACATTTTAGAAGGAATCAGCCTTCGACCGGGACATTTTAGAAGGAATCAGCCTTCGACCGGGACATTTTTCTACCGAAAAATGTACAACATGATCTTGAAAGGAGGTCGAGGGGTGTTTCTTTAAGCTTGATGAAGGTCTAAAAAATAAATAAATGAATAGTTAAATAGACCAAAAAACAAGCACCACCCCCTTAATTTGAAACACTTGATGACAAAGGTTCTCACTAAACCAATGAGGTATATGTGCTCTCTCTCTCTCTCGCTCTCTCTCTCGAAGTGTGTTGTGTGACTTTTAACCCTAACTGTCCATAATGTTCTGCTCGCTCGCTCGCTCGCTCGCTCGCTCTCTCTCTCTCTCTCTCTCTCTCTCTCTCTCTCTGTCTAATGAAAGTACAACACTATTTCTTCACCAATAATATCACTCCCTGACACGGACCGCAAGACCTATGATAATAATCTAACTATTCCCTGTGACTCCTTATAAGTGCCTAGCTCTCCCGCTCCTCTGACTCTCACTTCAACCATCATTATCAAAAATATAACCTTCCTTCCTTCCTTCCTTCTTCCTTTGATCATCTCTCCATCTACACTTTAAACTTTCGATCCTTCCTCCTCTTTTCTCCCTTCTCTATTTTCCTTTCTTCCCTTCTGCCTATTTTGTTTCTTCACTTCTCATTTTCTCCCTTTATTTTGTTACTTCACTATTGCTTTTTCTCCCTTCTCTAGTTTGTTTCTTCTCTTCTTATTATTCTCGTCTTTTCTTCACTTCATTCCATATATTTCCTCCTCTCCTGCTGCTCTTACATTCGTTTTTTTTTTTTTTTTTTTTTTTATACTTCCCGTTCTCTCTATTCTTTGGGTTCTTTCGTGTTGGTGTCTATCTTCTTATTTACGTTCTCTCGTTTTCTTTGATGGTTCCACTTCTGCCTCTTTTTCTCTCCTCTCTATTGTTTCCTCACTTCTTTTCCTTTTTCTAATTTTGTGTTCACTTCATTCCATATATTTTTTCGTCCTCCTCTCCTGTTGCCCCTCCATTCGTTTTTTTTTTTTTTTTTTTTTTCAATACATACTTCCCGTTCTCTCTATTCTTTGGGTTCCTTTCTTGTTGGTGTATATCTCTTTGTTTACGTTCTCTCGTTTTCTTTGATGGTTCTTTGGCTGGTGCACTTCGTTGGAGATTATCACGTTCTTAAGGGAAAAATAGTATGGGTCACTCTCTCGCTGTCTCTATTCTCGCGCTGTCTCTTTTCTCGCTCTTTCTCTCTATTATCTTGCTCTCTCTCTATTATCTCTCTCTCTCTCTCTTCTCTTTCTCCTTTTTCCTATCTCTTTTTCCTGTCTCTTCCTTTGTCTCCTCCTCCTCCTCCTCCTCCTCCTCCTCCTCGCTCTCTCTCTTTTATTTTTTCCCCTCCCTTCTCTCTCTCTCTCTCTCTCTCTCTCTCTCTCTCTCTCTCTCTCTCTCTCTCTCTGGCCACAGCATATCCGGCCTGATCGACACTGGATGACACTCCAATTTTGCCTGCTTTCATCCCACACATTTCCCTCAGACCAACTTATCGTCTATCAACTTCCCTCGACTCTCATCCTTTTTATAATGTCTTCATATATATTCCTCTCTCTCTCTCTCTCTCTCTTTCTCTCTCTCTCTCTCTCTCTCACGTTTACTTTCCTGTATATGGGTTGAAATAGACGAAAAATGCATAGATGTCCGGCAATAAGTGGCTATAGCTAAAGCACTGCACAAAATGCCTATGTCTACTAAATGGCGCTAGGTGTATAATAACGATGGTGTAGTGTATCAATACAATAGTGTAGGCGGAGGGGCAGGGTTACCAAAGCAAATCCGCTACATAGTAAATACATGTCGAAAATCCGCTAGATAGTAAATACATGTCGAAAATCCGCTAGATAGTAAATACATGTCGAAAATCGCAAGAATAATGGCACAATACCTACAATATTGCCCTGAAATGCCTCAAATCTCAAGAATATCGCTAGAATTCATGTCGTAAAAATGAAGTAAAAATTTGTCTCTAGATCGAAGTAAGTACCTCTACATCTAGCGGGAAAGTAGCTAAATTGAGAATACTGCATTCAATCAACACATGACGCGAGTGGTTTAGCCAGTCACGGCAAATAGATTCGTGGGGGTATTTCGGGCTCTGTCTCGAGTCGGCCACCCCCAGCTTTATATATATATATATATATATACAGTATATATACAGGTATATGTAAATGGGTATGAGCCAGAATATATAGATAGATAGATAGATTTCAGGCCCTGTAGGTAAACGGGTGGGATAACGTTTCTCGTTTTCTCCCGGTCTTAAACCTAGTCTATCATTTACTTTATATGTAGTGAAAAGTTACAAGGCATCAACCTCAACCACAATAGATATATACATAGATAGATAGATACATAGATAGATAAATACATACATTTACATTACATAGGCTACATAGATATATAAATAGATATAGAAAGAAATAGATAAACTGCAGTGTAGAATGTATTATATACTTTTATCAATGAACCTACCTCAGCCACAACGCTCCACTCCCGGGCCTGCAGTGTAAAGACGTGGCCCAGGACACATTCCGAGGTGCCCCGCCGATGGAAGGACGGGTCCCGGTACATGCGACACCTGGAGTACCCCACCCGGGCAGGACCCCCAGGACTAGCAGGACCCGTCACCAGGACAGCCGGTAGGGCGTCCCTCTCACTCTGTCCGTCAGGTACCTGGGCAGAGAGAGGGAGAGGTGGGTAGTATTTTATATATATATATATATATATATATATATATATATTGTGGGGGTGAGTGAGTAAAGTGAGAAAAAGTTAATTATAATGGATGCACATTTTTCTAGGATAGAGTTGACATATTTCGTATGACTGTTTACCGTTTGTCTAGGGTGATTGTTCTAGTCAGTTTATGTGCTATGTTCACTGTTCACTTATACAATATGGTAGTTGTGTAGGGTAAACAACATTGATGAGGTATCGTTTTCAAGATGTTTTGAGGTACTGTATTATATAGAAAGCTGGTGTTTAAGGGCAGGTATTTAGTTTGTTCCCTAGACCTCCATCAAGCTTAAAATTACACCCCCTTGAGTCCCTTTCAAGATAAATTTGTACATTTTTCTTAAATTACAGGCTCGATAAAATCGACACCTAAATGGCACGAAAGGTCTTAATATGGGGTGAAAGTTCTTAAAATCGCTAAACTAATGGGGCAAACATTTTATAATATCAAAAGCAATGGGGCTAAATATGAGGGAGAAAGGGGTCAAGCAAAAAATCCCTCAAGTGGAGATCTCCCCTTAAACGAGCGCGTTTTCCGGCAGTTTTCTGGAGCAAGTTTATGTATTCAATCATCAATTATATAATGTATTAAGTATAAATTATATTATTGTATCTTTTTAGATTATTATGGCATTCGAGGACTACTTCACTGGATTAAGACTGTTTGACTAATCGGGATCAACGCGTTGTTCT
>CM064529.1:7015991-7063491 GCA_032716605.1 Paralithodes platypus
ACAACGGCACAATACATGCAACTCTTCCAGTCTATTTGGTACCATTGACACAGCTCAAAATCACACATTGAAAAGTCCTCACCAACCAATCCTATTTATCACATCTCCACCCTTCTTTATACACTCCACTGCAATACCATCCAAAACCTTCTGCTTGTCCCGACGCTCATGGATGGGGCATAAACGTCTTTCTATACAAAACAGTTGGCTATGTGAATAGGGGCCGAATGGATTACAAGCCAGGGAAAAACAAAATAAATGGAGAGAAGAGAAAAAAAAGCCGGGGTGACCCCCCACCCCTTAAGTAGCCTCATTGCAACCCCAGTTACTACACAGAATTAAGGTTAAGGGCGGTGGTAGTCGCGTTTTTTTTTAGGGACCTCCCTTCGCATCATGTTTTTAGCCTATTAGTTTTTACATTTTAAGGCACGTTCGTCCTCTGTTAGTTTGGCGATTTTGAGACCTTTCGCCTCAGTTTCTTTGTCAATATTAGGACCTTTCGTTCCATTTAGGGTGTTGCATTTTTTTTGTTCCTGGTGAGCGTGATGAGCGAGCCCGTAATTTTATAAGGAACCGGCCTTCGATCGGGACATTTTATAAGGAACCGGCCTTCGATCGGGACATTTTATAAGGAACCGGCCTTCGCACCCGAGTACATTTTTCTACCGAAAAATGTACAACATGATCTTGAAAGGAGGTCGAGGGGTGTTTCTTTAAGCTTGATGAAGGTCTAAAAAATAAATAAATGAATAGTTAAATAGAAAAAAAAACAAGCACTACCCTCTTAATTTGAAACACTTGATGACAAAGGTTCTCACTAAACCAATGAGGTATTATGTGCTCTCTCTCTCTCTCGCTCTCTCTCTCGAAGTGTGTTGTGTGACTTTTAACCCTAACTGTCCATAATGTTCTGCTGGCTCGCTCGCTCGCTCGCTCTCTCTCTGTCTAATGAAAGTACAACACTATTTCTTCACCAATAATATCACTCCCTGACACGGACCGCAAGACCTATGATAATAATCTAACTATTCCCTGTGACTCCTTATAAGTGCCTAGCTCTCCCGCTCCTCTGACTCTCACTTCAACCATCATTATCAAAAATATAACCTTCCTTCCTTCCTTCCTTCTTCCTTTGATCATCGCTCCATTCTACACTTTAAACTTTCGATTACTTCCTCCTCTTTTCTCACTTCTACTATTTTCCTTTCTTCCCTTCTGCCTATTTTGTTTCTTCACTTATCATTTTTCTCCCTTTATTTGTTACTTCACTATTGCGTTTTCTCCCATTCTCTAGTTTTTGTGTTTCTTACTCTTC
This sequence comes from Paralithodes platypus, assembly GCA_032716605.1. Classification (NCBI taxonomy): domain Eukaryota; kingdom Metazoa; phylum Arthropoda; class Malacostraca; order Decapoda; family Lithodidae; genus Paralithodes; species Paralithodes platypus. Next base: position 7,017,307 of record CM064529.1, read on the forward strand.
TTATTATTCTCGTCTTTTCTTCACTGCATTCCATATATCTTTCACCTCCTATCATGCTGCTCTTAAATCATTTGTTTTTTTTTTTTTTTTGTTTTTTTTTTTTTTTTTATACTTCCCGTTCTCTCTATTCTTTGGGTTCTGTCGTTGTTGGTGTCTATTTCTTATTTACGTTCTATCGTTTTCTTTGATTGGTTCACACTTATGCCTCTTTTTTCTCTCATCTCTATTGTTTCCTCACTTATTTTCCTTTTTATAATTTTGTGGTTCACTTCATTCCATTATTTTTTCGTCCTCATTACTGTTGCCCCTCCATTCGTTTTTTTTTTTTTTTTTTTTTTTTTTTTCAATACATACTTCCAGTTCTCTCTATTCTTTGGGTTCCTTCTTGTTGGTGTTATACTATCTTTGTTTACGTTTCTACTCGTTTCTTTGATGGTTCTTGGGCTTGGTTGCACTTCGTTGGAGATTATCAACGGTTCTTAAGGGGAAGAAAAAAATAGTATGGGTCAATCTCCTCGCTGTCTCTAGTTCTCGCGCTGTCTCTTTTCTCGCTCTTTCTCTCGATTTATCTTGCTCGTCCGCTCTATTATCTATCATTCTATCTTCTCTTCTCGTTCTCCTCTTTTCCTATCTCTTTTGTCCTGTCTCTTCCTTCTTGTCTCCTCAGCTCCTCCTCCTCTCCTGCCTTCCTCCTCGCCTCTTTCTCTCTTTTATCTTTTTCCACTCCTTCTCTCTACTCTCTCTCTCTCTCTCTCTCTCTCTCTCTCTCTCTCTCTCTCTCTGGGGCCACAGCATATCCGGCCCTGATCGACCACTGGATGACACTCAAATTTTGCCTGCTTCATACCCACACATTTCCCTCAGACCAACTGATCGTCTATCAACTTCCCTCGGACTCTCATCCTTTTTATAATGTCTTCATCAATTATATTCCTCTCCTCCTCTCTAACTCTCTCCTCTTGCTTCCTCTCTCTCTCTCTCTCTCTCTACGTTTACTTTACCTGTATATGGGTTTGAAATAGACGAAAAATGCATAGAGGTCGGGCAATAAGTGGCTATAGCTAAAGCACTGCACAAAATGCCTATGTCTACTAAATGGCGCTAGGTGTATAATAACGATGGTGTAGTGTATCAATACAATAGTGTAGGCGGAGGGGCAGGGTTACCAAAGCAAATCCGCTACATAGTAAATACATGTCGAAAATCCGCTAGATAGTAAATACATGTCGAAAATCCGCTAGATAGTAAATACATGTCGAAAATCGCAAGAATAATGGCACAATACCTACAATATTGCCCTGAAATGCCTCAAATCTCAAGAATATCGCTAGAATTCATGTCGTAAAAATGAAGTAAAAATTTGTCTCTAGATCGAAGTAAGTACCTCTACATCTAGCGGGAAAGTAGCTAAATTGAGAATACTGCATTCAATCAACACATGACGCGAGTGGTTTAGCCAGTCACGGCAAATAGATTCGTGGGGGTATTTCGGGCTCTGTCTCGAGTCGGCCACCCCCAGCTTTATATATATATATATATACAGTATATATACAGGTATATGTAAATGGGTATGAGCCAGAATATATAGATAGATAGATAGATTTCAGGCCCTGTAGGTAAACGGGTGGGATAACGTTTCTCGTTTTCTCCCGGTCTTAAACCTAGTCTATCATTTACTTTATATGTAGTGAAAAGTTACAAGGCATCAACCTCAACCACAATAGATATATACATAGATAGATAGATACATAGATAGATAAATACATACATTTACATTACATAGGCTACATAGATATATAAATAGATATAGAAAGAAATAGATAAACTGCAGTGTAGAATGTATTATATACTTTTATCAATGAACCTACCTCAGCCACAACGCTCCACTCCCGGGCCTGCAGTGTAAAGACGTGGCCCAGGACACATTCCGAGGTGCCCCGCCGATGGAAGGACGGGTCCCGGTACATGCGACACCTGGAGTACCCCACCCGGGCAGGACCCCCAGGACTAGCAGGACCCGTCACCAGGACAGCCGGTAGGGCGTCCCTCTCACTCTGTCCGTCAGGTACCTGGGCAGAGAGAGGGAGAGGTGGGTAGTATTTTATATATATATATATATATATATATATATATATTGTGGGGGTGAGTGAGTAAAGTGAGAAAAAGTTAATTATAATGGATGCACATTTTTCTAGGATAGAGTTGACATATTTCGTATGACTGTTTACCGTTTGTCTAGGGTGATTGTTCTAGTCAGTTTATGTGCTATGTTCACTGTTCACTTATACAATATGGTAGTTGTCTAGGGTAAACAACATTGATGAGGTATCGTTTTCAAGATGTTTTGAGGTACTGTATTATATAGAAAGCTGGTGTTTAAGGGCAGGTATTTAGTTTGTTCCCTAGACCTCCATCAAGCTTAAAATTACACCCCCTTGAGTCCCTTTCAAGATAAATTTGTACATTTTTCGGTAGAACAAAATTCCGGCCGAAGGCCAGTTCCTCTTAAAATTTCAGGCTCGATAAAATCGACACCTAAATGGCACGAAAGGTCTTAATATGGGGTGAAAGTTCTTAAAATCGCTAAACTAATGGGGCAAACATTTTATAATATCAAAAGCAATGGGGCTAAATATGAGGGAGAAAGGGGTCAAGCAAAAAATCCCTCAAGTGGAGATCTCCCCTTAAACGAGCGCGTTTTCCGGCAGTTTTCTGGAGCAAGTTTATGTATTCAATCCATTAATTATATAATGTATAAAGTATAAATTATATTATTGTATCTTTTTAGATTATTATGGCATTCGAGGACTACTTCACTGGATTAAGACTGTTTGACTAATCGGGATCAACGCGTTGTTCTCAAAAGTTATTCTTCTACAGAGAGAGAAAGAGAGCGAGAGAGCGAGAGAGCGAGAGAGAGAGAGAGAGAGAGAGAGAGAGAGAAAGAAGAGAGGGAAAGAGAAAGAAGGAGAGAAAAAACAGAAAGAGAGCGAGAGCGAGAGAGAGAGAGAGAGAGAGAGAAAGAAGAGAGGGAAAGAGAAAGAAGGAGAGAAAAAACAGAAAGAGAGCGATAGAGAGATAGAAATAGAGAGAGAGAGAGCGAGAGCCAGAGTTAGTTCTATGGTTAGGGGGTATAGAGAGGTGCTCCGCTGCTGGATATGCCGATAGCGTTTTACTACAATGGTTTGCCGATACGAGAAGCCGATGTCATAGAGGGAAGGAGGTTCAATACAAGTGGAGAGTGTGTATTAAAGAGAGAGAGAGAGTACAAAGGAAATCAAGCAACAACAGGTCTAGCAACCCCTCTAGGCTGCTTGTCCTCTAAAACACTAATGCTCAAGTGTCCAAACACTGGTTTAGAGTGGGTAAGGGAAAATTGGAAAGGGAACTACTGCCCTGGAAATAATGTCCGTGGCAGGATTAGATGTGTGAGAGAGAGAGAGATTTACAGATACTCAGACCAGACAGGCCTTGCAGTCCCCATTAGGTGGTCCGACCTTAATAATACTAGATAGGGATAGTTTATAGTAGAAGAATAGGACAGCAAAGTAGAAAGCTCTCTTTCCACCCTCCGCTCCTTCCGGCTATAAAGGGGTACTGGAAAATAGGGTAAAGTGTAACCATATGGGTCAGGAAATGCCCACAAGGAAAGTTTGTATAGAATATAGAAAGAATATAGTCTGAAAGTCACACACCAACACCAACTTCAAAGACCGTCCTCCACACCACTACTCACAGGGTCGACATTATAACGCCCCCTCTCTCTCCTACTAACCAGCACAGGGACCACGTCTTCAATAAATACAACCATCACACTTCAACATCAACACGAGCACCACAACAACACCAAACCAACCTCAATGAACGTCCTACACTCCAACAACACCACACCAACACAATAAACAACACCAAACCAACCTCAAAGAATGTCCTCAACACCAACAAAGCAACACCACACTACACCAAACCAAGCTTAAAGAACGTCCTCAACACCGCTAATACTCCAACAACACTACACAACACCAACAACAACACCAAACTAACCTTAAAGACTGTCCTCAACACCGCCAACACACTCCAACAACAACACAACACCAAACCAACCTAAAAGACCGTCCCCAACACACTCCAACATCAACACCACAACACCAACCCAACCAGAAAAAACGTCCACACCACCAACACACCTCAACATCAACACCAAACTAAACACAAAGAACGTCCTCAACACCATCAACTCAACAAAAACACCAAACCAACCACAAAGAACGTCCTCAACACCGCTAATACTCCAACAACACCACACAACACACTCCAACAATACCAAACCAAGCTCAAAGACCGTACTCTCTCACAGGGTCGACACTATTATATAACGCCCCCTCTCTCTCCTACTAACAGAACACGGGCCACGTCTTCAATAACTACACACTCAGAGTCCATAAAAAAATTTGATATTGTGTCTTTGAAGTTTGTCAAAAGAAGCCTTATTGCTTTTTACCCTCCTTTTACCCTTCAACCTAAGCTCTGAAGACAAGTGTGTGTGTGTGTGTGTTTGTTGTTTGTGGGTTTTTTTTTCTTCTACGGTAACAATGGTGTTTGCTACGTGCTCTCTCTCTCTCTCTCTCTCTCTCTCTCTCTCATTAAGAAAACCACAACTGAACAAACTATTGTTTCCTATGTGTATGAAGGAGACAAAAGGCAAAGCTGCCTGTAACAAGCATCTCCTCTAAAGTTGAACGAGTGAACTTGATGGTATTTTGGGGTCAAAATGTCTGGACACACGGAGTTTGAAGTAGTCAAAGTCATAGGATGAGGGAAAGACAATTTGTCTAAAAGAATAAAATACATTTACTGAAACAAACGCTTTGGCTAGATCTAAATATCGGGCGACTATATAATTGTTTTTATTCAATGCATCTAGAACATCACTGGTAAAAGATAGTATGGCAGATTCCGTAGACCTCCCCTTCCTGAATCCATACTGAGAATCTGGAAGAATATGCATCTATAATTAAAAAAAAAAAAAAAAAATCTATTGTGCATAACAAAAAATCTCCGAACTTTGTTAATTGCAGGTAGGACGGATATTGGTCGGTAATTATCGAATATTTTCCAGTTTCCCAATATAAATACAAAGGCTACTTTAGCTATTTGTGTCGGTCACGGCATATACCATTTTTTTCCCCAAACTTTGCTAATTGCAGGTAGGACTGATATTGGTCGGTAATTACCGAATGTTCTCCGGTTTCCCGATATACTGTATATATACACGTATATAAGGGCAACTTTAGCAATTTGTGCTCGGAGTTGATAGGTTGAAAAAGTGACCAATGACTGTCCACAACTGCAGCTATGGAACGGCCGGAGAGGAAATGAGAGTTAAAGGGGGGGGGGGTAATTTTTTTTTTCTTTCTTTTTCTCCTTTTCTCAATTTCCCTGGCTTGTATCCATTCGGCCCCATTCAGCCAACTGTTTTAAGACGTTTATCCCTATCCAGGTGTCGATTTTTTCCTGGCGAGCGATAGCGAGCCAGCATTGTATGGAGAAATCCGGCTTCGCCGGAGAAATTTTTCCATCGAAAAATGTACATATTTAGCTTGCTGTCAAAACAAAAATATATATATGCTGGCTCGCTACCGCTCGCCAGGAAAATATTGACACCTGGATGGGGGTAAGCATCTTAAAACAGTAGGCTGAATGGGGCGGAATGGATACAAGACAAAGAAAGAGGAAGAGAGAGAAAAAAGCGAGGTGGGCTCCCTTAAAGGCGCAGATGGAGGGATAGAAACCGAAGGAGGGTAGTTGTACCAGTTATAAATGGTGAAGTGTATAAGTGTAAAAGGATTGGAGATTAAATGTGTTTAATTTCTTTGCTTATACTTATGGGAATTCCGTCAATACATGCTGAAGACTCGCGAGATTGATCGAACAACTGCATTAAGGGGGGGTCACCTGCATTAAGGGGGGTCACCTGCATTAAGGGGGGGTCACCTGCATTAAGGGGGGTCACCTGCATTAAGGGGGGGTCCACCTGCATTAAGGGGGGTCACCTGCATTAAGGGGGGGTCACCTGCATTAAGGGGGATCACCGGCATTAAGGGGGGGTCACCTGCATTAAGGGGGTCACCTGCATTAAGGGGGGTCACCTGCATTAAGGGGGGTCACCTGCATTAAGGGGGGGTCACCTGCATTAAGGGGGGTCACCTGCATTAAGGGGGGTCACCTGCATTAAGGGGGGTCACCGGCATTAAGGGGGGTCACGTGCATTAAGGGGGGTCACCTGCATTAAGGGGGGTCACCTGCATTAAGGGGAGTCACCTGCATTAAGGGGGGTCACCTGCATTAAGGGGGGTCACCTGCATTAAGGGGGGTCACCTGCATTAAGGGGGGTCACCTGCATTAAGGGGGGTCACCTGCATTAAGGGGGGGTCACCTGCATTAAGGGGAGTCACCTGCATTAAGGGGGGTCAACTGCATTAAGGGGGGTCACCTGCATTAAGGGGGGTCACCTGCATTAAGGGGGGTCAACTGCATTAAGGGGGGTCACCTGCATTAAGGGGGGTCACCTGCATTAAGTGGGGTCACCTGCATTAAGGGGGGTCACCTGCATTAAGGGGAGTCACCTGCATTAAGGGGGGTCACCTGCATTAAGGGGGGTCACCTGCATTAAGGGGAGTCACCTGCATTAAGGGGAGTCACCTGCATTAAGGGGGGTCACCTGCATTAAGGGGAGTCACCTGCATTAAGGGGGGTCACCTGCATTAAGGGGGGTCACCTGCATTAAGGGGGGTCACCTGCATTAAGGGGAGTCACCTGCATTAAGGGGGGCCACCTGCATTAAGGGGGGTCACCTGCATTAAGGGGGGTCACCTGCATTAAGGGGGGTCACCTGCTTTGTTCTCTCCTTTTCTCTTGTTCTCTGGTTTGTATCCATTCGGCCCCATTCAGCCTACTGCTTTAAGACGCTTATCCCCATACAGGGGTGCAAGCATGTGAAACATGCTAGGACGTACTACCACACCCACTAAATGTCTGCCTTAGCTGGGATCGAACCCAGGTCAAGCAGATTGACATGTGTGCTTGCTCTCCACTCGGACGCCGCGGCTCTGGATGTGGATGAATTGGGTGTCAATTTGTTTTCATGGCGAGCGATAGCAAGCCTGTATTTGAAGAGGAATCGGCCTTCGGCCGGGATATTTTTCTACCGAAAAATTTACAAATCTATATCGAAGGGGGGTCTTGTGGGTGTTTTTTTAAGTTTGATAGAGGTTTAGAGAGCAAACTAAACCCCAAGAGAAATACTCCGAGTGGTGTAGATACCGTATTTATAACGAATGGATTGTGGTGTAGTGACAGTGTACGAGCAAACAGGGGAAGGGAGAGGGGGTTGATCAAGGATGATATAGACCGATGCAATGAAGAGTTATATGAGGCAGAATGGCACGGGCTGACGAGAGGGCAACCTTCCGATAGAGGACAGAGCTGCTCGAAGGTTCTTTGTTCGTGGCCATCTTCCCAAGGACAAGTATTATGATATAGAGTATTCTATTGTATCACTAATGCATCATTTTGTCCATATCCATTCTGTGGGAAGGTAAATAATGACCAAATATATCTCTCAATCAATCAATGCATCTCTCTCGCTATTATAACACTATTACAATAATCAGTGTTCCTCAGAGCTCTCTTAGCGTATACCACCTCCTCTACGTAGAGTACGTTGCACCCGTTTTTCAACACAATCCCATCTCTACTCTGTGCAACTCTCCAATCCAAGAGTGAAACGATATTTCAAAACTTTCTTCTTTTTAACAGCAGAGCTCTGGAACTCTCTCCCTGAATCCATCTTCCCCACTTCCTATGACTTAAATTACTTCAAACTCTGAGTATCCAGGCATTTTGGCTCAAATATTCCTTGATTTTGGCCCTGTCACTCTTTCAATTCTGGGGGAGGCACTCGTCACAGTCAGTTTTGGTTTTTGTCTACCTCATCCATATAGACAAAAAATAACTCTCTCTCTCTCACCTTGCAGTGGTGTGGTGGAGTGGAGAGGTAGTGGTGGTGTAGGTGGTGGTGGAGGTGGACATGGGTGAGACAGGAGGTAAGCAACAGGAACAACAAGAACTGATAGCGGGTGCCCAGCCTCTCCAACAGTCCGTCAATGCTCGTAACAGACATATTTATTTCTTGTTTTTAATTTTAGTGTTTCAGTCTCTCACAATATATACACAAGTTTTATAGTTTATTTCACACATTAATTATTGGTTGTTAATTTGTTTCATTCTCTTTCAATATATTTAAATTGTTGTTATTTAATTTATTACTTGATTATAGTCTTAGTGTTTCAGTCTCTCAATATATTCTAATTGTTAATTTATAGATATATAATTAGTTTTTTAGTTTCAGTCTCTCTCAGTATATTATTATCGTTGTGATTCGTAGAAGTCCAGGGAATAGAGTTTTCCTGACGTTATTCTTGACTTACAGTGTGCTGGCTTAATAATCCAGAAGGGTTGATAGCCTCTGAAGTTCTATTTTAACTTTGTAGAAGTTGTAATCTGCAACGAGCTGCTTCTTCCTTCTTCTATTGTGTCAAAAGATGTGTTCATTTTGTCTTGTGTTCTTATTCTTTGTTTTATTTTCAATTGATAGTTCTTAATGTCCGTATTTTATGCTTAATAGTAGTAGTATTTGTTGTGTTCTTTAGTTCATAGCTTCAGTCTTGTTATTCCTATTTGCTTTCTTCTAAGGCTTATTTTTCTTCTTCTTGTTTGCTTGCTAGGTCTGGTCACCGTCACTACTTCTGGAATTGGAGAAGAGAGAGAATATGTTAAGTTAGATAACAAATATGGTTTTATAGGAGAGAGAGAGATGGTGCTAAGACCTCGAGAAAGACATCAACCCATTTAAGGTAGGTTAATGCATCCAATTGACTAATTTATCCTACCAGAACAAACTTCAACCGAAGTTCATAGGGCCTCACGTAATCACACGCGTCCTACACTGCTTTCAAGTTATGATTAATTTCCATGACACGCATAGACTTCACCAAAATCGTCATGTACACTGACCCAAGTTATTTCTGGCGAAATACCACACCACCCACCACAAAAAAAAAAAAAAAAATAGAAATAAATAAATGAATAAATAAATAAAAAATTATTCCCCCTCCCCCCCAAAAAACCGTTTCTTGTCCTTTCTACTTCACAACCCCTAGAACCCCGCGCTTTACAAGGCCCCACCGAGCAGCCCTCGCCGGAAGTAGCCGCAACAACGGAACCAGAGCCAGCCAAATTGTTTCCAGTGTGCTTAGCCTATCATTATTAGATGTGGAATATACTGTATTATTTGCATATCATCAAATTATTCGAAAACCTCGCTCACAGTAGAAAGAAGCAAGATAGTTATTGATGATATTAAGGGGACCGACCTGCATTTTTTCTATGGAATTTATTTATTTGGCCCCATTTAGCCTACTGTTTTAAGACGTTTCTCCCCATTCAGGTATCAATTTTTTCCTGGCGAGCGATAGCGAGCCATTATTGTATTGAGAAATCCGCAATATTTGACAGTGAGGTCTGTGTAATTATTTAATCACGCTCAAAAGTTGTGTAGCACCTTTCCAAACTTCAATTTTACATTACTCTTTTGATGTATGAATGAAATACTCACCACTATTACTATTACTACTACCAATACTACTACTACTACTACTATTCCTACTACTACTACTACTACTACTACTACTACTTATATTAATAATAATAATAATTGATCTCAGATAGTCGGTCAAATTTGTTGTAGCTGCAATTTTTATTTTATTTGATTTTTTCAAGTGAAATACATTTCACGTCTGCTTGAGAATGATCACGGGTTTATGCAAGACTGACATGGGCTGAAAACAAATATCCAAGAAAGGTAATTGACTTCGTACAGACAGCCACACAAATTACAAAATCAACATATTTCAATGTAAATAAATGGCTCTCAGGAAATATCAAAGGCACGTTCTCTGCGGTCCCTTCTTATCTGACTGTTTTGGGGGGTTGAGGGGGCGGGATGTGGGGGTTGATGGGGGGGGGGGAGAGCAAACCCCCCCCCCCCCCCCCCCCCCCCAGGACTAACTGTCATCATCATATATACTGCCAGCAGGGGGCAAATAACCGCTGGCCGTGGGATAATTTCAGAAATATGTGGTCATACCCGACGCGTAGGGGGTACGAATATCGTCGCGGTAGTCTCCGTTAAGGGGACCGACCCCCTTTTTTTTCCTAGTCAGTAGCGATTCGACACCATTCAGCCTACTGTTTTAAGACATTTATCCTCATCCAGGTGTCATTTGAACCTGGCGAGCGATATCGAGCCAGCATATTTTGGATTATGTTTTAGACAGCTGACTTAATTTGTACATATATCGATAGAAAAAATTCCCGGCCGAAGGCCGGTTACTCCTAAATTACAGGCTAGCTATCGCTCGCCAGGAAAAAATCGACACCTAAATGACACGAAAAGTCTTAATATTGACAAAGAAATGGAGCGAAATGTCTTAAAATTTCCAAACTAATGAGCCAAACGCCATAAAATCTGAAAACTAATGGAGCTAAACATGAGCAAGAAGGGTGACCAGAAAAACGACCCATCTCCCCTTAAGTCATGGCTTAGCTGTCATTACGTTTGGCTCCCTCTATGCTGTATTAATGTCTGCCAGATGTTGAATATGTATTAATGTCTGTCAGATGTTGAATAGGATGAGTAAGTGTAGGAACATGTGTATATATATCCCACTCGAAACGAATAAATCAAGTTTTAGATATTGCTGATACCAGTTATTGATCAAAATATACTTGGTGCCGAGTCATCACTTATTAGGCCGACTGTACTAACGAGAATAAATGGGGTTATCCACTTCAAGCGACATAAAGAGGGCAGACTCATAAACTCCTACTCTATCTATCTCTCTATCTATCTATCTATCTATCTATCTATCTATCAATCAATCTATCTATATAGCTATCTATCTATCTATCTATCGAGAGAGTCTATCTATCTATATCTATCTATCTATCTATCTATCTATCGAGAGAGAGAGAGAGAGAGAGAGATAGAGAAATCTGTGGAAGCATTAAGGGGGAGATAGTTGCGTATTCTCCCTCATGTTTAGTCCCATTAGCTTTGATATTTAAAGACGTTCGTTCCATTAGTTTGGCGAATTTAAGAACGTTCGCCCCATTTCTCTGTCAATAAAAAAAACTTTCGATTCCAAAAAAAAAAAAAAAAAAAAAAAAAAAATGGGAAAAATAGTGATTACAATAAAAAATTATATCCAGTTTGGCATGTCGATTGTCAGGGAAACTAATGAATTCTCCTACTCCTACCCCCCCCCCCCCCCACCCCCTCATCCCACCCCGAGTGCCCCCACAAAACCCACTATTTATGTTACGATCCTATTGGCCCGAAAGGGTTCATTAAGGGGGAGGTAGTCGCTTTTTTCGGGACCCCCTTCTCCCTCGTGTTCGGTATATTAGTTTTTGAGATTTTCAGACGTTCGTTCCATTGTTTTGGCGATTTTGAGACCTTTTGCCCCATTTCTTTGGCAATATTAAGACCTTTCGTGCCATTCAGGTGTCGTTTTTTCCTGGCGAGCGGTAGCGAGCCTGTAATTTTAGAAGGAATCGGCCTTCGACCGGGAAATTTTTCTGCCGAAAAATGTACAAATTTATCTTGAAGGGGGGTCTAGGGGGTGTTTTTTTAAGCTTGATGGAGGTCTAGGGAGGAAACTAAATATTATATAAATAAGTGAATAAGCGAATAAGTGAATAAGTGAATAAGCGAATAAGTGAATAAGTGAATAAGCGAATAAGTGAATAAGTGAATAAGTGAACCAAAAAAGCAAGCACTGTCCCCTTAAGCCGCCGGATAAATAGAGCTGAGGGGCGCCGCCGGCCGGGTTCACGGATACTACCGACCCTAAAGGTTACAGAGGCTGGACAACCATACACATATATACTACTCACCAACTCTCTGCAATCTCTCTCTCTCTCTCTCTCTCTCTTCGCCGCAATGTTGCATCTCTCTCGCTATTTATCGCTACTACAATAATCAGTGTTCCTCAGAGCTCTCTCAGTGTATACCACCTCCTCTACGTAGGGTACGTAGTACCCGTCTTGCAACACAATCCCACCCCTACTCTGTCCAACTCTGCAACCCAAGAGTGAAACGATACTCCCAATCTTTCTTCTATTCAAAAACTGAGCTCTGGAACTCTTTCCCAGAATCAGTTTTTTACTCTTCCTATGACTTAAATTGCTTCAAACTCCGCGTGTCCAGGCATTTTGGCTCGAACGTCCCTTAATTTTGGCCCTGCCACCCTTTCAATTCTGGGGAAGTGCCCTCACTCACATAGAAAACAAAACAAAAAACATTAATTGACACCGGCACTTCAGACGACAATATTGTCATTAACCTAACCCAACAACCTTACCTTACCTAACCTGAAGGCATTATACTAAAAACAAATACTGTAAAAGAATGAAAACGCACCCGAAACCACCGTGCATCGTAAGGAAATGGGGTCCACAGAAAACTGAGATGCGAAGGTAAATTTTTCGGTGATAGCGTCAATGGACGTCATGGAATATGGCTTACAAATAGAAAATATTGCTATAAACTTCGAACACTTCAAAAAAAAAAAAAAATAAAAAAAAATAAAATAAAAAAAAAAAAAAATCGAAACGCACCCACAAAATTACAATATTATAATTAGTAACCCTTTCGGTATTGTGTAAGCGATTTTTGTTTAGGAGGTGGCGAGTGTTACTGCTACTATTACTGTGTTGTGGCCTACTTATAATGAATATTTGTTTTCTTCTATGTGAGTGAGGGATACAAAAGGCAGAACTGTCTGTATCAAGTGCCTCCCCCAGAGTTGAAAGAGTGACAGGGCCAAAATCAAGAGACGTTCGAGCCAAACATGCCTGGACACACGGAGTTTGAAGCCATTTAAGTCATAGGAAGAGGAAAAGACTGATTTTGGGAAAGAGAGCGAGCGAGCGAGAGAGAGAGAGAGAGAGAGAGAGAGAGAGAGAGAGACAGAGAGAGAGAGAGATGGAGCGAGAGAGAGAGAGAGAGAGAGAGAGAGAGAGAGAGAGAGAGAGAGAGAGAGAGAGAGAGAGAGAGAGAGAGAGAGAGACAGAGAGAGAGAGAGATGGAGCGAGAGAGAGAAACTAAAGGTCATGACTCCAGGAAATAACTCCCTAGGTCGCCAGTAATATGGACGAGCGTGTCTAGAAGGAAAGACTCTCTATTAATTGTATAATATAGAACCGTTAGCGGAATTAGGCCACGTCTCTGATGAAGTAGCCTCACACTAAATCCTGCACAATAATTTAGACTTTTAGAAATCTTAAGGGGAGACGGACTGTTTTTGTTTGGTCTATTAATTTGTGTTAGTTTTCTCGCTAGACCTTCATCAAGCTTAAAAAAAAAAAACCTATACCCCATTTCAAGATATATTTGTACATTTTTCGGTAGAAAAATGTCGACCGGAACATATTTCTACCGGAAAAAAAGTAAACATTTATCTTAAATGGGGTCTAAGGGGTGTGTTTGTGTTGTTTTGTTTTTCTAAGGGAGGTAGGAGCTGCCACGGTGCTCGGGAATGGCGGGGTTTTGTGAAATGTACAGCCACCAACACTCCTAACTTCTTTTTTGATCTACAGTATGCTCCGTTGTTCCTCAGGGTTCAGTCATTTCTCCAGTACTCTTTCTCATATTCATTAATGATCTTCTCAACTGTACAGTACCTCTAGTCCTATCCACTCCTATGCTGATGACTCTACCTTACACTATTTAATTAGATTTCCACAACGACCCACCATGCAATCAATCCAAAACTCACATGATGAGGCCATAACACACCTATCTTTTGATCTATCAATTATTGTTGATTGGGGCAGAGAAAAACTTGTTACTGTTAATGCTTCCATTATCCAATTTCTCCTTTTATCTACCCGTCACAATCTTCCACACGACTATCACTTACTCTTCAACAATACACAAATCAACCCTTCATCTTCTCTCAGTATTCTTGGAGTTTCTTTTTCTCCTGACTATTCTTGGAAGGATCATATTACCACTCTTCCTAAAACAGCTTCCTAGATATTAGGTGTGCTCAACCGTCTCTGTGGGTTCTTCACCCCGGCACAGCTTCCTGCTCTATACAGGGGCATAGTGCGCCCATGTATCAAGTATTGTTCGCATGTGTGGTGAGGTTCCAACCATACCTCACTTCTCGAAAGCCATTTTGTCTCATCAACTTACGTCCTCTTACTAATTCCCTACAATCTCTCTCTGCACGCCTCAATGTGGCATCTCTCTCACTCTTCTACCCCTATTATAATAATCAGGGTTCTTCAGGAGTTTCTCATTGTATGCCTCCTCACCTACGGAGAGTGGGGAACCCGTCTTTCAACTCACTCCCACCCCTATTCTGTACAACTCTTTACCCAAGAATGAACCATTTTCACACTCTTTCTGCTACTCAACAAGCTTAGTAAGCTTTTCTCCCTCAATCTGTCTTTCCCTCATCCTATTACTTAAACTACTTCAAACTCCGTGTGTCCAGCATTTTGACTCTAACGTACCTTAACTTTGGCTCTCTATCATTCCTTCAACTTTTGGGGGAGACACTTGTTACAGGCAGCTTTGCCTTTTGTCTCCTTCATACACATAGAAAACAATATATACTGTATATATATATATACAGTATATATACATACATACCGGAATATACAGTATATATATATATACATATATATATATATATATATATATATATATATATATATATATATATATATATATATATATATATATATATATATATATATATATATATATATATATATATATACCGGTATATATATATATATATATATATATATATATATATATATATATATATATATATATATATATATATATATATACAGGTATATATACTGTATATATAACTGCAAGATAGTAAGCCATTTCAATCATCGTAACTAGAGAGAGTAACTATAAATTGGTCTCCCTTGAGGTAACTATAAATGGGTCTCCCTCCCTTGAGGTGAGGTGAGCTGCGTGTCTATATCTCATCTCATGCAGCCTCGCCCTTCTTAGAGGGGAGACGGGTCGTTTGTCTGGTCCCCCTTCTTCCTCATGTTTAGCCCTATTAGTTTTCAGATTTTTAAGACGTTCGCCCCATTAGTTTGGCGATTTTAATACCTTTCGTCCCATTTCTATATCAATACCCAGACCCTTAGTGCCATTTAGTTGTCGATATTTTCCTGGCGAGCTATAGCGAGCCTGTAATTTTAAGAGAAACCGGCCTACACTTTCTATCAAAAAATGTACAGATTTATCTTGAAGGGGGGTCTAGGCAGTGCTTTTTTTAAGCTTGATGAAGGTAAAGTGAGGACACTAGAAAATACACGATTATATACATATATAGACCCCCAAAAATAACCACTGTCCCCTTAAGCCACAGACAGTCACACGATCGATTTTGACGACAACATATAATCGGCAACTATAAATGATCGAGGTTCTTTATCATATCATATATAGGGGGCGGCGGGTGATTGATATAGAAGTTTAAGGGGAGATGGGTGGCGTTTTTCTGGTCCCCTTTCTCCCTCATGCTTATCCTCATTAGTTAGTATTGAGATTTTAAGACGTTTGCCCCATTAGTTTGACTATTTTAAGACCTTTGTTAATATTAAGACCTTTCGTGTCATTTTCGTGTCGATGTTTTCCTGGCGAGCGATAGCGAGCCTATAATTTATGAGAAACCGGCCTTTGGCCGGAACATTTTTCTATCGAAAAATGTACAAATTCTTCTTGAAGGAGGGTCTTGGGCGGCTGTTTTTTAAGTTTGATGGAGGTCTAGGGAGGAAAGTAAAAAACAATTAATATATGAATAAAGAGCGCCCTCCCCCCCAAAAAAAAAAAAAAGTAACCATCGTTCCCTTAATTCAAAACCTTTTAGCCGCTGAATGAACAGCAGCTGGGAAGCCCGCAGAAATACTATAAGACCAGGCCGACAGTTATATTCCCCGATATATTGCCTGTCATGCCGAATTATCCAGTTCATCCTGCCTATTGGAGCTTGCTTTATATATCAACTCTACTTTATTTCTTGCTCTATATTTTAATTGGGATAGTCTTTACCATTTTAACTCCCACATATCCTTCCCAAAGCTGCATAACATCGACTAATGATAGCCCTAATGAACATGAGTCTTAAACCTATTTTACAATATATTCTATTGAAGTGTTAGTCACGAAAACGTTGAAATTAATTACGTATTGGTTATTAAAGCGATAGTTATTAGCCAGGTTTTTTTTTTTTTTATTAAGGCTTGACGTCCATAACTAACTTTTATATATTTATATATATATATATATATATATATATATATATTATACTTAATTGTGGTTTTGGTTATAACTATTATAATTGGTATTAATCCGTATTGTTATTAGTTCCTTTAACTATTATTATATATTAACTATTATTATATATTATCTATTATTATATATTATATATTATCTATTATTATATATTATCTATTATTATATATTATCTATTATTATATATTAACTATTATTATATATTATCTATTATTATATATTAACTATTATTATATATTATCTATTATTATATATTAACTATTATTATATATTATCTATATTATATATTATTATATATATATACTATTATTAATATATCTATTATTATATATTATCTATTCTAATATTATCTATTCTAATATTATCTATTATTATATATTAACTATTATATATTAACTATTATATATTAACTATTATATATTAACTATTATATATTAACTATTATATATTAACTATTATATATATCTATTATATATATTATCTACTTTATCTATTATCTATATTATATTATCTATTATATATTATCTATTATTATATATTATCTATTATTATATATTATCTATTATTATATATTATCTATTATTATATATTATCTATTATTATCTATGTGTTATTATATATTATCTATTATTATATATTAACTATTATTATATATTAGCTATTATTATATATTATCTTATAATCTGAAAACAAATGGGGCTAATCATGAGGAAGAAAGGGGACCAGAAAAAAGACCCATCTCCCCTCAAAATAGCCGTTAACCTGCAGAATGATGGGTTATTATAGGTGACCGGACAACTCAACCAGTAGACCATTTTAACCATTAGCTCTGAACCAGTACTAACTCAACCAATACTGTTAGGTTAGGTTAGGTTAAGAGTGGTTAGTTCTTTAAATTGACACTGGTTTGGTTGACTCAGGTTGATTTGGCACTGGTTGAGATCTACTGGTTGGAATGGGGTACTGGTTGACTCGTCCTGTTATTAAAGACACCGTGGACAGATAATAACTTGACTGTATAATTGCCTTTGATAAGCAGAAATGTTACGTGTGTGTGTCGGGCATCTCCACCAGTCACTCGCAATCAGAAATTTAATTTAAATTTCACCTACTAGACGAGACAAGGCGAGGGAACGCAAAAGTGGTCTCGAACCTTAATTAAGAATTGGAACTTCAAATGTTGTTTCTGTTCGGGCTCTGTCTCGAGTCGGCCACCCCCAGCTATGGAGTATGTGCCTGAGTATATACATACATACATAAATACTCTCAATCAGTGCCAAATTTACCACGGTCAACCAAATCAGTGCTAATTAAATGAATAGTACAATCGCGCTAATAATTAAGTGATGTCTCGGCACCAAGTATGTTTTGATCAATAATTGGTATCAACAATATTTACACATTATTTTTTCTTTGTGAGTGAGACATATCACCATGTTCCTACACTTACCCACCCTATTCAACATCTGACAGACATTAATACAGCACACAGCAAGGCAAACATAATGACAGCTGGAACATGACTTATTAGCGCGACCGTACATTACAAATATATTCAATTGAAAGTACAGTCGATTGAAAGTACAGTCGATTGAAAGTACAGTCAATTGAAAGTACAGTCGATTGAAAGTACAGTCAATTGAAAGTACAGTCAATTGAAAGTAGTCAATTGAAAGTACAGTCAATTGAAAGTACAGTCAATTGAAAGTACAGTCGATTGAAAGTACAGTCAATTGAAAGTACAGTCAATTGAAAGTACAGTCAATTGAAAGTACAGTCAATTGAAAGTACAGTCGATTGAAAGTATAGTTAACGGGAGAGGGTCGTCTTTTCTGGACCCACTTCTCCCTTGTGTTTAGCCCCATTCTTTTGCAGATTATAGACGTTCGGCCAATTAGATAAGCGATTTTAAGACCTTTCACCCCCATTTCTTTGTCAATATTAGGACCTTTCGTGTCATTTACGTGTCGATATTTTCCTGGCGAGCGATAGCAAGCCTATAATTTTAAGAGGAATCGCCCTTCGGACGGGACATTATTCTACCGAAAAATGTACAGATTTATCTTGAAGGAGGTGTTTGTCTAAGCTTACTGGAGGTCTAGCGAGGAAACTAAAAAATAAATAAATTAATATACCAAAAAACAGACCCTATATCCCCTTAATTATACGAATATTTACAGTGAGAGGTCCTGATAACTTGTACATATCCGGAAAACTCTAAAACACACAAACTCGTACAACTTTCTCCTTTCGACCCTTTGAAGTACGTGCGGCACAGGATTATAACTCGATGTTTACAGCCAGAGTTAAACGTCTTGAATCATCCTCGTTGACTTATAAACTTAAAAGCCAAAATCGGAAACATTTGGTATGTAAAAGAAAAACTTTGCAACTTCTAGATCGAGTTAGCTACAGGCGAATGCGGTGGGAGTGATTGTGTGTGTGTGTGTGTGTGTGTGTGTGTGTGTGTGTGTGTGTGTGTGTGTGTGTGTGTGTGTGTGTGTGTGTGTGTGTGTGTTTGTGTGTGTGTGTGTGTGTGTGTGTGTGTGTGTCCATGTGCGTGTGTGACTGTAAGGTGACAGACAGTGTGGAGGGATGGGGACGATGAGCGGGCCTCGTTGACCATAATGACCGCCCCGACTCACCCACACAAAAACACCGGGGGGGGGGGGGGGGGATAAATAATGACTCCTCGTATCTTGGTCAGCCCACAACAAATGGAAGAAAACGGGCGGGGAGACATGCTAGGAGGTTAAATGGCGGTGTGCTAGGGTGTTAGACTGTGTTAGACGTGGTTAGAGGGTGTTATGGGGTGTTAGACAGGGGTAATAGTGTGTTAGACGAGTAAGAGGGTGGTAGACGGTGAAAAGACGGGTGTTATGAAGTGTTAGACGGGGATATGGGGTGTTAGACGGGGTTATGAGGTGTTAGACGGATAAAATGTGGGTGTTAGACTGAACAGACGGTGTTATGGGGTGTTAGACGGGATTATGGGATGTTAGATGATGCTATGGGGTGTTAGACGGTGTTATGGGGTGTTAGACGGATAATATAGGTGTTTTAGACGGTTAATAGACGGGGGATAATGGGTGTTAGATAACTATATAACACCTGGTATTACACTTATTCGGAGAGACCAAAAGACCAAAAGACCGAAAAATAAACCAAAAGCCATACAAACAGACTCACAGACAGAAAGACAGATAGACCGTTAGATAGACTTACAGAGAGAGAGAGAGAGAGAGAGAGAGAGAGAGAGAGAGAGAGAGAGAGAGAGAGAGAGAGAGAGAGAGAGAGAGAGAGAGAGAGAGAGAGAGAGAGAGAGAGAGAGAGAGAGAGAGAGAGAGAGAGAGAGAGAGAGTGAGAGAGAGAGAGAGAAAATGATAATAGTAGTATGAGTTATTATAATATAGCGTGCTGCAGGCAATAAGACCCCACCCATATAGAAGTGAACCGTGGCCATGAACGGCAGAACTAGATTACCCATGACCGGTCCTAGCTGCCACTGTTCACCCCATCAAGGTCGATATATGCGTGTTAAAGATCATAATATATATATATATATATATATATATATATATATATATATATATATATATATATATATATATATATATATATATATATATATATATATATATATATATATATATATTATATATATATATATATAGGGCGAAGGCAAAAGGAAAGGCTGCCTGTAACAAGTGCACCCCCCCCCCCCCCCCACACACTCAAGCACACACATGAACACACAAATAAAAACAGACACAGTCATCCATACATGCACTCACACATAATTATATACACGCACGCACATGCATACCCCCCCCCCCCCACACACACACACACTCACACACATTGAAACAGACACACTCACACATATACACACCCACAAACACCCACACACACTCATATACACATGCACACACACACATTGAAACAGACATACTCATCAATACAAACACTCACCCATATACAGTATACGCACGCACACTCACATATACCCCCTAAACACATACATTGAAACAGACACACTCATCCCTACATACACTGACCCATACATAGACTCACACATACAGTATATACACTCACACATATACACACACACACATATTTCCCCTATCCTGAGCTTTTTCCATAGTGCTGCTCGTTGCCTGGAGCGCAAGGTAGAGTTTCCATTACTGTGTTGGTGTACCGGTAGGTGTGGAGGTGTGGATTATAGGTGTGGATTATAGGTGTGGATTATAGGTGTGGATTATAGGTGTGGATTATAGGTGAGGTGTGGATTATAGGTGTAGATTATAGGTGTGGATTATAGGTGTGGATTATAGGTGTGGATTATAACTGTGGATTATAGGTGTGGATGTGATTATAGGTGAGGTGTGGATTATAGGTGTGGATTATAGGTGTGGATTATATAGGTGTGGATTATAGGTGAGGTGTGGATTATAGGTGTGGATTATAGGTGAGGTGTGAATTATAGGTGTAGATTATAGGTGTGGATTATAGGTGTGGATTATAGGTGAGGTGTGGATTATAGGTGTGGATTATAGGTGAGGTGTGGATTATAGGTGTAGATTATAGGTGTGGATTATAGGTGAGGTGTGGATTATAGGTGTAGATTATAGGTGTGGATTATAGGTGTGGATTATAGGTGAGGTGTGGATTATAGGTGTGGATTATAGGTGAGGTGTGGATTATAGGTGTGGATTATAGGTGAGGTGTGGATTATAGGTGTGGATTATAGGTGTGGATTATAGGTGTGGATTATAGGTGTGGATTATAGGTGAGGTGTGGATTATAGGTGTGGATTATAGGTGTGGATTATAGGTGTGGATTATAGGTGTGGATTATAGGTGAGGTGTGGATTATAGGTGTGGATTATAGGTGTGGATTATAGGTGTGGATTATAGGTGTGGATTATAGGTGTGGATTATAGGTGAGGTGTGGATTATAGGTGTAGATTATAGGTGTGGATTATAGGTGTGGATTATAGGTGTGGATTATAGGTGTGGATTATAGGTGTGGATTATAGGTGAGGTGTGGATTATAGGTGTGGATTATAGGTGTGGATTAAGGTGTGGATTATAGGTGTGGATTATAGGTGTGGATTATAGGTGTGGATTATAGGTGTGGATTATAGGTGTGGATTATAGGTGTGGATTATAGGTGTGGATTATAGGTGTGGATTATAGGTGTGGATTATAGGTGTGGATTATAGGTGTGGATTATAGGTGTGGATTATAAGTGTGGATTATAGGTGTAGATTATAGGTGTGGATTATAGGTGTGGATTATAGGTGTGGATTATAGGTGTGGATTATAGGTGTGGATTATAGGTGTGGATTATAGGTGTAGATTATAGGTGTGGATTATAGGTGAGGTGTGGATTATAGGTGTGGATTATAGGTGTGGATTATAGGTGTGGATTATAGGTGTGGATTATAGGTGTGGATTATAGGTGTGGATTATAGGTGTGGATTATAGGTGTGGATTATAGGTGTGGATTATAGGTGTGGATTATAGGTGTGGATTATAGGTGTGGATTATAGGTGTAGATTATAGGTGTGGATTATAGGTGTGGATTATAGGTGTGGATTATAGGTGTGGATTATAGGTGTGGATTTTGTCTTTATATTGTTTTGGTTTCTATTCGTTTGTGGGTTTAGATGTGGAGTGTTTCTCTTTTGTTTTGTTATTCTATGTGTACAAAGGAGACAAAAGACAAAGCTGCCTGTAACAAGTCTCCCCCTAAGGCTGAAAGAGAGGAAGAGAGGAAAACACAATCTTTACACTGGTGAGCTGTATATAATCTTGCGTGAACGGAATGCATCGGGTGAAATATACGTCTGTGAGGTATTATCATAAGATTTCGACCCACTTCCACAATGTTTAGAGCGTTAGTGTAAAGATTGTTTTTTGGTCGAGTGTACATTAGGGAGATATTTTAGGTGTGTTTTTTACAGGTTGATGGAGGTCTAGGGAGGAAACTAAAAAAAATATATATAAAAAGATATATACATGAAGAAACAAGTACACCCATCTTCCTTTAACCCTTTCAGTATCTGAGAACGCATCTACATAATAATAAATAGATAAAACAATAAACAAATATAAATGCGCCCGTCTCCCTTTACGTCGGATCTCCCGACAACATCCCTTCCTTCAGGGAGCCCACCTCGCTTTCTTTCTCTTTCTCTCCCTCTCTCTTTGGCTTGTATCCATTTGGCCCCATTCAGCCTACTATTTTAAGACGTTTACCCCCATCCAGGTGTCAATATTTTCCTGGCGAGCGGTAGCGAGCCAGCATATATATATATTTTTGTTGACAGCAAGCTACATTTTTACATTTTTCGATAGAAAAATTTCTAGAAGCAGGATTTTTCCATACAATGCTGGCTCGCTATCGCCCGCCAGGAAGAAATCGACACCTGAATGGGGATAAACGTCATAAAACAGTTGGCTGAATGGGGCCCAATGGATACAAGCCAGAGAAAGAGAGAACAGGAGAAAATTATAAAAAAAGCCGGTGACCCCCCCGTAAGAGACAAGAGACGAGTCGTCTTTCATCTCGCAAGTCGCTGTTGTTATTAACCCTTTGAGTACCAGCGACGTGTGATGTAATCTATTCTAGCTCTACTTCGACGATATTATTTTTTTTTTTTTTTTTTTTTTAAGAGACAATGAATGGAGGAAGGAAAAACACAGATAAAACAAAAAGGTCCATGTGCCTAAAGGCATCCTCCATTCATAAAATGTTTGTAACAACTGGATTTAAACATTTGTTGATTGTAAGTTTGTGGAAAGCAATTCGAGGGAAGTGAATTCCAAAGAGTAGTAGCTCTGGGGATAAATGAATTCTGATAAGCAGAAGTTCTGCATTGTGGAGGAGAAAGTGTAAATTCATGCAGCTTGGGAAGGATCTGTGGTAGCTAAAACGGTTTGGTTTTAGTTTGAAGCCTTATTATGGCTAGAGGTCCTTCCTAAGCTAAATAAAATCGTCTAATAGTTGCCAGAATATGATGAAAAGGACGTCCCTGGTGCTGAATGGGTTAAGCTTACGTACCGTAAGATCTCCCGACAGCATCCACCCTTCCTTCTGAGACAAGAGGCGAATCGTCTTTCATCTCCCAAGTCGCTGTTGTTATTAACCCTTTGAGTACCAGCGACCTCAGATTTACTTTAGCCTGGCTACTTACTACCAGGCGAGTTTATTCAGTTTAAAAAGGGCCTCCAGCAACTAACAAGCTTCGAACTATCTCATTCAATCATGTTCACTACCACAGATCCTTCATAAAATACACAATTATCATCTAAATATAGCTACAATAACTTAAGGGGAGATCTCCACTTGAGGGATTTTTTTCTTGACCCCTTTCTCCCTCATGTTTAGCCCCATTGCTTTTGATATTATAAAACGTTTGCCCCATTAGTTTAGCGATTTTAAGAACTTTCACCCCATATTAAGACCTTTCGTGCAATTCAGGTGTCAATGTTATCCTGGCGAGCGATAGCGAGCCTGTAAGTTAAGAGAAACCGGCCTTCGGCCGGGACATTTTTCTACCGAAAAATTTACAAATTTATCTTGAAAGGGACTCAAGGGGGTGTAATTTTAAGCTTGATGGAGGTCTAGGGAACAAACTAAATACCTCCCCTTAAACAGACGGCACCGGTACAGAAGGGGTTAAAGTGTTCGAACACTTCCTCCCCCCCCCCCCCCCTCCGTTGCCGTGGTGATGGAATACTCTCATCAAAGTCGAATTAAGGGGAGATGGGTCCTTTCTCTGAACACCTTTCTTCCTCGTGTTTAGCCCTATTAGTTTTGTTTTACATTTTAAGACGTTCGGTCCATTAATTATTTAACCCCTTCCGCCTCATTTCGTTATCAATTTTAAGACCATTCGTGCCATTTAGGTGTCGATTTTTTCCTGGCGAGCAATAGTGAGTCTGTAATTTAGGAGGAACCGGCCTTTGGCCGTGATATTTTGCTACCGAAAAATGTACAAATTAATCTTGAAGGGGGAGGGTGGGGTTGTTTTGTTTTATAAGTTTGATGGAGGTCAAGGGAGGAAACTAAATAAATAATAAAAAGATACATACGGTAAATGAAGAAATAAATACACCCATCCCCCCTAAACCCTTATAAATACACCCATCCCCCCTTAACCCTTATAAATACACCCATCCCCCCTAAACCCTTATAAATACACCCATCCCCCCTAAACCCTTTTAAATACACCCATCCCCCCTTAACCCTTATAAATACACCCATCCCCCCTAAACCCTTATAAATACACCCATCCCCCCTAAACCCTTATAAATACACCCATCCCCCCTAAACCCTTATAAATACACCCATCCCCCCTAAACCCTTATAAATACACCCATCCCCCCTAAACCCTTATAAATACACCCATACGCCCTAAGCCCTTATAAATACACCCATCCCCCTAAACCCTTATAAATACACCCATCCCCCCTAAACCCTTATAAATACACCCATCCCCCCTAAACCCTTATAAATACACCCATCCCCCCTAAACCCTTATAAATACACCCATCCCCCCTAAACCCTTATAAATACACCCATCCCCCCTAAACCCTTTTAAATACACCCATCCCCCCTAAACCCTTTTAGCACTTGAGGACGCATTTCCGTCCATTATTCAAGTTCTCATTAGTAGATTTAAGCCAGTTTAGAAAGGCTCTCTAGGACTCATTATCAAAGGCGTAAATACTCACTCTCTAGCTCCCACCAGTTAGTTCTTTAAGTAGTTCTTTAAGTAGTTATTTAAGTAGTTCTTTAAGTAGTTCTTTAAGTAGTTCTTTAAGTAGTTCTTTAAGTAGTTCTTTAAGTAGTTCTTTAAGTAGTTCTCATTAGTAGATTTAGTAGATTAGTAGATTATCAAAGGGGTAAATACTCACACTCTAGCTCCCACCAGTTAGTTCTTTAAGTAGTTCTTTAAGTAGTTCTTTAAGTAGTTCTTTAAGTAGTTCTCATTAGTAGATTTAAGCCAGTTTAGAAAGGCTCTCTAGGAATCATTATCAAAGGCGTAAATACTCACACTAGCTCCCACCAGTTAGTTCTCTCCCTACTTAATAATCTGTCAAAAGGCGTCCTATATTCCTTAATGGGTTAAAAAAAAAAAAAAAAAAAAAAAAGAGTAGCCTTAATAACGTCTTGTCTTCCGGTTCACGGCACACTTGTTATTAAACCTTTAATTAGGAGAGATATATGTCGCTTTTCAAACCCCTCATCTCCCTCATCTTTAGCCCCATTAGTTTGGTTATCTTAAGCCTTTATGCCCCCATTCCTTTTCAATATTTAAACCTTGCCTACCATTTAGATGTCTGTTTTTTTCCTGGCGAGCGATAGCGAGTACGGTATGTAATTTAAGAGGAACCGGCCTACGGACGAGATATTTTTCTACCGAAAAATGTACAAATTTATCTTGAAAAGGGGTCTAGGGGCCTTTTTAAGCTTGGAGGTCTAACGAGGAAACTAGAAAAATAATAAATACATTAAAAAAAAAACAAAAAAAAAGTGAACCATCTCCCCTTAATTAGATGATATAAGGGTCAAGGGTAGTATTACTTTGTCCTTCAGTGTTATTGCTATTCTTGGGAACTTTTATCTTAGTTTGCCCCCAAGGCCCTCTTCAAGTTAAAGAACACGGTAACTATATACTCGGGTTCTCTTCAGCTGACGATTAATTAAATCCCTTGGCAGCTAATTTCTCGCTGCTTAATGGAAAAATAGTAAACTACTATGTCTGTGCATCGTAATTATTAAGACCGAGTTAATATATTTAACACCAGATTTAACTACAAAATCTTCAAAAAAACTGAGAAATCTTGATGGGAACTTTGCAATTTACCGTCAGTTGAAAAGAAACGGACTATAGTGATGACAGTGACAGTAGTAGTGATGATGATGATAGTAGTGATGGTGATAGCGATGATGATGGTAATAGTAGTGATAAAGGTAACCAACCCATCACCAGAGTTGGGTATGCCGTTTTGATTTTGGGCCAAGCGGCACTTGTACTTTATTATATATTAATGTATAGACCTACACTTATTATATATTAAGGGGTGGTCTCCACTTGAGGGATTGTTTTCTTGACCCCTTTCTCCCTCATGTTTAGCCCCATTGCTTTTGATATTATAAAACGTTTGCCCCATTAGTTTAGCGATTTTAAGAACTTTCACCCCATATTAAGACCTTTCGTGCAATTTAGGAAGAACGTCTACCCATTAAAAGGCTACAGACTATCTCAATTAATCATTATAGCTACCATACATCCTTCCTAAGCTTCATAAAATCGTCTAAATGTAGCTGAAATCAAATACAAAAGACGTCGCCGGTACAGAAGGGGTTAAGCTCACGTAATGGGTATAGGCTAGTATAGAGGAGGTGGAGGTTAACCCCTGCTGTGCCGGCGACGTCTTTGCATTATTATGATAGCTATGTTTAGAAGATTTTAGGCAGTTAAAAAAAAAAAATATATATATATATATATATATATATATATATATATATATATATATATGTGTGTGTGTGTGTGTATGTGAGGTAGCTTAAAGGGTTCAGTGAGATCATGCGAAGCCTGTTAATTGCTAGAGGCCCATTCTAAGCTGAATAAAATAGTCTACTGGGAGAGAGAGAGAGAGAGAGAGAGAGAGAGAGAGAGAGAGAGAGAGAGAGAGAGAGAGAGAGAGAGAGAGAGAGAGAGAGAGAGAGAGAGAGAGAGAGAGAAAAGGGTGAGGTCGGCAGAAAGAGATGGAGGAGAAATGTCGAGAGGAGATTAGGAGGGGACAGTGTGTCATTATTTTGGGAACCCAGGCCACAAGAAGAAGAACAGGAGGGAAAGGAAGAGGAAAAGAGGAGAGAAGGGAAGAAAGGGGGAAGAGGAAAGAGGGAATGAGGAGAGAATGGAAGAAAAGAGAAAGATGGGAAAAGGAAAGAAGGAATGAGGAGAGAATGGAAGAAGAGGTAACGAAAAGAGAAGAGAAGAAAAGGGACAGGGGGAGGAAGAGGGAACGAGGAGATAATGGAAGAAAGAGGAAAGAAGGAACCAAGAGAGAAGGGAAGAAAAGGGAAAAGAGGAATGAAGGAACCAGGAGAGAATGGAAGAAAAGGGAAAGAGGAAACCAGGAGAGAAGGGAAGAAGAGGGGAAGAGAAAAGAAGGAACCAGGAGAGAACGGAAGAAAAGGAACAGAAGGAACAAAGAGAGAAGCGAAGAAAGATGGAAGAAGGAACCAGGAGAGAATGGAAGACAAGGGAGAGTGAAACAGGGAGAACAGAAGATACGGGAGGTGGTGAGAAGAGAGGAACAAGCAAAGATAGACGAAGAAAATAACTATATAGACAAAACAAAGAGGGTTATTGTAGAATGGGGAGAGAGAAAGACAATAACTGAAGAAATATTAAGAAAGAGGCGAACTTTTAGAGATCCGGGAGGACCTTAAAGTATATGAATAGCGAATGTATAGAATTACACTCTGTTTCTTTTCAACTGACGATAAATTGAACCCCTCGGTAACTTATTTCTCGACAGTTAATAGGAAAAGGTGAAACTGCTATGTCTCTTCATCATAATATTCCCAAGCTTTAATTAACAAAATATTTCACTACAAAATCTTCATAATAGGTAAGAAATCATGAGGAAGACATGGCAATTTACCATCAGCTGGAAAGAAACAAAGTATAGGAGTGAGAGGAAGAAGTGACGAAGGAGCGAAAGATGGGAGGTAAGGCAGAGACAAGACGAGAGGAGAGGCAAACGTAAAGAGGAAGGAGAAAGAGAATAAGCACGGGGGAAAGAGAAGAGAGAGAAACAGACAAACATAGAAGAACGCCAAAGCAACAAGACAGAAGTAATGATTTTAGAGAATATGGCGAGGAAAACTGGGAGAAGGGTAGGACAGCGGGGAGAAGGGTAGGACAGCGGGGAGAAGGGTAGGAAAACTGGGAGAAGGGTAGGACAGCGGGGAGAAGGGTAGGACAGCGGGGAGAAGGGTAGGAAAACTGGGAGAAGGGTAGGACAGCGGGGAACAGGCCAAGGCAGAAAGGCATAAACAAAACAGAATAGGTAAAAGTTCGGTGTTTAGAAAATAATATATAAATGTATAAGTTTTTTCCATAGCGTGACTAGTCTATACCCATTACACAAGCCAGTCAGGTGGGTGGGCTGGGTGCAAGCTGAACTGACCAGGATTCGAACCTGGGAGAGCAGAATCGTAGTCAGAAATATTAACCACATGGCCGAGTAGTTGATATTGTATATATGTATTTTTTTTAAATCGTTCTTAACACCAATTACACCCCAAATGAAATTAATGAAAGCATGTGGTTCTCCCAGGATTCGAACCTAGGATATCACATACAGAACTTACACGCTCTAACCATTACACCATCAAGACAGATATAAGTAAAGCACATGATCACGATTGATATCCATTTATCGAATACTGGATATTAATCTAATCATGTACTAAAAGAAACGTAAGGATATAAATAAAATATAATATAATATATATATATATATATATATATATAATAATATATATATATATATATATATATATATATATATATATATATATATATATATATATATATATACCGGGTATATATATCAATAGTGAAAAAATGCATGAGGCTACAAAACTGAAAGCTAAAAAGCCAAAAGAGAGAAAACGTACCAAGCCAAACTATATACAAGGTAGGAAGAGAGCGGCGAAAAAAAGGCAATATCCTGTATATTGAATAAATGGAAAAAGATTAGGAAGTGAAGGCGGGGATGACATAGAGCACCCCATTTATCACCGACCTGAAAAAATAGGTGTGAAAAATGAGGAGGCTGACTGGGAGAGGAGGAGGAGGGGGGGGGGGGAAAGAGTTACAAGGAATTATTTGTATGTCAAAAGACCTTGCGGTACATGCCAGGGAGACACTCTTAATGAACAATGGTAGGCGCTGCCGACTGGGAGTGTCTTAGCCAGTCTATCTATCTACATACTCAGGCGGAACAGGGACAACACAACACAACAATAACAAAACACAAAAACAAAACGCAAATTCACACACATCTAGATCGCCCAGGAGAAGACCCAGAGTATAGTTCTTCAATTTCCCTAGGAATGATTTTTGTTTCCTGTGGCTGTGGACCTTCGGAGTGTGCATAGCCTAACTGAGGTAATCATACATTCCATTGCCTTTCTCTCAATCTCATAGAAATACTCACACTTATTTTACCGCTGTTCAAAATAAGGAGGAAACATTCAAACAGTATGGTTCCCTTTAAACTGAAGAATCTCGCACATAGTCTTTATATTTCAGCTCGGAATCAAACCAAATGTGTCCTTCGACTTGCCCAAAAAAAAAATGTATCAATAATAAATGCATTGAACTTTCTAGCACTAGCTCTTCCCAGCATCTAGCCAAAAACCTTTCCAACAATTGTACTTCTTCGTCTTGACCTTCACTTTCCACTCCGACTTATGCCTATTATCTTAAGGGGAGATTTCCACTTGAGGGATTTTGTTCTGGATCCCTCGTGTTTAGTCCCATTGTTTTTGAGATTTTAAGATGTTAGCCCCATTAGTTTCTCGATTTTAATAACTTTGGCCCCATTTCCGTCAATTTTAAGATCTTTCGTGCCATTTAGGTGTCGATTTTTTCCTGGCGAGCGATAGCGAGCCTGTAATTTAAGAGGAACCGGCCTTCGCCCGGGACATTTTTCTACCGAAAAATGTACAAATTTATCTTGAAAGAGGGTCTAGAGGGTGTAATTCTAAACTTGATGGAGGTCTAAAGAACACACTAAACACCTCCCCTTAAAACTCTTCGAATTGAATTAAGTTTATTTTGCTAAGACTTTTACAAAAAGTATGGAGCACAGTCCCTTACATATTACACATGTACAATATGTATGGAGCACAGTCCCTTACATATTACACATGTACAATATGTTTTTGCTAACTAAATTAGCGTACACGTAAATACACTGATACATCTTAAACAAACCATATTAAATGTCCTAAGACTTGATCTATCTATACATATTAAACGTTCTTTTGAGAAAAAGTGACAGATTCTTCATACATGTTAAGTTAGTATTATCCAGTAACAGTATATATTTATACTGTGTTGGGTTATGCCTATAGTAATGAGAAATATATCTATTCCTTAACTGTACGTTCTGCTCTCTCTGGGTTTAATTGTAAAGAGGCGTACTGACCAGATGATGTTCCTCCTGTTGTATTCAACAATTGGTCTTCCTTGCTGACTCGACAAACTATTTCATTTCTGTCTTTGATGTATCAAACTGTCTTGATGGTGTAATGGTTAGAGTGTTTAACATTTGTGTATGGTAACAGAGGTTTGATTCCTGGTGGATCACATGCTTTCATTAATTTCCTTGGGAAGTGTTTGGTGTTGGATTGAAATTAATAAAAATAGATTTTCATCCTACCCATCTTGCTGGAAGTTTGCGCTCGATCAATCTAGTGATCTAGAATTTGCAGATGACTCGTAGTGATCGTAGCGGAGACGTTGTATGCATGTATAAAACCGGTCAAATGTATAATATCAGCAAAAAACTGTGCATATTAAATAATGAAAATACTGTTATAGTATATTTCCAAGCCCTGTTGACACCGAGAGAGAAAGAGAGAGAGAGAGAGAGAGAGAGAGACCAAGATAGAGCGAGAGCAAGAGCGAGAGCGAGCAGGCAAGAGAGCGAGAGCGAGCAGGCAAGAGAGCGAGAGCGAGCAGGCAAGAGAGAGAGAGAGAGAGAGAGAGAGAGAGAGAGAGAGAGAGAGAGAGAGAGAGAGAGAGAGAGAGCGAGAGCGAGAGTGAATGAGCAAGTGAGAGTGGGAGTGGGAAAGAGAAGAAAGAGAAGAAAAAAAAGAAAAATTACGAGTGGGTAAAATAATCGAACCAAAACCCAAGGCAAACCCTAACGAAGAACGACAACTATAACCACCAATCCCCCCACCCCCGACAGTGATATATAAGAAGGCGTGGTATATATATAAAGGCGTGGTATATATAGGGACAGTGTCTTAAGGGGAGGTTTTTAGTGAGTTTCCTAGACTTCCATCAAGCTTGAAATTACACCCCCTTGACCCCTTTTCAAAATAAATGTGTACATTTTTCGGCAGAAAAATTTCCCGGTCTTGTTCCTCTTAAATTACAGGCTCGCTATCGCTCGCCATGAAAAATTCGACACCTAAATGACACGAAAGGTCTTAAAAGTGAAATAAATGGGGCGAACGTTCTTAAAATCGCCAAACTAATGGGGCGAACGTCTTAAAATCTCAAAAGCAATGGGGTTAAACATGAGGGAGAAAGGGTAAAGAAAAAAATACCTCAAGTGGAAATCTCCCTTAAGGGAAGTTAGGCCGTTTTTTTGTTTTCTCTTAATTCATGTATTTCATTTATTTCTTAGTTTCCTCGCTAGACCTCCATCAAGCTTAGAAAAACACCCCCTACACCCCCATTCAGGATAAATTTGTAAATTTTTCGGTAGAAACATTTCCCAGCCGAAGGCCGATTCCTCTTAAAATATCAGGCTCGCTAACGCTCGCCAGGAAAATATCGACACCTAAATGGAACGAATGGTCTTAAAATTGACAACGAAATGGAGAGAAAGGTGTTAAAATCGCCAAACTAATGGGCCAAACGTCATATAATCTCAAAATAAATGGGGCTTAACACGAGGGAGCAAGGGGACCAGAAAAACGCCCCATCTCCCCTTAACAATGGTCTACAAACCCTAAACCCTAAAATCACCCATTCGTCATCTTCGGCCCATTACCCTTTCCCCACTGTTACTCTTAAGGGCATTCATAAAAACACACGTATATATATATATATATATATATATATATATATATATATATATACATATATATACAGTATATATACTGTATATATTATAATAATAATAATAATAATAATAATAATAATAATAATATAATAATAATAATAATAATAATAATAATACTAATAATAATAAATAATAATAATAATAATATAATAATAATAATAAATAATAATAATAATAATAATAATAATCTATCTATCTATCTATCTATTGCCTGACGCCATGATCCCCGAAGGAGTGGCCACGAACGACCCGCCCCCATGCACCTCTGTCCCCAGTCAGTCGACGCCCCTCCCCCCAACCAGCACCGCCTTCGTTCATGTACTTCCTCACTCCATCCTTCCACCTCTCATTCGGTCTACCTCTCCCTCTCTGTCCCTCCACCTCGTTATAATAATAATAATAATAATAATAATAATAATAATCGGTTTATTTTGAGCTCTACTGTGTATCGATGTGTTTATGTACTTACAATAAAAAATAGAGGTAAGTAAGATAGTGATATATATATGATCGCATAATATTATATATATATATATATATATATATATATATATATATATATATATATATATATATATATAGAGAGAGAGAGAGAGAGAGAGAGAGAGAGAGAGAGCGAGAGAGAGAGAGCAAGAGAGAGAGAGAGAGCGAGAGAGCGAGAGACAGAGAAAGCGAAAGAGCGAAGGAGCGAGAGAGACAGAGAAAGCGAAAGAGAGAGAAAGAGCGAGAGAGAGAGAGCGCGAGAGAGAAAATTAAGGGCTACACAAACCAACCAACAATATCATTACTCGGCAATAAACAGTAATACCTGCCCATTAACCCGTGGAATGTGTTATTACTTCCCGGCTTGATCTACGCGGGCCTAACCCCCCACCCCTATTGTTCATTAGCCTCTACACCAATAGGATTACGTACGTGGGTTATTGAGACACTATTTCTGTCGTCACAACCATGTTGGAGCGATATGGCCTTGTTTTGTTTATTTGGGGGCGTATTTAGGCTATTTGCTTATGTACAGGGTATTTAACTTTTGTATTATTATTTAGTTTCCTCCCTAGACCTCCATCAAGCTTAAGGGAGGATGGTTTGTTTTTCTGGAACCCCTTCTCCCTCATGTTTAGCTCCATTAGTTTTGAGATTTTAAGACGTTTGTTCCATTAGTTTGGCAATTTTCAGACCTTTCACCCCCTTGCTTCGTCAATATCAGTATCTTTCATGCCATTTAGATGTCGATTTTTTCCTGGCGAGAGATAGCGAACACGCACTTTCTTCCACACTTCATTTATTGTTCCTTAACCTTTTTTCCCAGACCTAGAACAATTAGAATAACACTAAAAATCGTGAAAGTGCCCGCTCAGGGCGCCCTGGAAATTAAAAGTGCCCCGCTGTTAGTGGGTTAATATTAACATAAGTTACTATTTTATATAGCTTAGGAAGAATCTGAGGGAATTGTAAGGGTAAAGACTGTCTCAACCAACCCTCTGATTTCCATATTACCTTCCTAATCTGAATAAAATCGTTTAATAATAGCCAGAAGACAAAATAAATGCCTATTGTCTCTTCTCAGGGTTAATCGTCAACAATGGGGTGTTATTTTATAATCAGGTGAAATATTATAGAATTTAAGGGGGGTGACATGCTTCTTTTCTCTCCTTTTTTCTCTTGCTCTGGCTTGTATCCATTCGGCCCCATTCAGCTTACTGTATTAAGACATGTATCCCCATCCAAGTGTCGATTTCTTCCTGGCAAACGATAGCGAGCCAGCATTGTATGAAGAAATCCGGCTTCGCCAGACACATTTTTCCATCGAAATTTAGCCTGCTGTCAAAAACATTTATAAAAATTATGCTGGCTGCGAAACGTTGTCAATAAAGTGCTCCTCCTCATATGGTGTTTATATTCATGCTGTCAACTTTGCCAAGTTAATTAAACAATCTCTCTTACCATAGGGTTTCTACCTCACCACACCTGCCAGCCACCACGCCCAGCCTCAGCCCATCTCACCTCAAGCATAATCTCACGGGCGGGTGGGCGGTGAGACACACACGCCCTCACTGGCAAGTTCAGTCACACCACAAGTACAGTCACTTAAATAAATCATTGAACCTCTTGTGTTTTTTCTCTATATAAATACAGCCATAGAGGTAGATTTATCCATGAACTGTGAGTGGCGTGTGTGTGTATGAGTGTGTTTATTATAGTCTATTTTTGTCCAGCTAG
Source organism: Paralithodes platypus (assembly GCA_032716605.1). Lineage (NCBI taxonomy): Eukaryota > Metazoa > Arthropoda > Malacostraca > Decapoda > Lithodidae > Paralithodes > Paralithodes platypus. Next base: position 7,051,888 of record CM064529.1, read on the forward strand.
GCTAATGGTAAATTGAATCCCTTAGCTGCTGATTTCTCGATACTTAATGTCAAAATATGAAACTACTATGTCTGCCTGTCGTATTAATGCCAAGTATCCATAATTAACAACACATCTCGCTACAAAATCTACGTAACAGCTGAGTTACCAAGCTAGTAACATGGCAATTTACCCTCAGCTGGAAGAAAATAGACTATAGTGTGAGCATGTGAGTGGATGTGTTTGCGTGTGTGGGTGTATGAGTGTGTATACTAGTGGGTGTGAGTGACGGGTGTGTGTTAGTGAGTGAGAGTATGTGAATGGGTGTGTGTGGGCGCGCTTGCATGTGTGTGTTACTCAGTTACTTGTTCGTCAAGGGGAATCCACGCAATGCGAGCTAAGCTCATTATTATCGCGCCTCCTTAACTGGGAATGTATTGCGTGAAATGCATGTTAAGTGTTTTATGTGCTGTTGGAATGGCTGTGGATGTGTGTGTAGTCTGTACTTAGCCAATTGGCGACATCCGAAACAAAGGCTTAGGGTGGATCTGTATGGTACCATTCTCACTATAGACGGTACCGTCTCGCCCGAAGGCTTAGGTAGCCATCAGCTTAGGTGAACCATATGATACCCATCTCGCCTTGTACCATTTTTGCCAACCCCAGATGGGACGTCACAACGTCGTCCACTTATTCCAGGTACCTATTTACAGCTAGGTGAACTGAGGCTAACACATGAAAGGAGACAAGCCCAATTTGTCTCCGCCCGGCCGGGGATTGAACCCCCGACCCCTCGTGTGTGAGACGAGAGCTCTACCTACTAGGCTACGGGCTGTGTGTGAGTGGGTGTGTGTGCGTGTATGTGAATGGGCGTTAGTATGTGAGTGGGTGTGTTTGCGTATGTGGGTGTGGGCGTGAAGGCGGAAGTGCCACCAGGTTCACCCATTCCGGATATACGTAAACATTACAATCACTGCCAATAAAAACTGATTTACGGCTACCGAGAGTTTTTAATGTATTTTTCCTCATTGATGCAGACTATTAATCTCCTGGGTAATTCACATTAATTAGACCATAACACTGTTTATCATTTATTTTTATTTTTTTTTAAATAGGCTGGCATTACTTAGATGTGTTAATAAAGTGTCCTTAATTGATTTGTTACACGTAGGATTGACGCAGCAGGTACTTAATACAACAAACTATCTACGGCAACTTTGCTCAGGATACAAATTGTTAATTATACTTTTTTCAAGAATGTTGTTGCCCAAAATAATGTACCTCCATTATAAATAGTCGCCGATATCAGTGCGAGTTACTTTGCATAAGTTGCCAAAGAAAAGGGTGCCGACCAAAAGTTACGGGAACGAATAATCCACTTCCAAACTGCAGTCTATTCGCTGTAAGTAGGCGAGAAATCATGACCTCTATCCGATGTCACTCAAAAAGGGCTAGAGCAAATTGGCTGTAAATTTCCACATCTATTCCTTGACTGACTCTTCCCGAATGGTAGACATATTAGCTCGATTACTCTAGTCGTGTTTTAGTTACAGAGAATAGAGGTCACGATTTATCGCCTACTTACAGCGAATAGACTATAGTCACCGAGCCTTGCTGACGGTAAATTGTCATGTCTCCATCTTGTTTACTCGGCTATTACGACTATTACGACTATTACGACTATTACGACTATTTTCAAATGTTGTGAATTATGAAAACTTGGTATTTCATATTATTCCATTAACCCTCTCCGACATATGACACGATTTTGAGCCGATTAGGGATACTTTAAAGCCTGTGTTACCATCAGGGGTATTTAGAAACCTTTAGTTTAGTTACTTCAACCTCTGCAGTTGTCTTTGAGTTAGCTGTGTTGAGCCTATTGGGGATACTTTAAAGCCTTTGTTACCATCAGGGGTATTTAGAAACCTTTAGTTTAGTTACTTCAACCTCTGCAGTTGTCTTTGAGTTAGCTGTGTTGAGCCTATAAGGGATACTTTAAAGCCTTTGTTACCATCAGGGGTATTTAGAAACCTTTAGTTTAGTTACTTCAACCTCTGCAGTTGTCTTTGAGTTAGCTGTGTTGAGCCTATTAGGGATACTTTAAAGCCTTTGTTACCATCAGGGGTATTTAGAAACCTTTAGTTTAGTTACTTCAACCTCTGCAGTTGTCTTTGAGTTAGCTGTGTTGAGCCTATTAGGGATACTTTAAAGCCTTTGTTACCATCAGGGGTATTTAGAAACCTTTAGTTTAGTTACTTTAACCTCTGCAGTTGTCTTTGAGTTAGCTGTGGGCAGAAAACTAATTTTGGAGAGGTAATTATAAGAGTCAGAGAACTCTATTTCTTATTGCTAATCTGACAACCTCTGCGTCATATGAGTCTGAAGGGGTTAAGGGGAGGTATTTACTTTGTTCCCTAGACCTCCATCAAGCTTAAAATTATACCCCCTTGAGTCCCTTTCAAGATAAATTTGTAAATTTTTCGGTAGAAAAATTTCCCGGCCGAAGGCCAGTTCCTCTTAAATTACAGGCTCGCTATCGCTCGCCAGGATAAAATCGACACCTGAATGGCGCGAAAGGTCTTAATATGGGGTGACAGTTCTTAAAATCGCTAAACTAATGGGGCGAACGTTTTATAATATCAAAAGCAATGGGGCTAAACATGAGGGAGAAAGGGGTCAAGAAAAAAATCCCTCAAGTGGAGATCTCCCCTTAAGTATCGAGAAATGAGTGACTAAGGGATTCAATTGACCGTCAGCTGAAATATAATACACTATAGTTCGAATTGTGTTCGACATCAGAATAAAGTTGGCGATAGTAAATTACGGGAAAGCAATATGGCCACCTATAATAATCCCCCTTTAATCCGTTCATTCTAGGATGGGCAGAAATCGTAACCCCTAACCTCTCATAACTCAAAAAGGACTAGAGTAATCGACCTAATATTTCCACCACATAGGAAGCCTTGGCTAGGGAATAGGTGTGGAAATTGACAGCCCATTTGCTCAAGCCCTTTTTGAGTTACAGAATTTAGACGTTACGATTTCTGCCCCACCTAGAATGAACGGACTATAGTCGCCGAAGCCAGTGCAAAATATTTTCGAAATGTTGCCAAACTTCACCCGTTCAGTACCAGTTCCGTCATTTTAATTTCAGACTGACTACAATTAGACGGCATTATTCAGTTCAAGAAAGGGGCCTTCAGAAATTAACAGGCTTCGAACCATCTTGATTAATCACAGTTGGCCACCCCCAGCTATGGGGTATGTGCCTGAATATATAGATACATAGACTACCACAGATCCTTCTTAAGCTGCACAAAATCGTCTGAGTACAGTTAGACTAAAATATAACAGACATCGCCGGTACAGAAGGGGTTAAGGTGTCGATCAAGTTACGGGGGAAGGCAATCATGTGAAATCGCCGCCTCGAGTTGCTCATGAATTGGATGACACGCGTTGGTGACATGCAGACTCCCACGGTGCTGGTGGTGACATCTCTAGGAGGAGGAGGAGAGGAAGAAGAGAGAGGTTTGGCAATTCTGACCTTCCCCCCCCTTCCCCCCCCCCCCCTCCGACCAGTCTCCCACATAGCTTTAAGAGGGAGGTAGTTGCATTTTCTGGACCCCTTTCTCCCTCATGCGTATCCCTATTTATAAATGGACCAATAAATATACCTTCCCCCCCTTAAATTGCCTATAACTTCGATGTCCAAAGGTTCCTACAGTGTTACCAACATCCAGAAAGGGAGAAGAGTGTGGACCAATAATAATTGTAATATTATAGGCACGCTACAATGACATAACACACTCACTCACGTAATACTGGACTGACTGACTCTGACTCTCACTCTCTCTCTCTCTCACTCTCTCTATTACGTTGCCTATGGCTCCGATGTCGAGAGGTTCCCACAGTGTTACCAACATACAGGAAGGGAGAAGAGTGGACCAATGGTAATATTATAGGCACGCTACGATGACTTAATACACTGGCGTAATACTGGACTGTCTCTTTCTCGCTATCTACCTATCTATCTATCTATCTATCTATCTACCTATCTCTCTCTCTCTCTCTCTCTCTCTCTCTCTCTCTCTCTCTCTCTCTCTCTCTCTCTCTCTCTCTCTCTCTCTCTCTCTCTCTCTCTCTCTCTCTCTCTCTCTCTCTCTCTCTCTCTCTCTCACACACACACACACACACACACACACACACACACACACACACACACACACACACACACACACACACACACACACGTTACGTGCTGACCGCAAGGGGCCGGGGTGAGGGTTCGAATCCACCAGAATCCTAAAGGTTTTTTCGGCCATAGCGACGGAGAGAATTGTATCGTGGTTCCTCCCTAACCAAGCTGCTATCAGCCTGTGTTAGCCTACACATCTTCTCACCAATACAAAGTGCATCTGCGTATGTACAGTACTTGGTGGGAAGCCAGGCACCTCACGGTCGCCAAAGGTCGCATGAGACCTCGTAGTTAAGGTAGAATAAGTATAGGTTTAAGAAGAACTCTGTAGATTTTGAGCCTCAGGGCTGCAATGAACAATAAATCGACAATTATTATTTACACTTACACACACACACACACACACACACACACACACACACACACACACACACACCCCTTATAGCTACGATGTCGAGAGGTTCCCACAGTGTTACCTACATCCAAGAAGGCAGAAGAGTGGACCAATGGTAATATTATATAGGCACGCTGCAATGACCTAATACACTGCCGTAATACTGGACTCTATCACTCTCATTCTCTCTTTTCTCTCTTTTCTCTCTCTCTCTCTCTCTCTCTCTCTCTCTCTCTCTCTCTCTCTCTCTCTCTCTCTCTCTCTCTCTCACACACACACACACACACACACACACACACACTGCATTCCATTGTTAAAGCTGATCAAAATAAATAAAAATAAAACAGCCACTAATGACAGGCAGGAAGTCCCACAACATATCACTCACAGCTCTCTCTCTCTCTCTCCCCATATCCCTCACAACTAATACCGGTACCGTACTCTAGATTCACAACTTCGCTCCTCCTCATCCCCATTTATCGATTAATATATACTTTTAATTTCCTCGTTAGACCTCCATCAACCTTAAAAATAACACCCCCTAGACCCCCTTTCAAGATAAATTTTTACATTTTTCGGTAGAAAAAATTCCCGGCTGAAGGCCGGTTCCTTCTAAAATTACAGGCTCGATATCGCTCGCCATAAATTAATCGACACCTATATGGCACGAAAAGTCTTAATATTGACAAATAAATGGGCCCAAAGGTCTTAAAATCGTCAAACTAATGGAACGAACGTCTTAAAATCTAAAAAGTAACATGCTAAACGTGAGAGAGAAGGGGGTCCAGAAAAAGCGACTACCTCCCCCTCAAAGGTTTACTAATAACACCTTAACCATTCTCGTAAACAACACGAATTATTAACCCGTTCAGTACCGGTGACATCCTTTTTAATATATTCCAGCAACTATTAGACGATTTCAGTCAGTTTGGGCAATTATTGGGCTCCAAAATATCTCCCTTAGCCCTTTTTACTACCACAGATCCTTCTTAAACTGCATAAAATCGTCTAAATATAGCTAGAACTCTATAACAGATAACAGATGGGGAGATTGTAGGCACCAATTGAACAAAAGTAATACCCAGGAGAGGCCAATAGGCATTTGATAAGGAGTTGCTGGAACTCCTGTTTCATTTGTCTGGCTTCCCTTACTGTTTCTGTCTCACCTACATAGTGATCCAGCTAGCTCTCACAAACGCCTCCTCCTGCTATCTACTTTACTACACTAAACAAGCACACCACACTTCTTTCTGCCAAAACAAAAACAAATATATATATATATATATATATATATATATATATATATATATATATATATATATATACTGTATAAATTATATATCCCTAAACTTAACATTCCCGGATTTTGGCAATGTCACTCTTTCAACTCTGGGGGAGGCACCTTGTCACAGGAAGTTCTGCCTTTTGTCTCCCTCATCCACATAGAAACAACAAATAATAAGACGTCGCCTGTACAGTATGGGTTGTGTGTGTGTGTGTGTGTGTGTGTGTGTGTGTGTGTGTGTGTGTGTGTGTGTGTGTGTGTATTTTTACGCTGGTAGTATATTACGCTGACAATATAATTACAGGTTGTGGGTGCAATTTTATACCAACGGCTAAAATTATATAAAGGAAGAATACATGGCGTGATTTGGGTGTTTAACGGGTGACCTGCTTTTTTTCTCTCATGTTCTCTCTTTCTCTGGCTTGTATCCATTCGGCCCCATTCAGCCTACCGTTTTAAGACGTTTATCCCCATCCAGGTGTCGATTTCTTACTGGCGAGCGATAGCGAGCCAGCATTGTATAGAGAAATCTGGCTTCGCCGGACACATCTTTCTATCGAAAAATATATAAATTTAGCCTTCTGTCAAAAACACAATTAAAATTATGCTAGCTCGCTACCGCTCGCCAAGAAAAAATCAACACCTGGATGGGGATAAACGTCTTAAAACAGTATGCTGAACGGGGCCGAATGGATACAACCCAGAGAGACAGCGAAAAGAACGAGGTGGGCCCCTTTAATATAGGGCTAAATGTTGATACTGATGTTAATGGAGGAAATTTATATATAACATGTAAGATGGTTTACTAAAATATATAGGGTATGTATACATTCACACATTTACGCACATATGAAGCATACATACATACATACAGTTATACATGTAAACAGAGGTAGTGTACCGTTATATCAGTACATACATAATTACATATCACCCCTATTCACACATACTGTATATGAAGCATACATACATACATACATACAGTTATACATGTAAACATAGGTAGTGTACCGTTATATCAGTACATACATAATTACATATCACCCCTATTCACACATACTGTATATGAAGCATACATACATACATACATACAGTTATACATGTAAACATAGGTAGTGTACCGTTATATCAGTACATACATAATTACATATCACCCCTATTCACACATACTGTATATGAAGCATACATACATACATACATACAGTTATACATGTAAACAGAGGCAGTGTACCGTTATATCAGTACATACATAATTACACATCACCCCTATTACGTAATGTTCATTGTATTCTGGCTACCATTAGACGACTTTCTTCAGTATTCAGTATATATTCTACCTCTACGACTCAAATGGGTAAATACGATCTCAATAAACCCTCTTCATAACATAGGTCCTTCTTGAACTGAATCAAATAATCTACTGTTAGCCAGAATCGAAGTAAAAAGACGCATGGTGCTGAAGGAGGCAGACGTAAATACATATATATAATATATGTATATATACAGTATATACTGTATATACATATATATATATATATATATATATATATATATATATATATATATATATATATATATATATAGAGAGAGAGAGAGAGAGAGAGAGAGAGATTAATATCGCTGCGAAATAGATGGGAATATTTGGACGAATATTTGAATATTTATGTATTTAATAAAAATAGACGTAGCGTGCACATTATTTAGAGGCGATGTGACTGCTGTAATTTGTCCTGCTGGTAATATATATGCTGAAGACAATAAGTCATGGGGGTGAGGGGGGTTTTACCAGCAGAGGCAAATAACTGCAGTCAAATTAGACGTGAATGTTACCTTCGAGCGTGCGACTATGTAAACAAAGCAGACGATACGACCGCTAGCACCCCTCTGATAATAATAGGGAATAGGATCGCAGCCTTATTATACATAATTTATTAGGGACAATGTAGGTCTATGGAATCCTTATAGTGTGTTCATGTATAATCCACTGTGGGAGATTAATTTTGATCACATTTATAAAACCCGATATTAACACCTAAAGAGCGGCCTAGGCGGTAAATAATATGTAGCCACCAGCGGGGTGTTTTTACCCAAAATAGGGCTGTTTACGTGATCATTTTCATGCCTAAATAAGACCCAGAGCGTAAAACAAGTATCTATCCCTGAAAGGGCATAAACAGTGCTTTCCAATGACACCACAACGATCCTTGTATGACAGCTAGTTTTCTTGCAATAACCGCGCAACACGAGTGCAAAAACCATGTAATTCGGTACTTTCCCCATACATTTCACTATGTAGCGAGTGTGAGAGGGTGGAGGAGGGTGGGATTCATGTCAGTTGGTCCGCCGCGGTGGTCTGGAGCAGTCATACGCTTGCTACTCTCCTGCCACCACTTGTCTCTCTCTCTCAGCAACATTACGTGCTGAAATTGCCACACGACCTATGTCGCGCGCCGCCACGTAGTCCAAATTGATTTCACTCGACTTATGTTGCACGCCGCCAGTTAAGGGTTAATAGAAAAAACGCCCATTCTAATCAATCTCAGAGCTCTTTTGGACATCCTCACTGTTTACAAACGCCTTCTGTATGCAGTATAATCGATATTTACCCCCTGCTGGCAACATAGATGAAGATTTCAATCATTCATGGGGTGGTGAGGGGGGGGGGGGGGGGGGCAAAGCCCCCCCCCCTCCTCAACCCATCGTGTATCCCACATTGGAATTATAACTTAGACCATGAAAACACTAATTTCTCAAAATCTGGAGGAAAAAACATGAAAAATAAGGGTGCGAGCCTATGCCCTATAATTACCACAACTCTTACCAGCTATTTTAACTTATCAAGGGAATAATGAACATGCAAACAAACCTCGTCTACACTTAACGGTACCAGATCGGTGTAGCTGTAGGGGAGAAGAGGGAGCCAATTTCCCTAAATAATAGATAGGTTCACTTGTGATCGATTTATTTCACAGACTATGCACACATTTGATCAACACATATTTTGTTTTTCTGTCGAGTGCTTCGTTTTCTATCCAACTATTCACAACGGACAGCACACTTAGCCTATAACAAATTGATCGACTTCCGCACAGTCCGTTCATTCAATTTGTCGAGAAATTGGCTTGTTCCCATTTTAATTACTCGGGCTATAACCACGTTTATAGCCAAATATGTTATTAATTCGAGAAATGAGCTGCTAAGAGAGTAAAATATCCGCAATCGAGTATAGAAAAGTAACGCACGTATATTCACCACCTCTAGTTTTCCGTGTGAGGTGTATTGCTAAGGTTATCACTAATTAATCCAGATAAAAGCACAAGAGGACGAATCACTGATGTCTAGTTGCTGACTGAGGGTGGAGGCAAAGTGGAGGAGGGCGTGATATGGGTGGACGGGGATCGTGGGAGGGGGAGGTTATGGGAGAAACGAGCGAAACTGAATGACGGTGAATACATTTGGTTGCCTGCAGCGATTTCACTTCCTGAATTTAGATAGTAAAAGGCAAATACGAAACAAAAATATATAATAATAAATAATTCGGGATTAACTACAGGTTAAATAGTTGTGACACGGAGTAGTATTTAGATTAATTATCAACCAAAATGATCGAATTACTTTGGCAACACTGGCTGAGGGAGACGTCTTGTTTCTGTGAAGATAAATGTGTTAAATTCAAAGTGAAATAGACTTTTATACCAGTTGCCGGGTGTTCCAATGAAGATTTATAGGAACACAGCAACGGGAAAGGGAAGTAATATAAGTTTGTTTGTTTTTTTAGTAGAAGAGTGACTGAAAATACTTGAGAGTACGCAGGGGTGTGGCAGACTAAACTGTTGATACGGCAGTGTAAGGAAAAAAGTTATAGATGATGATTTGGGCAACTTTACTTATATCCTCCGATTCAGGCACCTCGATAATTAGGTCATATATACAATCTTTATGACCCATACATCATTCTGCCTTGATGGTGTAATGGTTAGAGTGTTTAAAATCTGTATGTGGCAACCCAGGTTCGAATCCCGGTGGATCACATGCATGCTTTCATTAATTTCTTTGGGAGGTGTTTGGTGTTGGAGTGAAATTAATACACATAGATTATGTCATTTCTGCCGCAAATTTAATGATTGGTCATTGGATTTTCTGGGTTAAATAAGGGAGAAAGCAAAAAAGGCGGCCATCTTCAATCGGTGGAGAACTATTCCTGTTTTACGTTTCCACCGCAATGTTAGCATTTTGTCATCAGCTACATTAACCCCTTCTGTACCGGCGACGTCTTTTTACTTTATCTTAGCTACTATTAGTAGGTTTTATTCAGTTTCAAAAGGGCCTCCAGAAATTAACAGGCTTCGAATATCTCACTTAACCCTTTTCATTACCCCAGATCCTTCTTAAGCTGCACAAAATCGTCTAAATATAGCTAGAATAAAATTAAAAAGACGTCGGAAGGGGTTAATGGCAAGACAAGCAGGAGTCTGGGGGCAGCAACCCCCAGGTTAGGTTAGGTCCTTCTAAAACTACATATAATCGTCTCATTTTAGCCAGAAGTAAAGGTAACAAAGGCGTCATCATGGTGAAGATGGGTCGCTTTTCTGGACCCCTTTTCTCCCTCGAGTTTAGCCCCACTAGTTTTTTTTTTTAGAATTTAAGACTTTCGCTCCATTAGTTTATCAAATTTAAAACCTTTCGTCCCATTTCTATATCAATATCAAGACCTTCCGTGCCATTAAGGTGTCGATTTTTTTCCTGGCGAGCGATAGTGAGCCTATAACTTTAAGAGAAACCGGCCTTCGGCCAGGAAATTTTGCTATCGAAAAATGTACTAATTTATCTTGAAAGGGGGTGTTTTCTTAGTTTGATGAAGGTCTAGCAAGAAAACTAAGATATATATATGAATTGATACACCAAAAACACAGCCACTGTCCCCTTAAACAGAATGAGAGATGCAGTGACATACCTTTTTTTTTTTTTTTTTTTTTTTTTTTTAAGAGACAATGAACGGAGGAAGGAAAAACACAGATAAAACAAAAAGGTCCATGTGCCTAAAGGCATCCTCCATTCATAAAATGTTTGTAACAACTGGATTTAAACATTTGTTGATTGTAAGTTTGTGGAAAGCAATTCGAGGGAAGTGAATTCCAAAGAGTAGTAGCTCTGGGGATAAATGAATTCTGATAAGCAGAAGTTCTGCATTGTGGAGGAGAAAGTGTAAATTCATGGGCGCTCTCAGCTGCCCTAGTTCTACGGGGAAAGATGTGGAGAGGCGGCACAATTGAAGCAAGTTCCTCGGAACAATTGCTGTGAAAATATCTGTAGAATAATGCAAGGGATGCAACGTTTCTTCGTATGGCTAATGTAGGAAGGTCCTGTGTGATTGCAGGGTTATTGATTAATCTAATAGCTTTATTTTGAATTTTGTCCAACTGCCTCAGATTGGTTGTGAGGAGGGGAGATGTAGGAAATTGCAAAAAAAAAAAGATAGGAAAGGAATAGGATAGTGTGGAAATATTGAGAATCTGAAGCCAAACAAATCCAAGTATACACAACAACAACAACAGTATGTGTATAAACTTAAGCCGGGTATCACACGAGAGCTCTTATAGTCAACATTTGATGATCAACATTTTTCTGGCAACATTTCTGGAATATTGTGCTCTGGTATCGGAAACTAGACTGATGATGGATGAATATAGGTGACCGAAATGTTATCTATGTTTACCTCCTGAGCTGCCAGATCAGTGTTGAGGATAA
>CM064529.1:7065991-7187129 GCA_032716605.1 Paralithodes platypus
AGTAGACCATTTCAACCAGTAGCTCTCAACCAGTGCCAAATCAACCAAGACCAACCAAACCTAACCGTATTGGTTGATTTGGTAGGCTACTGGTTGAGAGCTACTGGGTGAGTTGTCCAGTCACCCGATTTTTTGTATACCGGTATTATATTTTAGTTAGGCATTAAGTTACATTTTCTCTTCCTGTATATATAACATAGAAAATTTAATTTAGATACCTAACTATTATAAATTATAACATCATCTTGACGTAGACTATGTACATTTAATGTAATCGGAATAATACAAGTAAAATACTAATACTACCAATGTATAATGTAGCAAAGATTGGTTGGTATACTTTTGAATATAATGTAAATAGAATAATGGTGTTTGCGAAGTTGACTGGGACGCGATATTGTTTAAATGTTCGATATACGCTATTTAAACTAGTTGCTTACCAAGTGATAGCAAAACAGGCATAAGAGTGAGTGTTCATAAAGGGTGCCTCTTCTCTGTCTTATACCAATCGTATTTGTTTATAAAAATGTTGCATCCTTCCCCCCTCCCTCCTCCACTTTATCTTTAGGCCTATACGTGTAATATGCGCTAAAACAGCTCCCTAGGTTACACATCACAAATCGAAATAAGTCTGGCAAGTAGACTTTGACTAATATTAACACTGAATCAGGATTTGAGATATGTATGGAAATAAATTGTTATGCAAGTTCTTATAGGCTCTAGCAAACATTTATAATACGTAGAACAATTTTATTAATGTACTATTAAATTACACAATTATACATCATGAACAAAAATCTCACTAATACTCCTACATTGGAGTCTGGTTACTGGAGACTATATATTACACAACTTATTTATCTATTTTGCCCGCGTCTTAATTTAAGGTTTGTTTTCCTTCTATGCCCGGCTTGAGTTCTCAACCACGTAGGACAAGTAACTTTTCAATAATAACTTTAGTGAATAGTATCACGTCGGATGTTGGGGTGTTTAAGTTATATCCAGCTATCAAATATCTTTAGTTATTTGTTGATGCCAGAGTGACCAACTATAACAATAAGATTATTTAATATGGGATGTCAAGGGCAGAGTCGTGTGTATTCATTGTTTTATTGTTTTCCCTTATGGAATTAAACAGTTGCACAAGTAGGGACTCAAAATACAAGACAGAGTGAAGTTAATTCTGTTAAGAGTAATTTTCTGGGTGTAGGGGGAGGACAATGATTCACTTCTGTTAGTTTTAGAAGGGAATTAGTTAAGGTGTCACTTTTGGGAATTCGCGCTGTGGAAGGTCTCAAACCACTTCCTTTAATTTACGTAGAGGTAAATCCGAGAAGTCCAATTTTCCTAAATGTCAGAGTCCAACTTACGTCCGACTAATACAAACAAAATAGTCTGACCTAGAAGGGGAAGTCCACGCCAGCATAGAAAACGGAGATCACCCTACCACTTGCTACACTTTACAATACAGCACTGTATGTAAAATTCATCATGATAAAGACAAATAAGAACATTATTATATTTTTAGCGGACAGTATATTATAGTACTGTACAGTATATAGTACTGTAATGTAATGTACTGAGCTGGAACACTCACCTCCTCATATGAAAGCACTGGAAACAGTTCCCTTCTTCACCGAAAGGAGGAGTGGGTGTACTGGTATCTGAGGAATGGGAGAAGAGTGTGATTAAGATAAAGCGAGTAAACGGAAGATTGATTGTTCTGAAATTGAAAGTTGGTGAAAGAATTATATATGTTATATCGTCATATGCCCCACAGGTTGGATTGAGGAGAGAGCAGAAAGAGGCCTTTAAGAACGACTTCCTTAAGTGTCGTTTCAAGCCTCTCGGAGTATAATACTAGTCGTAGGTGGTGACCTAAATGGGAATATGGGAGCATGTGCTGATGGGTACGAGGGTGTGCATGGTGGGAAAGGGTATGGAAGGAAAACTCTAGAAGGCGAGTATATACTGGAGTCCTGTGTAGCACTCAACATAGTTGTGTGTAATACTAAGTTCAAGAAAAGGCCGAGTCATCTGATCACATATAGTTCTGGGGGCACCAGTAGCCAGATAGATTGCTTCTTAGTGAACACTGAACAGGAAAGACTGGAAGTTTGTTCGGGATGTAAAGGTCATCCCGAGCGAAGAATGTATCTCCCAACATAAGTTCCTAGTCTGTGACTTGACCTTAAGGCGACATCCTGTGCTAAAGAAAATATACATGCCCAAACGGAAAGCATGGCTGCTGAATAAATTGGAATACAGTACAAGGATAGGCTTCGCAGCAAAAGAGGTAACAGAAAAAGACACAACCCCAATTTCACACCAGAAATTCAAAACCTCATCAGACAACGCGATACACTGAAACACTCCCCAGCACCCCACACACAGGACATCGCACAACAAATCCAAGCACTCAACACACAGATTAACAACAAAATACTATAACAACAAACACACTAAACTGGAATAACTAAGTCCAAAAACTTGATCACAAAACAGACCCCAAAAAACTCTACAAAACACTAAACAGCATCACACTTTCCACCAGCAACACAACACAATCACATGCCGCAATCAAAACAACAGACTCTGTTCCTTCATATAAACAACAAGCAAACATCCTCATTAATCACTTATCTCATGTCAGCCACCTAAACCCCCATCAAGACGACCGACGTGTCATCCAACGTAAGAGACAATTCCCTACAGACCCTGACTATGCACCCTTAACCAACAGACAAAGCACATCATCAACAATCTTAAGCATTCACCCACCTGTGGCCCAGACAACATAAGCAACATACACCGCAGACACCTAGGACTACAACTTCTCCAAGGCATACAAGCACTCACCAACATATCAAACTACAGTTATTCACACAACACAAAACCAGAAAATATCTGGAGGCATGGTGTCTTATCATTACATTCCCCAAACCCAACAAAGACCCCACGCTACCCTCCTCACACCACCCCATCACACACCTTTGCACCCCCTCCAAAGCCTCAGAACGCCTCGTACTACAACTGACCACACACTCTCTACCCCTAGCTTCAACACAACATGGCTTGAGGGCACTACACTCAACAAACACTCTTCTTACAGACCACCACACAGATCACTACTTGCCACATTTGACATTAGTCAAGTTTTCGATGCCATCCCCCACCACAACCTAACAAACAAAATCTATAACACAAATATGCACAACAATGCAAAAAGGTGGCTGGCCGACTACCAAGCAGGCAGACATGCACAAGTATCATTTGCCAGTCAGTTATCTAAAATCAGAAACTTCACAAACAGTCCCGCAAGAATCTGTCCTGTCGCCTGCATTCTTCAATCTATACATGCATGATTTACCCACACCCCACGCACCCCAAATAAACATAGCTTCCTACGCAGACGACATAACAATCACATGTAAACAACAAGACTCAGACAGAGCAAGACATCTCCTTCAACCCTATCTCAACACACTACATAACTGGTGCACTACAAACAGACTCAAACTAGCCCCAGCCAAATCCACTGCAACCCTCCTCACAAGCTGGACAGCCGAATACAAAAACAACCCGCACCTCACCCTAAACAACACCCCCATAACACACACATACACAAAATCCTAGGAGTAACTTACGATACTCTAATGACATTTAAACAACATATCACAAACATAAAAAGTAAACTGACACCCAGACTTAACCCCCTCAGATCACTTGCCCACACAAAATGTGGACACAAAGAAACTACCACCACAGTATAGAAACAATACATAAGATCTGTGATGGAACATACAAGCCCTGCCTGGGCTTTTAACCTAGCTGAAGCACACCACAAGACCTTGCAGACCATTCAAAACAAAGCCCTAAAAAACGTCAAAGGCTGTACAGCTACTACACTTACAGGTCACCTACATCAAGAAACCAAAGTCCTCAAAGGCAAAGACCACCTAGACATGATAGGTACTCAATTCCTGGCTGCAGCCTCCACAAACCAACACCATCCACTACACTACATGGCAGCACACCAACAGACACCAAGGAATATCAAAACAACACCCAGCACACAATATCACACACAAATACTGTCATCTCTCCCTGCCCACCCCAAACCAGCTTCCAGAAGCACATCCATACTCATATCTCTCGCCGTTCCATCCAATCACTCAACGACAACACGCATGCTGCCAGGCAGCCTAAGGAATGACAACAACTGTGCTGTGTGCTGTGCAGTACTGTACAGTATTGTATCCATGCTCACAAATGTTTTCCTTATCCGTGATAAAATCGTACACAGTTGGTATTTCTACGGTAGTTCCTTAGCCCGTATGCCTCCATCATGATCACAAAGCATTTACAACTTCGTTTCTTTTGTCACAGAGATCACTTTGCGCTTATCTTTGTTCTTGGGATACATATTGATGTTGGGTTATCACTAGTCTCGTGGTAATGTGTCTGCCTCCTAACCCAAGGGTCCCGGGTCGATTCCCGCCCTGGGTGCAGATTTTCGGGAGGCTATTTCAGCATTGTCAAGATGGTTGAAAGTAAGATTGGAGCTCCATAACCCTCGAACGTCGAACCAAGTTCTGTTGGCATCGAGCCTCACTTGGGTGGTAGCATCGGTCCTACCAAACTGACCAAAAAGCGAGGGGAATTTTTATATTCCCTTTTGGTCGACTGTGGTAGTGTCTTTTTTACCTGCTACTTTCCCGTAGATAGGGGTGAGGGCAAGAAGGGCTCGTTCGATCTCGGTGTCTTCTGGGTGGCTGGTGGTAGGCCTCTCGGGGGTGAGGTTGGCGGCACAGGGGCTGTTCCGGGCGAGAAGGGCACGCTGGAGCTCTGTTGCAAATGTCATTGACCCTTGTGTCGTGGAAACTGGTGTGGTGATGAGGGAAGCAATGCGAATTCTGTGCATATCACTTCCCCCCCATCTGTGTAAAAGTCACATTCCCGTGGCTGGAGGTCATAAGTTTTCTCTGTTGGTCTTGAGCATGCTGGTTTGAGACGTTGCAGGAGCTAATACCTGTACCAACCTGTTTGGATTGCTGAGATGCGTGGCGTGAACATGGACGGAAGACAAATGGTGACCTTTGACCTGAGGTGGGTTACTTTACTAATCCTTGTGGCCACTAATGCTTTTTTGTTTTATGTCAGAGTAAGTCTTCCTGCCAAAATATAGAGTACATGACTGAGCGTAAAGTGGGCATTCAACAAGAATATGGCAACTGTTAACTACAAGAATGACAGTCCGGACAAGGGTCATGGTGCGACATTAAGTACCCATGTGTTAATCTAGTATGACCAATGCGGCAATGCGTAGTGAAGTCAGCAAACCTTCTAGAGCATGGGAGTGTTGTAAGGAAGAGTGCCATAAATAAGGTGAATCTTTACAAGAATGTAATTTGTTATCCGGAGATTGAGCTGCCCAAAGCGCCATCTATGCCGAATAACACAATGTAAGGACGCCAAGCAGTCCTCCACCATTAGAGGAGTCCGAGATATTGGCAAAGTAACAGCAGCTTTCGCAGAGCGGTCAGCCTCTTCATTACCTTCGACTCCTACATGGGCAGGTATCGCTCGCTTGGTGTAGTGACTAGCGTCTCGGACTTCCACCCAGAAGGCCCGGGTTCGCGCCCACGCTCGGCGCATTAAAGATTTTTCACAAGCACTGAGTCGTTACCATCCCTCATGAGCAAAGGGATGGGGTAGTAGTACAGGACCCCAATGGAAATACGCCTAATCGGCCTTATTGAGCTATCCTTAGCTAGCTTAGCATGCGCTAGCTTTAAGAACTATTATTATTATTATTATTATAACAGATTTTGTCTCTTGGGGAGAGTGTAGCAGTACCCTGGACTGAGGCAATTGTTTTTGTTGCCGTTGTATCTCTGCTCGGTGTGGTCGCTGTTGGTACCTGGGGTTGCAATTGATATTTTCTCCTCAGATAAGCCTGTTGTAGGCCTAACTGCTGGGAGGCTGTAACGTGCTGGTGAGCATGACAGGTGGCAGGAATGAGTGTATGTTGGTGAATTTCTAACATTTCCTGAAATCCCCACTTTTGTGTGGTCGTGGGTGGCGATTTGGTCAGTTTAGGTGACAGATGTGATCTTGGTAGAGGTGTTGGTAATGTTGATCTTGAAGTTCAGATGTCATGGGCATCTGGGAAGGTGCAATCGGTGGTGGAGCTACTTGGCGGGACACTGGCATGCGGAGGTGCCTATAGGCAGGGTTTGGTGGGGGCAGTGGTTTATGGGGTGCATCTGATGTATGTTGCTGACCATGATGGTAAGTTGGTGTTGGGGGGGGGGGTAGTGACAGTTTGTCTGTGTGAAGATTGAGGAGTGTTAAGATTTGGAATTATTTCCAATTGAATAGGTGGGGATGGAATCATTGTTGAGGATGGCATAGGATTATAGGGGTGGATTTGAAATTGTAGATTCTTTATTCATACAGAATTTACTTAAATTTACCAGAACGTCCTGAACTTCCCAAATTGACTAATTCCTTGAACATGAAGATAGTGCGTTGTTATTTGTGCGATTAATTTGCTTGGGGAACAGATTAACTTGCTCATGTAGTGATGTACACCCTATTTAGTGGTTTTTGTGTTCTTTTATTTCAATTTTTTTTTACTTTATTAGAGCATTATTTCCACATAGCAATTTTGATAAGTTCTTTTGCCTTTATATTGTGTTCTCCCAGTTTTGGTTTGTTTATTTTGCAAGTTTTACATTTAAATTGGCAGGTTGGTTGTGTGCAAGCGGTACGCGGGCGAAAATTATAAGGCAGTGTTGGCAGCATGATAATTTTACTTGAATTATCTGTTTGAGATCACAAAGGTAAGACTGGTGAGTGCTACTTTCTGCTTGAGTGCTCTGATCTGCTTGTACTTCAGTACCTAATGGTTTGTAATGTCGGACATGGCGGTTTCGGTTATTTCGGTTTTCGCCGTGGTAATCAACTGACTGGGGACAGAGGTGCATGGGGGCGGTTCGTTCGTGGCCACAACTTCGGGGATCACGGCGTCAGGCAATAGATAGATAGATAGAATCGACTATCACCTGGTGGCAGCTAGGAATACGGTTAATGGTGAAGGGTCCTGAATAACGTGGTTTGAGCTTGTTAATGTCAGGCCACTGAATCACCATAACTTGTTCGCCTGGTGTATATGGGCTGTTTGGTGGTGGTTTATCTTCCTGCAACCCTTGTCAATCTCAATACAGCACTGTAGTTCAATTATTGGAGATGGTTTTTAAGGTGGTCTAGAGTGCCATTTTTCTTGGTGGCTTGACTGGAGATGGTGGAAAGGTGATGGTGGGGAATTAGTAATAGGGCTACCCCAAAAACACGTTTGTGTGGTGTTAGGCCGTTTTCACCCCCATTGAATGATCTTTACTTTACTTGGGCTGGCCAGTCGTCGGTATTTAGGGCAACTAGACTGGTTCGGATTTGGTTAGATAAGCTGCGGTGGCTGCGTTCGCAGACTGAGTTTCCTTTTTGACAATATGGGGAAGAATGCGAGATCTTGTAACCAAAGATTGTGGACAATTCTCCCCATATTTGTCCTCCAAATTCTGGCGCATTATCCGAATGGATGGCTTGTGGGAGGCCAAAATATGGGAAGACGTGTGTCAGCGTGGCTTCTGCTACAGTTATAGCAGTGTGTTCTTTAGTCGGACATGCTATTTGGAACTTCAAATGTGTCCACATAAGTGATCACATATTTCTTGCCCGCTTTCGATGGAATCGGGACCATTACATCTACAGCTAGGAGTTGCCATGGCTTAGTAGTGAGTTTTCTGGAAGGTCCTAGGGTCCTGATGGTGTCCTTACCTAGGGCATAGGCTCTCCAGGACTCCACAATTTTTTGTATAAAGTCGTTTGGATTGCTGGTCTAATAAATGATGTTCAACGAATGGATGAGTTTCTTTGCCCAAGGTGGATTCTGTCGCGTTTGTGCACGGTAAGCATTAGGTGTTCTGCTGTCTTTGGATCTACGACAATGTGGCCTGAAGGTGTGTAGAGCTTTGTTGTCTGCTCTTTCAAGATTAGAGCCCTCCCCACCTATCTCTCATGTGATTGTGTTATGCCTCGCGGCCCGGGAGATAATGAATGAGTCAGTGAAAGCGAGGATGTGAGGCCTTTATCTGGGTCAAATGATCGACACACTTGGTTTTTACACCTTGCCCGTAAGGAGGGTTATGGAGCTCCGATCTTACTTTCAACCATCTTTACAATTCTACCAACACACCTAAACTTCGTTAGATGCTGAAATAGCCTCCCGATAATCTGTACCCAGGGCGGGAATCGAACCCGGGACCCATGGGTTACGAGGCAATCACACTACCATGAGACTAAAATAAAGGTACCACACTTAGCCTGGTAGTCTACGTGTATTTCCACATCTTGTTCAATTTAGGAAAACCTATTTTCACTGACTTTACAATAAATGACACTCACAAGTCCACCTAAACTGCATTACATTGTCTATTAAAAGTCAGTGTCTGCAATGGAAGCTGTCTATCTATCTATATACTCAGGGCCAACCCCCCCTTTTCCATTTTTTTTTTTTTGGGGGGGGGGGACTCCAGATAGAGCCCGAATACGGACAACACAACAGAAAACAATGAACACATGCGGGGCTGTTCGGCCAGGCACCTTAGGGAACGACAACAACAATGAACACACACAACCACTTACGCCAACAACACAATCTACACTCAATGAGAGCTCTGTGGGAAAGCCCGATCGCAGCCATGGCCTTCCTCAGGGACTCGGGGCTGTTCAGCCAGGCAGCTTAGGGAACAACAACAACAATGAACACACAGAAACAAAATACAAATTCACACACATCTAGGTCATCCAGAAGACCCAGAGACCAGGGTCACCAAGGTCCCTCCAGCACTCCCCCGGCCCCCGACCACCCGGAGATGTTCCGATCTCAACAGGCACACATGCCCGCCCACCACACTTCCAGGCGCACCCTTCATATAAACCGTCTCCCCGGGCCAGGCGCAGCATTAGTATACTGTGCCTCATTGTACCAAAAAGGTTAATAAAGTAAAAACTTCCCGTATTTGTCTAAATCATATATTTACCTTAACACTAGCCTATCCGACATTTGGGTGTTATTATTGTGTTTCCGCCATATTTGTGCAATTTATTTTCAGGTTGCCCCCAAAACTAAAAAAACATCTCCCTAGACACTCTTCGAGCTAAAAGTTTTTTTGTTTTTTTTTTGTTTTTAATATTAGTTCAACCAGACCGCTGAGCTCCACAAAAGAACTCTCAAAGGGCTGGCCCGAAGGATTCGATCAAGATATATAACTAAACAAGTCAAGATAGATAGGGAAGGGCAGGAGGAGAACAAATCGAAGAAAGTAAAGACACGCAGACATTTCTCGCCATTTCACCAGTTCAGCCGGACCACATGAGCTCCACATCAGAGCTCTTATAGGGCAGGGCCAAAGGATGAGGCAAGAACTGCTACAATGCAACACCAACCAAGAAGTGATCATGGCAAAGAATGAGAGATCAGGTCGAAGGTAGAAAAAAATCATAGCGAGATGCAAAATAAAAATGCACTACTGAGGGGAAATCGAGTCAGCGACCGAAGAAGAGACAAATCAGGTCAGGAGCCTAATACCTAGCCAGGCCAGGGAGGCAATGTGATATAGGTTGCCCGAGTACAACGGAATGGGACATAATAAGAATAGAAGGGGAAAAACATAGAAAGAGGAAAGAAAAACTACACAAAATTAGTCAAGCAGACGACGAAAGCTCAAGGGGAGAGGAAGGGTAAGTACCACAACCATCCCCTATCAAGCTCCAGTCGCCGGCCCCGAAGCTCCCCAACCGCGACAAGGAGAGTAGTACCAGGGGGATCAAGCTAAAAGATGCGCCCCAGATCTCTCTAGCTACATCTGTAAATTTTTGGGTAGAAAAATGTCCTAGTCAATTTCCCCTAAATTGCAGGTTCGCTATTGCTCACCAAGAAAAAAATTACACCTGAATGGGGCAAGACGTCTAAAATCGCTTACCGTAACGAATGGGGTGATGTAGGGGTGGTCCAAACCCGGATTAGACATGGTTAAAAACATTAGCTCCCTTCCTACATACACTCCTACTAAAACACCAAATACAGTACAATTATTTACCTATAAAAATAAATATAGTAAATCTATATAATCCTATAAAAATATATTACCTGAAAAGTCATTCAAGTCTCGGATTCTTAAAAGCAATATGAAAGTCCAAATACCATACTACTAGTGCATCATAGGAATCTGTAATAAATCATAATGTAAAACTTGCAAAATAAACAAACCAAAACACGGACGACACAATATAAAGGCAAAAGAACTCGTCAAAATCGCCATGTGGAATAGCATGCATACATACAGTATTTTCTGTCAAGTGAATCAAGTCTGCACACACACGACTGTAAATATAAGTCTGCACACACACGACTGTAAATATAAAACTACAACTAAAGAAATAAACAGCATCCTGTATCAAGTTAAGGGGGGTCACCTGCCTTTTTTTCTCTTTCTCTCCTTTTCTCTCTTTCTCTGGCTTGCATCCATTCGGCTCCATTCAGCCAACTGTTTTAGGACGTTTATCCCCATCCAGGTGTCAATTACTTCCTGGCGAGCGATAGCGAGCCATCATTTTATAGAGAAATCCGGCTTTGCCGGAGAAATTTTTCTATCGAAAAATGTACAAATTTAGCTTGCTGTAAAAATGTATATATAGTATAGGCATGCTGGCTCGCTACCGCTGCCAGGAAAATATTGACACCTGGATGGGGGTAAACGTCTTAAAACAGTAGGCTGAATGGGGCCGAATGGATACAAGCCAGAGAGGGGGAGGGAGAGAGAGAAAAAAAAAAGAGAGGTGGGCCCCCTTAATCATATCTACATAAACTGTACTGCACTTATCAAACTAAGTAAAGATCACCCTGAATCAAAAGCATTTCCTCATCAACTTCATATCAAAATATTAAAATCTTGAGGCTTAGTTAGTTAGTTATGTAAAGCAGATTAACCAGACCACTGAGCTCCATACGGAACTCTCATAGGTCTTGAGGCTTAATTTTTATAAACTTCTTCAGCGATAATTTATGTTCAAAGTCTACATACTTTGAGAAATATTCCATATTGTAATAATTAGATACAGCCTTCAAGTTGTACTAAAAAGTGGATAAATAAACGAGTTCAATAATTACAGTACAGCATATACAGTATATATATAAAAAGATCCTTGCAGAAATATTACAGTATCCACTATATTTTGTTCAATTCAACTTGGCAGCAAATTCTCTGGCTCTGTCTCGAGTCAGCCACCCCCAATAAAGAATACAAAAATAAATAAATAAATAAAACGGGTACAGTATGTGCCATAGTATATAGATAGAGAGAATAGCAAATCCTAAACCAACGTTTCCCAACCTGGGGGGCTTTTGACAATGTTACGGGGGGCGTGGGGTAATCCAAGTTAAAAATAAGGGTAGGCCATTAAAATGCATACAGGGTAATCCCAAGGATATTTATGAATAAGAAACTTTGATAGGAAAACTTCACAACCGTCATTCCCAGCAACAACATGAAGTGTTGACATAAAACTATTAATCAGTTTTAATCCTTACATGCAGATTGGTTAATTTTTCGCCCTTTTTACAGTATCTTGCGTCTTAAGCATCCATATGGAATAGATGAAAAATAATAGTTTTCTAGGCATTAGTGGCGTGGGGGAGGTCGGGGCATCATGAATACAGTCCTGACCATAGGGGGGCGCGGTGCTAAGAAGGTTGCGAACCCCTGTCCTAAACCCAAGAGTAAGAGTAATTATGATTGGTTGGTAGTGATGAGTGGGGTGCTTCTTGAAGCAGAATAATTAACAAATTAACTTGCTTATGTAGTAATGTACACCCTATGTGGTGGATTGTGTTCTTTTATTTAATAATTTTCATTTTAGTAAGCGTTGTTTCCACATAGCGATTTTGATAATTTAATTTGACTTTATATTGTCCTTGTCCCAATTTTGGTTTGTTTAGTTTGCAAGTTTTACATTTTAATTTACAGTAATTTTTCATCTAAAGTTGTAGTTACTGTACAGTATGTTCCTGACAACAAAACTTGAAATTAACTAACTTGAAACTATATATAGTTGTAGTTACTGTACAGTATGTTCCTGACAACAAAACTTGAAATTAACTAACTTGAAGTTAAGCATATATTTTCTGTAATTTTTCTTGCGATTATGCACCATTCTTGTCTCGTTAACAACTTAATAATGAAGCTTAGCAACTTTAAGTGAATTTCCTTCCCAAATCAATGAACAGTTTACCGGTAATAATGAAAATTTTAAAACAAGGAAACTTACCTGTATTATGTCCAAAAAATAAAGTAAATTGAACCAATCAAGAGCAACCCAACTTTAGTCATTTCTGTCTGTCTCTTTTACTGTCCTACTTTTCCTTCTGGGGGCGGGAGGCTAGGACTCCTTTTCCTCTTGTAAAATTCACCAACTAGACAAGATAGAGAAAGGGGCGAGGGAATGCGAAAGAGGTCCCAGACCCTAAGAAATGGAACTTTATACGTTGTTTCTGCTCAGGCTCTGTCTCGAGTCGGCCATCCCCAGTTATAGGGTATGGGCCTGAGTATATTCATACATACATAAAAGAGCAACTGTGAAGAGAAGGGTGGAATAAGTTATCTATCTATCTATTGCCAGACACCATACTCCCCTTTATGAGGGTGGCCATACACAAAACACAAATAAGCTGCCAAGCTAATTTGAACAGAATATAGTAATTATAATATGAAACTTGCAAAATAAAGCCTTACTTAGGAAAATGTCGCTCAATTACAACAGTAGATGCCGAGGGTTTGTATATAACTTTCTTTTTGTCTCCTGCACCCATGACGGCATCATTCTTTACCCTGCCTTTAGTTCTCCCTCCATCAGGCACTGCGGTGGGGTCTTTGGCATGGCCGAAGCTGGAGGCCTGTATGGGGGTACAATATGGGCATCTGTATGGAACAGCTGGGTTGAGTGAGTTGCCCTTCGTTGAGCCTTTACATGTGCAGGATTTTGTACGCGCGGAAGTCGGGCGAGATTTCATCATCCTCTGAGTCTTCTGTTGGGGTTCAGACATTTGTCTGTTTCCTCTTTCCTGACCGTCCAACCTGTTCCCATGCAACTGCTGGAGATATTCTTGTGTTTCTCTTCTGAGGGAGTCTGGTGCAAACTCAGATATAAACGGTTTTCTCTTTGGGACGCCAGTGGCATATCTTGGTAATTCGGCTCCTCTCATTTTCCCTGGCAAACCCATGTCATTATCCATC
Organism: Paralithodes platypus; assembly: GCA_032716605.1. Taxonomy (NCBI): domain Eukaryota; kingdom Metazoa; phylum Arthropoda; class Malacostraca; order Decapoda; family Lithodidae; genus Paralithodes; species Paralithodes platypus. The sequence goes on from CM064529.1 coordinate 7,079,350, forward strand.
ATTGGGTATGTGTGTGAAAAGCCATATGTATAGGGTCCTTCATCAGTTTCATGTACCGGTACACGGTGGGTGGCAGAACTGTATCGGGAATACTGCCCTTGGCCCTCTTGCCTAGATGTTTCTCGTACATGATGCCGGTGCCCGCCACCACTGAAGCTTCTGCTCTCAGGTATACCTCTATCATCTCGCCCCCACTCTCTTCTATCACTCCGCCTCCTCTCGTCCGCTGAGTCTACATCTTGTGCCTGTTGTGAATCCTGGCGGGGGTGAAGGTTCCCATCCAGGTGTGGGTGAGTTGCAGGTTGATGTGGGTGTGATGGTGTGTCTTGGTGTGACTGAGATGGCTCCTGCTGTGGTTGAGATGGGTGCTGGTGTGGTTGATGAGTGTCCTGTGGTAAATGAGGTGATGAGTCACGCTGATGCTGAGGGAAGTTCTGAATACTGGAAGAATCTGAGGAAGAATCCGAAGATTGGCTCCCATGGTCGCTATTTTCATCCAAGCCAAGGCGACGGGTAGCAGCATCCTGAACAAAAAAAAATACTGATAAATTTTGTTTTTCCAAACATTTTGAAGAAACAATAAGAATATCTATAATACAGGAAGTACTGTACAAACATGTGATGCCTTTTTAACAGTGAATAGGTACTGTATGTATGTACAGTATATACTCAGGCACATACCCCACTGCTGGAGGTGGCCGATTCAAGACGGAGCGAAAAAAAAAAAAAAAAAATCACACACATCTAGGTCACCCAAGAGAAGACCCAAAGACCAGGGATCACTAAGGACACTCCAGCACTCCCCCGGCCCCCGACCTCCCGGAGAAGTTCTGGTCTCAGCAGGCAGACATGCAGCGGAGCACACCACATTGCCTGCCCGCCACGCATCCAAGCGTACCCTTCATATATACCGGCTCCCCGAGCCAGGCGCCCGACGAACTATTATCTAGTCCAACTGGTGTCCGACCCCCTCTCCGTAACTACCGCGTTTTCACTTATCTATTCACTAGGATTCTGCATTCATTCCTATTTATTACCACTTCTCTTGCCTGATCTATAGTCATTCGTCTATCTTCCGACGCTTGTACTACACATTTTCTCTATCTCAATGGAGGTCTTCCTACCCCTCTACCTCCCCTTCTATCTGACTTACATATTCTCTTTGTAAGCCATCTTCCATTCGCTCAACATATCCATATCAGCACAGCACCCTTCTGTCCACTCTGGCCGATAAATGTTCCTGCTGCCCCACTCTCCTACCATCCTACGTATTTCTTCATTCCTCAATCTGTCTCTACGAGTCACTCTACATATACTGTACTTCTTAAGCAGCTCATCTCCATCATATCCAGCTTTCTTCTCTCTTTTGCTTCCAGAGCCCATGTTTCAGCCCCATACATCACTGTTGGTACAACTATCCCTTTATACATTGCCCTTTTAGCTTTCATTCCAAGATTTCTCACCTTCCAAAAACTTTCTTTCCTTCACATACTCAGTTTTACCTCCATTTCCACACCTGTGTCCTCCCTTATTACTCCTCCCAGATATATAAAACACTAACTGTTCCAGTATTTCCCCATCCAGCTGCACATACTGTATACTGTAGATTCACCCTATGAGCACCTCTATTACACACCATCACTTTACATGCATTGAAGTTTACCCTCAGCTTCCTCCTCCTACATACCAACCAAACTCTTTGACTACTCGCTGCAGTTTCTCCTCAGACTCCGCCACCAACACTGTGTCATCAGCAAACAGCAACTGGTTCAACTCCCAATCCCTACCTTTCTTTCCTACTAAACCCAATCCTCTACTCAAAGTTCTCATTTTCAACTCCCTCACCACACCATCCATATATACATTAAACAACCAGTGACATTACACAACCCTGTCGCAAACCTAAATTTACCTCAAACTATTCACTCAACTCATTTCCTACTCTAACACACGCTCTGCTCTCTTCATCAAAACTCTTGACTGCTCTTAACAAATTTCCTCCAATTCCATAAATCCTTAGCACCTTCCACATTGCTTCTCGATCCACACGATCACACGCTTTTTCGAAATCCATCAAAGCCCAAAATATCTCCTTATGCTTCTCTAAGTATTTCTTGCATAGCTGTATTACTGCAAACATTTGATCCACACACCCTCTTCTCCTCCTAAAACTGCACTGCTCTTCTCCTATTGCACCTTCTGTACCCTTTATTAGCCTCTCTATCAACATTCTGCAATACAGCTTTCTAACAACTGATAATAAACTAATACCTATATAACTTTAACTCTCCTGCCGGTCTCCCTTCCCTTTGTACAACGGCACAATGCATGCACTCTTCCAGTCTAGTGGTACCATTAACACAACAAAGCACAATTTGAATAGTCTCACCAGCCAATCTATTATCACATTTAATACACTCCACAGCAATACCATCCATACCTTCAGCTTTGCCCACTCTCATTTGTCTCACTGCTTCTTTCACCTCATTCTTACCAATCCTTTCATTCATTCCCTGCCACCTGAGTAGCCTGGGTAACCTATCTCCTTCAACCGCTGCTTCAGTTGCTGCCTCCCTTCCATCTCTTACATTTTTGTATACAACTTTTTTATACAACATATTTTTGTACAACTTAATAATGAGACACAGCAACTTTAAGTTAATTTTGTTTCTTAATGCAGTTTGTAAGAAATGTGTTAGTAGTAACTAAACAGTAAGAAATGTGTGAGTAGTAACTATTCTTCATAGTGTGTAAAGAAACTGTGCACAAATACTGTAGTGTTTTGAGATGCGACTGAGTGACGTGGTTGATTTTATTTATGATAAATACACGAACACAAGACAATTGCTTATTTTTCCGTAAGAATTGTGCATTCTCCTGACCATAAAGATTGCATCAGTTGTACTCATACCTGGAATGAAACTGCATCCTGTCAATGTAGTCGCAAGTATTAATAGCTATGCAACTATTTGGATTGGTATCAAACCCAAATGGTGCAATATAATGATTAAGTATATCACAGATGTGATAGGGGTCACTTGAGGCATGCTATGCTTACAGGTACCTACCCGATAGCACTATCGTTAGTGAGTGCTGTACTGTATTTTATATATTATTTTGTAATAGTATATATATCTTATCAATATTTGTATTTTGTACTATTGTTAATGTCTTGTCATGTTGCAAATTTGATTTTAAATAATATTTTGACATTTAACATGTAGTTTCTTTATTCATGCAGAGTTTAGTAAAATTTGCCAGAACGTCCCGGACTTCCCAAACTTGACTACTTCCTTTAATGTGACGATAGTGCGTTGTTATATGTGCGATTAGTTTGCTTGGGAAACAGATTAACTTGCTCATGTAGTAATGTACACCCTATGTGGTGGATTGTGTTCTTTTATTTAATAATTTTCATTTTAGTAAGCGTTGTTTCCACATAGCGATTTTGATAATTTAATTTGACTTTATATTGTCCTTGTCCCAATTTTGGTTTGTTTAGTTTGCAAGTTTTACATTTTAATGTGTCAGAACTTTGCTATTAAGGATGTAAGATTCAAATGGGTGTATCTGTATTAGTACTTATGACTGTACAATGTAATAATGAAACACTAAAAAATTAAGAGCCTTGAAGTGAGTTCTTGTACCTGGAACATGGTGACGGCCTCTGAGTTGAGAACGTTGGCGCTCCGGAGGAAGGCCTGCTTGGCGGCCTCCTGACACAGTAGCAGCTCCTCCCTAAGCTGTCTGTTCTCCACCACCAGTAGTCGCGCACCAACCTGCAAACACAACCACATTATAATATCTCCATGGCAGCATTGTAAGTTTATTGAATTGCATTAAATTTAAGGGACTAGTGGCCGTTTGTTTGGTCTATTAACTCATGCATTCAATTATTATTTAGTTTCCTCGCTATACCTCCATCAAACAAAACCACATTCTATAATCCGTTCATTGCAGGTTATGCAGAAATCCTAAACTCTAATTAAAAAAGGGCTAGAGCAAATGAGCCGTCAATTTTACACATATTCCCTAGCCAAAAATAAATTGTAAATAGAACTATTTGATGTGAAATTCTCTGTAAAATTAATTTATGACAATAAACTAATTTTAATTTTGAATGGGCCTGAGCAAATAGATAGATAGATAGAAGTCTTCCTATTTGGTAGAAATATTAGCTCGATTACTCTAGTCCTGTTTGAGTTAAGAGAGGTTAGGGGTTACGATTTCTGCCCAACCTAGAATGAACGGACTATAACATCTTTGATACCATGGCTGCATTGTAAGTTTATTGAATTGCATTTGCATTTGAGATGGGTAGTTTTCCTAGACACTTTTCTCCCTTATGTTTAGCCCCATTCGTTTTCAGATTTTAAGATGTTTGCCCCATTAGTTTGTCAATTTTAAGACCTTTTGCCCCATTTCTTTGTCAATATTAAGACCTTTCGTGCTATTTAGGTGTCAATTTTTTTCCTGGCAAACGATAGTGAGCCTATAGTTTTGAAAGAACCGGCCTTCGGCCACCCCTTTGGGGATCACGGCGTCAGGCAATAGATAGATAGATAGATCAAAGCATTTCCTCCCTCCACCTTCCTGTAGTGCTAGTAAAACATGCAAGAATAAGAAAATATGTCTGTCTGTCTCTCTATTGCCAGATGCTTTGATCCCAATGGGTTGACCACTAATGAGAATCACCTCCATATTCCAAGGCAATACGCTTGATTCTCTAGCTTGTTTCTATTTCACTATCGTCAGAATAAGATGCGGCTGGGGAAAGCTCAGAGAACTGTTGCCACTATTTACCATGAGGAGACACCCTCTCCGCTTGAAGAAAAAGGTGTAGGCTACGCTTCATGTGTTAAAAACGCTATGGCATATGCTTCAGAAACGTGGCCTATCAAAGCAGATGACATCAACAGAATGGAATACGAGATGAGAATGGTGAGATGGTGTGGTGCCAAGCTGCTAGATAGGAAATCTAATGAAGAGCTGAGGAGGTTAGGTATCAAGAGTATCAGTGATGAGAAGTGTACTAGCAGGCTTGGATGGTTTGGACATGTGGAGAGGATGGATAAACTAAGTTGGGTGAAAAGAGGCAATTCCATGAACGTGAAGGGAGCTGCACCATGGGGCACCCCAAGAAAGACGCAGGATAAGACCTTGTGGCCTGATCTTGAATCAAAGAACCTGACAAGTGAGATACAGGTAGCTCTGAACATGGCAGCCAGGAATGCCGCCATTAGGACATAAGACCGGAACCGCACTTCATGTGGAGCACTCGGTCTATAAATTTGTCTATGTACAGTATGTATGTATAATGTCAAAATGCAATTACAGTATTATTTGTCAAACCCTACCCTCTTTAAGTTGATATTACTTTACTTGCATAGGTTTATTCATGGGATTTATATAATTTGATAGGCATTTACACAAAAAAAGAAAAGAAAAAAGATATCCTGTTCATTTTAGAGGAAGAGCAACAGGATTAGGTTACTTCTAAAATCTCTAAACGTAATGAAGGTGAACAACGTGACTCACAATATCGGCTTGGCTGCTGTCCCTCACTTTCTTTCGCCACCGAGATAGAGCCGACGTAGCCAGACGACGTGAGTGTGCTGACCGACCCACTCTCTCAAGGTGACTCTGTAAAAATACAACGAAATTAGTATACACAGTACAGTACTGTAGGCTTTCAACATAAGAACTAAACATATATAGAGTGAAACATATACATTACGGTCTAAAGTCCTGGTCACACGGTCATGTTTTTACCAGACCTCCGAAAAGGTCGGAGTATTGGAAGTGCAAATTTCGCCGAGGTGTCATATTTCATTGGGAAATAGAGGGAACCAACATGTTGGTTTCTTGGCGTTTCTCCTCTCCCAATTGTTGTTGTTTTTGTTGTTCCCCAGGCTGTCTGGCCGAGCAGCCCCAAGGTCCCGATCAAGGCCAAGGCCATAACCGAGTGCCCCCACAGAACCCTCCCTGCCTACCACAAAAAAGCCTGGGTGACCGAAGCCGCTCCAAGGCAAGGAGCTGAGGAGGGTGCGGAAATGCCCGAGATACCGAAGCCCCACCCAGGGTCCTGTGCCCCTCAGCAATTATGAAGGGAAAGCTGAGATTGAGAGAGTTAAGGGGGGATGGTTCACATTTTGGTTGATTTTTTCATGTATTAATTATTTTTCTAGTTTCCTCCCTAAACCGCCATCAAACTTAAAAAAATATCCATTTGATCCACCTTCTAGATTAATTTGTACATTTTTCAGTAGAAAAATGTCCCGGCCAAAGGCCAGTTTTTCCAAAATTACAGGCTCACTATCGTTCGCCAGGAAAAAATTGACACCTAAATAGCACGAAAGGTCTTAATATTGACAAGGAAATGGGGCAGAAGGCCTAAAAATCAACAAACATCTTAAAATCTGAAAATTAATGGGGCTAAACATGAGGGAGAAGGGGATCTAGAAAACTACCGATTTCCCTTAAATAGATCATATTGAAAAAGTTAAGTGCCAAAATATTCAGTAAAATGCAAAACAACCCATATCATTCCAACCTCCGTTTCCTTGTCAATCTCCTGTTGCCTTTTAATGAGTCTCTCGTTCTTCTGTTGCTGGATGAGGAGTTGCTCTCGGGTTGATGTCAGTTCCTGCAATTATACAATACAGAAATAAAATCTAAATAATAGCTGCTATTTTCTACTGTCATAGTTCCCATTCTCCTTTATCAGTGAATTCAATAGCATTTGTAGTACCGGTATATTAAAATGTAAAACTTACAAACTAAACAAACAAAAACTTGGAAAAAGACAATATAAAGGCAAAATAACTTATCAAAATCGGTATGTGGAAATAACGCTTACTAAAAAAATAAAATTTATGAAATAAAAGAACACAATCCACCACATAGGGTGTACATTACTACATGAGCAAGTTAATCCGTTTCCAATTCAAAGATCCAAAACTTTAATCTCCCTTTACAGTAGCCTATGTTCCACAGTAAAACATACAGTGGGACTTATTTTTGTCTTAAATCATTAATAATAATAATAATAATAATAATAATAATAATAATAATAATAATAATAATAATAATAATATTTATTCAGTTAGCAATTTACAGAGTTGGTACCACATAGTATGTTACAAATATGACATGTACCAGCTTTGCATAATTCCAACTAAGGATAGCCCAATAAGGCCATTAGGCGTATTTCCATTGGGGTCCTTGTGGGATTAGGTTAGCTGGGGAAAAGGGGAGGATAAAAGAAATACATCATAATTATTGCACAAGTGGTAGTAAGTAAGAGAGAGGGAGATATTGTTTATATTAATAAAGTTTAACCAGACCACTGAGTTCCACAAAAGAACTCTCATAGGGCAGGCCTGAAGGATTAGATCAAGATGGACAACTAAACAAGTCAAGATAGATAGGGAAGGGCAGGAGATGAAGAACTCTAGGAAGGTGAAGACACGCAGACATTTCTCGCCATTTCATCAGTTCAGCCAGACCACATGAGCTCCACAGCAGAACTCTTATAGGGCAGGGCCGAAGGATGAGGCAAGAACTGCTACACTGCAGCACCAACCAAGAAGTGATCAAGGGTGAAGAATGAAATATCAGGGCTAAGGAAGAAAAATCACTGCGAGATGCAAAAAAAATGCATCACTGAGGGGAACAAGTCAGCTCAGCCGCATCAGCGACCGAAGAGACAAATCAGGTCAGGAGCCAACACCTAGCCAGGGCAGGGCGGCATATGATATAGGTCAACCGGAGGGCAACCGAATGAGACAGAATAAGAACAAAAGGGGAAAAAACATAGAAAGAGGAAAGAAAAACTACACATGGTGCGATGCATAAGGTGTTGATTTTCGGTGTGAGCATCCTGGATTCGAATCCACGGACTGCCACATGTGTTATGGTGATGGGCTGGTCTATCAGAATGAGAGTTGAGCGTTCTCTGCCATACCCATAGCTTACTCTGACTGTTCCTTTTACTTATATATTTTCTAGATCTCAAGTGACGGCGTCTTTTCCGTGGATTGACCTCCCTACTGCCAACCCTGGCAGATTGGGAGCCAAAGCGTCACATTTTTCCTTTGCCCCTCAACTTTCCCTTTATAATTGCTGAGGGGCACAGGGCCTTGGGTGGGTCTTTTGTTTCCCGGGCGTTTCCGCACCCTCCTCAGCTCCCCGCCTTTGAGTGGCTTCGGTCACCTGGGCATTATTAGTGGTAAGCTGGGAGGGTTCTGTGGGGGCGCTCGGTTATGGCCTTGGCCTTGCTCGGGACCTTGGGGCTGCTCGGCCAGACAGCCTGAGGAACAACAACAACAACAACACAAAAAGAGGGAGAAAGGTTCTGAGTGAGAGTCAGTCTGTACAGTAGGTATGGAGCAGGGTTCTACTGTATAATATCACCATGGATGTTATAATCTGCTCATTAATGACGTGAGACCAAGAACTATGGAAAGATAGTTAAAGTTAAGGCCACATGGGAAGGGGGAGGAAGATGGGAAATTAGCCACTTGTTGATATATGCCCCTTTAAGTTGTTGTAAACTGAAATATTTTAGCACCGTGGCTAACTAAGCTGAGCTACTCATGACCAAATAACAGTCATAGCCGAGTAATAGCCAAATTATATTTCTCACTTAAAGCTGTCATATGTGGTATTTATTATATTACCAGTACAGTACTGTACTATAGTAAGGTTTACTAGTAAACTGAACTACCCAGAAGTATGTACAGTAGCTACTGTTGTAATTGAGTGACGACCAATTGACACGCCCCTCTCAGATGTTGTATATTCTATTGTATAGTACATTTATTTGGTGACCGGTCAACTCAACCAGTAGACCATTTCAACCAGTAGCTCCCAACCAGTAACAAATCAACCAATACAGTTAGGTTAGGTTAGGTTAGTACTATATTTTGGCACTGGTTTGGTTGGTCTGGGTTAATTTGGCACTGGTTGAGAGCTACTGGTTGAAATGGTCTACTGGTTGAGATGACATGGAACCCATTTATTTACCCTGTTGTTGTCAGTGTTGCAGGTAACTTTGTTTAGTTAACATTTTAATTCTTTCTTTCTGTGAAGAACATGACCATATACTGTACCCCCTATCATGGATGGAAGCAAGCATAGAAATACAGTACGTAGTAAATTTATTCCTACTTATACAGTACATACATATATACTACTGTACATACATACTGTACATGAATATAAAAAACAAGTGCTCCACACAAGTGCGGTTCCAGTCTCATGTCCTAATGGCGGTACTCCAGTCAGCCCTTTTCAGAACGGCCTCACTCGTCAGGTTTTTTAATTCAAAATCAGAGTGTAAAGTCTGATCCAATGTCTTTCTTGGTCCGCCTCTTGGTGCCACTCCCTCCACATTCACAGACTTGCATTTTATCACCCAGTTTAATTAATTCATCCTCTCTACTAGCCCAAACCATCCAAGCCTGCTTGTACGGCTTTCATCACTGATATTCTTGATACCAAACCGTCTCCTCAGCTCTTCACTTGGTATCCTATCTTGCAGTTTGGCCACACACATCCATCTCCCCATTCTCATCTACAGTATTGACAGGCCACGTTTCTGAAGCATATGTCATTACGCATATAAAATATGAAGCGTAAACCTTTCCCTTCAAGGGGAGAGGGAGTCTTTTCAAGCTCAGTAATGGCAGTAGTTTTCTCTCTAACTTTACCCAGTTACATCTAATTCTGGTGCTAGTGGCGGCCTCTGTCCCACCACTGGCAGAGATCTTATCTATATTATTTTCTTTGCATTGTTTATCTTTCTTTTGAAGTTTCTTGGCAATTTGTTTACCTGCCAGATATTCCTCCCTGCTACCGTACCTCCTTTCTTCCATGCTTTGAAGCATCTTCTTTTTCCCTGTATTGATTTTCAACATCGTCATTCCACCACCAAGAAATCTTATGATTGGGGGGGACCTTTAGTTTTTCCACAGACTTTGTCAGTGGCAAGAAGAAGGCTATGTTCAAAGAAGTTCCAGTACATACATACATACATAACATTTTAAGACTGAGTGTTCCACACATAAGTGCAGTTTCAGTCTCTTGTCCTAATGGCGGCGTTCCAGGCAACCCTGTTAAGGGCTGCTTCACTTGTCAAGTTCTTGGATTTGAGATCGGCGCGTATAGTCCGATCCCAGGTCTTCCTCGGTCCACCCCTTGGTGCAGCTCCCTCCACAATCACAGACCTGCATTTTGTCACCCAATTTTGTTCATCCATTCTCTCCACATGTCCATACCATCCCAGTCTACTTGTACGCGTGGCTCTATATATTATTTGGCCTAGTGTCCCTATTCATATCCATTCCCTCCAAAACCTATCCCTGTAGGTCTAGTCATATTAATTCAACAACTATACTTTCTGTATAAGTATGTATACTTTCTTGTGCACAATCTCTCCTTCAGCTCATGTCACACACTAGGTGTTGGGAGATACAACCTTACATCCCGAACCTACTTCCAGTCTTTTCTGTTCACCAAGAAGTACTCTACTAGTTACTGGTGCCCCCAGAACAGTATGTGATCATGTGATTCAACCTTGTCTTGACCTTTGTGTTACACACAACCATGAAGAGTGCAACACAGGACTTCAGTAAACAGTACATTCGCTTTATAGATTTCTTCTTTTACAAACCTTCTTATAATGAACATATGGGTGGCACACAAGAAACTACAGTACTGTATTCAAAACCAGTCCTACAACAGTCCCAGCTTTGTAGTCTCTGTTACTAAGTTTATATAGTAAAAGTTAAGCTATATAGTTCATATTACAGAGAGTGGAGGTGACAATATGGCCAAAACAATAACATTTCAAGAAAAGTAGGAGGAGGAAATGGGGTCATGGGTAAGGAAATAATCTATCTATCTATCTATTGCCGGACACCTTACTCCCCTTAATGAGGGTGGCCATACATAGAAGGCCCCCAAGCGGACCTATTCCCTGTAAGAGGGACAACCCAAGCCAGTTTACTGAAGGACTTACAGGATTGACCACTCAATTTAGGATCCATCCGACTCCGAGGCCCTCTATGTATCTAGTTAGCACTATTTTTCTACAGTGGTGTTCGGCTAGTCCATCCACTAACCTGCCTTACACTTAGATAAGCAGTATGGATTTGTATCAGGTTTACTCCCCTAGACAGGTTGCCGACCAACGCTGACGAGTCCCATCCACCCGGATTTTTTATAAGGTTGTCTCCCCTAGATGGGTTGCCGACCAAGGCTAACGAGTCCCATCCACCCTTGGATATTAATTGGTTTGTAATACCCCTCACCTCGCCGTAACATATGGTCCAGGTCTCCTTCGATTTACGATTGGCTTACGTTCTTGAAAACCCAATCTTAAATAGAATAATCGAATAGCGAACCCTAAAATTAATGGGGTAAATGGGGATGCGGTCTCGGACTAGCCAAAATCTAAACACAAATTCCTAAAAACCTATTACAATAACGAAAATCGGGGCATCGGATAATGAGGGAGACCTGTATATCTCTCAGTATCCGGGCCGTGATGAACATACCTGTTGCAAGTGAGTGACAGCCAGCTGATACCTGTCTCTCTCAGCTGTGGTGTGTTGAACCTTGGCCTCCAACAGTGTGATATGTTCAGCCAGTCCTTGATCCAACTGTCGCACACAGTCTCGCACATCCTGTAGCTTCGCCTGAAACAATATGACAGGAGAGTGTCTCGATGGTGTAATGGTTAGAGCGTGTAAGTTCAGTATGAGATATCCTAGGCTCGAATCCTGGGAGAATCACATGCTTTCATTAATTTCATTTGGGGGTTATTGGTGGTAAGAATGATGTTAAAAATAATACATAATGATAATGTGATGGAAGGTTGGTAACATGTTTTAGAAGATTGAAATAATTAAATCATAGAACCAGAAAATTATTGAAATTTTGGAAATGAACATTTGTGCTAAAGGTTGAGATATTACTATATTAAATTAAAATGTAAAACTTGCAAACTAAACAAACCAAAATTGGGACAAGGACAATATAAAGTCAAATTAAATTATCAAAATCGCTATGTGGAAACAACGTTTACTAAAATGAAAATTATTAAATAAAAGAACACAATCCACCACATAGGGTGTACATCACTACATGAGCAAGTTAATCTGTTTCCCAAGCAAACCAATCGCACATATAACAACGCACTATCGTCAGAAAGAGATTTTCAAAATCCCACGTCAGGAGGGTTGTCAATATTTGTGGCTACAAAATCTACCTCCTTCGCCGTCTTAAGTCGCTAGGCGCCAACCACCCGACCTCACATGTGTACAAGCTGTTCATTCTGCCCAAACTCAATTATGCTAGCCCGGGATTAGCCTCATCATTAACTCCTTCAAACATACTGTAATATGTTCCAGTAAGTCTACGGAGGCGGGAGCCCGGTATCATTGCCACTGCACCACACAACTGTCAAACCACACTGCTGACCGTTAGAATTGTCGGAGAAACCTGGGGTTGCCACCAACCGACAGATCTTCATCTAACTTACCAGACTTACTGAGCTCCATATGATGCTAGGGCGTCATATGACTTATTCTAGAATTATGAAGATAAGTCCATATGACGCGGTAGCGTCATATGAGATTTTGGTTCACCCTGTCATATGACGCGGTAGCGTCATATAAGTCTGAAAGAGTTAACAGCAGCACAAAAAGAACAACTTGAAAAAGTGAAGAAAAGAGCTTGCAAGATAATTCTAAGGCTCTCATACACACTACCCCAAAGCATTACTGTCTCTGGGGATAAAAACTATCTAGCAGATTCAGACAGCTCACACCAAAGTTTGGTCATAACCTCATCACAAATCCCAGGCACCGCAACCTACTACCCCCTCCCAGCCCCTCCTCAGCTGTCAGACACTGTAACACTTATCACCCACATTCGTGTGAGAACCACGCGATATCGAGCGAGTTCCATACCCTACATAGTGAACCTCATTTGTCCAACAATAAGAAAAGCTATAAACAATCCCTAGTGTGCGACTAATCATACATTACATTATTCCATATCTAGTGTCAAACCCACCAACCCTGTGTTAAGGCGGGTGCCCAACCCCGAAAGGAGTTGAAATAGGGGAGCTATCCCCCTGCCAAAGGCGGCTTTCTAGGGCCTTTCCTAGCTGATGCTGAGAGGATTGGGTTCTAGTCATGTGGTGATGGGCTGGTCTATCCGAGTGAGAACTGAGCGATCTCTGCCATACCCATAGCTTACTTACCTTACCTTTTGATACCTTTTGATGTGTTCGCCACTCTTCTAGAGGCACCAAGGAGCGCGACGCCCCTCGTTATGGGTGGTGATTTGGTGCAGTAGACTGTTTGAAGCGACAGCTCGCTCCCTTGCGAGGATGGGCTCGTCTGGCACTTTTTGCAGTTCGACATCTAGGGCTCTCTTGAAGTTGTCTAACGAGATGTCCCTCATGTCTCTTACTCACCGTGGGAGTTTGTTGAAGAGACGTGGGCCTCTGTGTGATAACCAGCCCTCTCGCAGAGAGCCCATAGCACCCCTGTTATTCATCCGGGGGATTTCGCATTCCCAGCCTCTCCTATCACTGAATTTCATGACTATCGGAGTATGTAGGCTTGGTACTAAACCCTCTGCGATTTTCTACGTGTATATTATTAGGTAACGTTCTCTTCTACGTTCCAGTGAGTACAGATTCAGTGCTCTTAAACGCTCCCAATGGTGTAGATGTTTTATCGAACTTATATGTGAAGTGAAATTTCTTTGTACACTCTCTACGTCATTTATTTCACCTGCTTTGTATGGGGATGTTAATACGCTACAGTATTCAAGCCGCGGTAGCACTAGAGATTTGAAGAGCGTTATTATAGGCAATTCCCCGCGTGTTTTAAAAGTACGCAGAATCCAACCCGTTAGACGTTTTGCAGCCGCCACTTTGACCTGGTTATGTACTTTGAAACCCATATTTTCAGACATTAATACCCCAAGGTCTTTCACACTGTCTTTCCGTTCTATTATGTGGTTAGATTCTGTTAAGTAATTTGTAATTTCTTTAACATTTACTCTGACTGTTCCTTTTACTTATATATCTTCTAGATCTCAAGTGGCGGCGTCTTTTCCGTGGATTGACCTCCCTACTGCCAACCTAGAAGTTGGCAGATTGGGAGCCAAAGCGTCACATTTTTCCCTTACCCCTCAACTTTCCCTTCATAATTGCTGAGGGGCACAGGGCCTTGGGTGGGGCTTTGGTTTCCCGGGCGTTTCCGCACCTTCCTCAGCTCCCTGCCTTGGAGTGGCTTCGGTCACCCGGGCTTTGTTAGTGGTAAGCAGGGAGGGTTTTGTGGGGGCACTCTTTTATGGCCTTGGCCTTGCTCGAGACCGTGGGGCTGTTCGGCCAGACAGCCTGGGGAACAACAACAACCCTGTGTTAAGGCAGCGTCACAAACAAATTTATAAATATATAAATAAAAATTTGCTCATAAATATTGCCAAATAATGCATTCATGTAAACACCCTCTCTTTATAATACAGTATCTCAGAAAATCTTAAAAACGATACCTCATCAGTTTGGCTTATCCTACAAAAATACTACCTGAATAAATTGTGTAACCGCATCCCAAGTGAACATAGCATAGCGACCAACCGACTAGAAAAACTACCAAAATTCAAATCATAGGAGATATGTTGGCTCTATCCATCCTAGATAAGCAGTAAACATTTGTTAGTAAATGATCTACAGTCGGCTCCCTGTATCCGCGCTCCATACATTCGCGATCCTTGCTATTCGCGGACACCCCTAAATATCCCATTACTCGTCATCCGCGCAAAAATACAGCAAAATACCAGCTATTCACGGATTTGAATCGGGCGGGTCGATGCGCATCCCGATTCTTGCTTTGCTCGGCCATCTTACATTCTTGCGTGACGTCAACACAGCGTCCCAGCTGAGGCAGCAGTTCACAGACCAATGTTGGAAAAGTTGAAAACCACTTGTTTGCAAGCTTTTTTCTGCACGAACCTCTTATCTCCCGCATTTATTAGGGCCTTTAGAGCATTCAGTGATAGGGACCGTGGGCCTGATGGTAATCATGATGGAAATAAATGCCCGGGACCATCAAAACAGAGAGCAAGCGTACCGACGCTGTCGGACGAAAGCAGGCAAATTATGCCGATGCGTAAGGCTAGCCTAGGCCTAATGACTGATTTCAAATAAAGTTTGTGTGGTAAGTTATCTCCTCATAATATGTATTAATAAGTATTCTCCTCAAATAATATGTAGGTCAAAATAATGGTTTGAGGGTCCAAGATGGCCGGGTCAGGTACGAGCTAAGCCTATTTCCCATTGAAACCTATTTTAAATACACTCCACGTATCCGCATTTCCAAGTATCCGCGGACCGAAGTCGGTACCAGTAAGGCGCGGATACGGGGAACCGACTGTAATTAACATTCAGCAAATCCCTTTAAAATGTGCAACTATTGTCTCAACTCAAAAGACATCTGCAAACCTAGTACATAACATTTAACTGGTTAACTAGCTCATATGCAATCTCTTGCTTTGGTCCTTATTAGGTATGTACTGTATGTATGAATATACTCAGGCACATACCCCATAGCTGGGGGTGGTTGACTCGAAACAGAGCCCGAACAGGGACAACACAACATAACACAAAAAACAAAATAAAAAACTCACACACATCTAGGTCGCCCAGGAGTAAACCCAGAGACCTAGGCCCATTTGGAGTCCCCAGCAAAAGATTCCCAGGTCCCAGACCTCCCGGAGAGGTTCCGTCTCAGCACCATAATGCACGCCAACCTCACATCCAGACATGACCCTTTATAAACACCAACCCCCGGGCCAGGCGCCTGAATGGCTAGTATCTAGTCCAACTGGCGCCCGACCCCTTCTCCCAACGATCGCGTTAGCACTCATCTATTCACAAGTATTCTCCATGAATTCCTATCCATTGCCTGTTCTACAGTCATCCCTCTATCTTCCAACGCTTGTACATTACTACACCATCTCTCCATCTCAACCGAGGTCTTCCTATCCCTCTACCCCCCCCTTGTATCTGACTCATATACTCTCTTCATAAGCCTTTCATCTCCCATTTGCTCAACAGGTCCATACCAGCACAGCACCCTTCTGTGTCCACTCTGGCTGACAAATGTTCCTGCTGCCCCACTCTCCTACATGTCTCTTCATTCCTCAATCTGTCTCTACGAGTCACTCCACACATACTCCTCAAGCAGCTTATCTCCATCGCATCCAGCTTTCTTCTCTCCTTTGCCTTCAGAGCCCATGTCTCAGCCCCATACATCACTGTTGGTACAACTACCCCTTGATACATTGCACTTTTAGCTTTCATTCCAAGATTTCTCACCTTCCACATACTTCCCATTGCTCCAAACACTTTCCTTCCTTCACATACTCTGTTTTACATCCATTTCCATACCTACGTTCCTGCTTATCATTCCTCCTAGATATTCAAAATACTCCACTTGTTCCAGTATTTTCCAATCCAGCCGTACATCTAGATTCACCCTACGAGTACTGTACCTCTATTACACACCGTCACTTTAATTTTATTGACGTTCACCCTTAGCTTCCTCCTCCCACAAACCACACCAAACTCTTTGACTACTCGCTGAAAATTATCCTCAGAATCCGCCACCAACGCTGTATCATCAGCAAACAGCAACTGGTGTAACTCCGAATGTCTACCATTCCATTTTTTCCTACTAAACCCAATCCCTCTACCCATAGTTCTAATTTTCACCTCCCTCACCACACCATCCATATATATATTATACAGCCATGATATTACACAACCCAGTTGCAGACTTACATTTATCTCAAACCACTCACTCAACTCATTATTTCCTACTCTAACACACACTCTGCTCTTAACAAATTTCCTTTAATTTCATAAATCCTTAGCACCTTCCACATTGCTTCTCGATCCACACGATCATACGCTTTTTCCAAATCCATAAAAGCCCAAAATATCTCACGCTTCTCTAAATACTTCTAGCATAGCTGTCTTACTTATATAAGCTAGCAATTTATATAAAATTATAACAGAATTTTGGGTTTGATGGGAATGGCATAAGTTGGATTTTTAGTTTTCCTTTCCTTCATTAATATTTCACTACTGTATGTATTTCATATAACCATCGCTATTACCATAATTCTTATGCACACACAAACGGTCACACACACACACACACAGAAATTGTAGATTTGGTTTTAGTGTAGCGTATATCATTGGCCTGATGAAGCTATATGCGAAACATTGTCAATAAAGTGCTCCTCCTCACATGGTGTACATAGGGTAAGACGGGGTAATTTCTCCGCGGTGCTAATAATTTGCATTCAAACGCCGATATCTCCGAAATTATTGCATGGATTCGGCTGCAGTTTGGCTTAGGTTGTAGAGCAGTGTTGGTTTAGGTTGTAGAGCAAGTTTGGTTTAGGTTGTATAGCTAGTTTGGCTTAGGTTGTAGATCTAGTTTGGCTTAGGTTTTGTTGCAGTTTCGTGGGGCATGGAGCCGGGGCTAGCGGCGCGTCTGACGGTATGGTCGGGTGTGTGTGGGGGTTTTTGTGGGTGGTTTGTATGTGTGTATGTTTGCGTGTGACACAGTGTTTGCAGTAGTCGTCAGCTGCTGCCTGGTATTTTGTACTAGCAACCTACACGCCGCACCCACACGAGACACGTCCACAACCGCACTAAATACTTCCACACCCGTAGGCCTAATAAATACGTCCACAACCGCACTACATGTCCACAACTCCACATCCGCACTAGACACGTCCACACCCGCACTAGACACAGTGGCGCCTAGGCCTACACGTGTGACACACCTGCATCTCTGCCCGCCCTGTTCAGTTGTGTGTGTGTGCGTGCAACGTTTTTCTATTGGCATGTTTAGTGTCAATTTGGGTTTGTTAATGTTTTCATTGCTTTTACCTGCGCGCTAGTGTTTTGTCTGGCCATTAATCATATAATGTTATCTAGTTTACTAGCTAGATGATGTGTAAAATAGGTCGCGGCAAAATTACACCGCCGGGCGGGGTAATTTCGCCGCGAGAGTGACTTTTTAAAAAAAATTCGGCAGCATGACCAAAACATTATATTTTGTTTTCGTTTTTTGGGCATCTATAACAGAAAGGCTGAATGTATAGATAAAAAATTTAAAAATTCCATTTGTGGCAGTTTCTATTCGTCAAAATACGCGATTTTCGGCGAAATTACCCTGTCTTACCCTATTCATTCTGTCAGCTAATCTGGGTTACTTTCATCAATGTCATATATGGTTGCAAACGGATAATAGGGGGTGAATTGAAAAAAGTACCAGACTACATGTACTTTGCTGCATTTAGTTAAGAAGTTTGCCCCACGGATAGTGATGATATCGCCAGACTAATTGGATTGGAATCCGTGAGGTACTACTGTACTGTATAATGTACACTTTCTTACCTGAAAATGGTCATCCAAACTGTTGATAGCTGAGGATAGATTGTCCAGACCATGTATACCTTCTTGGGTTCGACCTGAAATTAACACAAGTATTAACACCAACTTATATTATATGGCATAGCTACTGGTCCATATATCTACCTATCTATATACTCTGGCAAATACCCCATTTTTTTTTTTTTTTAATTGGGGGTGGCCGACTCGAGACAAGAGCCCAAACAGGGACAACACAACATAAAAAACAAAATATACATTCACACACATCTAGGTCCCCCAGGAGACGACCCAGAGACCAAGAATCATTAAGGGCCTCCAGCACTCCCCCAGCCCTAGACCCCCCGGAGAGGCTCCGGTATCAGCAGGCAGACACGCAGCAGAGCACACCACAATGCCCGCCCACCTCACATCTAGGCATGACCCTTCATATATACTGGCTCCCCGGGCCAGGCGCCTGACGGACTATTATCTAGTTCAACTGGCGCCCGACCCCCTTTTCCAACGACCGCGTTATCACTCATCTATTCACAAGTATTCTCTATTCAATCCTATTTATTAGCATTTATCTTGCCTGTTCTACAGTTACCGGGTATCCCTCTATCTTCCAACGTTTGTACTACACAATCTCTCCATCTCAACGAAGGTCTTCCTATCCCTCTATCTCCCGTTGCATCTGACTCATATACAGTACTGTACTGTACTCTCTTTGTAAGCCATTGAGCTCCCAATCACAGTACAGTACTGTACCTAAATGAGATACTGTACTGTACTTTTGAACTTTTAAAAATCAACTGTAAAATTACTGTAAGCAATTGACCAATCCTGAAATAATAAGATTACCATGCCATCGTGAGTGTATTTGTTAAAATTATCTGAAGGTGATACCACAACAATATAACACACCCTAGCCTATACTATAGTCCATATTTTGTTATCTCACAATAAATATGTATGCATTCATTTTCATTACGCAGCTATTACAAAGAATTTGTAAGCAAGTACAGTACATTTTCCTCTAGATGATTATTATAATGTAAAACTTGCAAAATAAACAAACCAAAACTGGGACGACACAAGATTAACGCAAAGGAACTAATCAAAATCGCTATGTGGAAACAACGCTTAATAAAACAAAGCTATAGTTACAGTACCAGTTCTCTCTTGAATCAATATTCTTGCACCAGAGATATTACTGTGCGAGATATCTTGCTTATTGCTTGCCATCCTTCTTGCTGCTTCTGGTAAGGTGTCTTCCTTAAGTTCCTTGTCTTTTCGCTGCTCTACACTGACTGCCTCCGGGCTCTCTCTCGTTTCTTCCTCTCTTTCTATTGCCGTCTCCTGCTGGTCTTCTGCCACATGCTGCTGATCCCTGTTGTCTCCCTGTCGCTGCGTAGATGATACCTTGCTCTCGTCCAAACTGTTATCTGCCTGATCATTGCTTAATTCCATGTCTGTATCCACAATCGAGGCAGATGAAGACATTCTGCCTCATCTCACCTGTCAAGCGAAAAAACAAAATTTGAACCAACAAATATTGAATTCTGCAATTTAAAATATTATTAAATAGCCGAAATAACTACAGTACTGTACATGTACATTAATTATAATTCCATTTGCGCCGCTACTGACATACCGTATATAGTAATGAAGTATGGTACGGTATATGACAAATTTATAGAAGCCATAGAAATTGATGAATGTGCTGTGAAACCGAAACTAGAATTAAATAAAAAACAGTCAAAATAGCCTAGACTGTAGCTTAGCCTAACTTACAGTTTCTTACAGTTTCTTACAGTTTCTTACAGTTTCTTACAGTAGATCCTCTGGAAAAAGGCAAACTATGCCTGTGTATCCAGCTCAGTACCAGTGCTTGCACTGCTGCGGTCGTTCACGGTGTTGGCGGCGGCGGTAGCAGACGCAACATTTTTACTATTCTGTATTTTTGTTTTATAATCAAACTTCAAATCTTGTCTTCCCCATGCTTTATCAAGATTACTTTCAAACTCCCTTATTGATTCGGAATCGACTACATACTGGGGCAGTGCGTTCCACTCATTTACCACTCTATCACAAAATGAGTTCTTCGCCTTCTCAAGCCTATTTCTTTCTTTGTAAATTTTCTTAGAGTGTCCTCTCGTTCTTGTTCCCTCCCGCATCAAGAAGATACCTTCACACACATCCTCATCGTACTTTCCTGACACTATCTTAAAAGTCTCTATCATATCCCCTCTCTTTCTCCTATATGCCAGTGTCGGAAGTCCCAGTGTCCTCAACCTCTGCTCATAACCCGCGTTCTTCAACGTTGGTACCAGCTTGCTAGCTCTTCTCTGCACTTTCTCCACTGCTTCTATATCCTTTACCATATATGGAGCCCACACCTGGTTTGCATATTCCAGGTGTGGCCTAACCAGCGCTGTATATAGATTCCTGAAGATTTCTTCGTCAAGTGACACAAATGTCCTCCTTATCAGCCCTACAATTCTATTGGCTTTGTTTATCTTTTCCGCTAAATGTTCTGAGAAATTTAACTTATTATCTATCACTACTCCTATATCCTTTTCTACACTCACTTCCTCCATCGCTTCATACATACTGTATCCTACCTTGTCTATCTTGCTGGTCCCAATCCGCATGTACTTGCATTTTTTTGGATGAAAAGGCATTAACCAATGCTCAGACCATCCCTTCATGCCCTCCACATCTCCTTGAAGCAAACCCATATCTTCCTTACTCCTCACTCTTCTATACAGTTTAGTGTCATCCGCATACAGGTATACCTCACTTCCATTAGTTATAACTTCAGGCAAGTCGTTGATAAATATAACGAACAGCAATGGTCCCAACACAGATCCCTGAGGTACCCCACTTGTAATTTCCCTCCACCCCGAGCCTATTCCATTCACCAATACCCTCTGTCTCCGATCTTTCAGGAAGGCTTCTATCCATTTCACACATTTCTCCCCTATATTATAGCTTCTAACTTTCTCTATTAACCTTTTATGTGGGACCTTATCGAAGGCCTTCATAAAATCGCAATATACCACGTCTATTACATCACCATCTTCTAAAATTTGCATCCAATCATCTACCACCTTAATTAGCTGTAGTACCGTCGACCTCCCCGGCAAGAATCCAAACTGTCTCCCACTGAAAAGTTGGTTTGACTTCATATGATCCATTATTCCTTCTCTAATTACCGTTTCCATTAGTTTACACACAACACTTGTCAAACTGACTGGTCTATAATTCCCTGGGTCATTTCTCTTTCCCTTCTTAAATATAGCTGTTATGTTCGCCTCTCTCCAGTCCATCGGGATTTGTCCTGTATTAAACGATACCTCAAATAACATTTTCAATGGCTCTACTAACATCTCCCCTCCTTCCTTTATGATTCTTGGGTGTATCCCATCCGGTCCCGGTGACTTACTTCTATTCATTTTTTCTATAGCCCTTCTTATTCTTATTCTAACGGTAACATTCAAGACAGCTAGAGCCGCCTTATTTACCAAGTTTCTTTATATTTTTTCCAAGGAATATAGTGTTTAATTGTTGTTTTTCATGGTTTGAGTGGAGGATTTGCATTAACTTACCCATTATTCATTAATCTGAAGATACTCCGTCAAATGGCGCCATTTATTGGGTGAATCGCGCTTTTACAGTAGGTAAGGAAAATTGTGGGGAGGCCATGCACGCTTCCAAAATGTACAAATATTATATTAGCCTAGATTAGATTAACCTAACCTAACCCTAATATATACTACCCCTATTTTGTCGCTATTCTGTTGGTACTACAGTAATGGGTTAATATTATTAGTAGTAGACTTAGTATGGTTTGATGATGCGCGGAAATGTATATTTGACTTGAAATAGATACATTGAAGTATTACAAACCTTCGCAAACTCATAAACAGGGAACGTGAGCAGGGTTTAGACCGTCGCGCACCCATAAACAGGTAACGTGAGGACGGTGAGGGGGAGTTTAGACCGTCGCGGAGACAGGTTACTTTTCGGTTAGGTTAGGCTAATGTTAAAAATACTAAAATGCGACGGTCCTCGGTATTAAACAATACTGTATATCAAAGAAAACATTAAAAACAACAACAAATTACCTGAAAAACTCTTATCTGGTTGGTGATAATTTTTGGATTTTTTTTATTTTAATACCACAAATTTTCTGAGTGTTTTTTATAAAAGAAATTGTTCATTTGCATCAATATATAGTGTTTGTAATTAATTAGAAATCTCGGGAAAACCTATTTTCCCCATTAGGCCTATTGATCAATGTTGAGACACGCCCCCGATAGTGATTTGAAAAGACAATAGCCTAACCTAACAACCTTACCTAACCTAACCTAGTATTATGGGTGGGGGCTGCTGCCCCCACACCCCCGCTGGTTGAGTACTAATCCCTTAGTTAACCCATTGAGACCCAGCGTCGCACGTGATGCGTCGGCAGTTTGTTATCACCAACTCCCAGCGACGCATCACGTGCGTCCGGCATATTAAAATCATTTACGTGGCTCGTAAGGTAGGAAATGGCGGGAGAATAGGAGGGGGAGGTACCGTAGTGTGTGTGGGTGCCGGGCCGGTAGGTGTGAGCGGGCCAAGACAGCCGCGCGGCCGGTGGTGGTGGGCTTAGTGGGGATACTTTACACCCTTAGTTCACCGCCACTTTGAACCTTCATTACTCCGGTCGTATGGGAGCTAGAGGCTTGAGATTTATGTGAGACACTCCTTAGGATGTATGCCGTAGAATGCCATACTCAGTTTTCACCCTAGTGCTCCCGGGCGGGTGGTCATGCGGGGGAGACGAACTTTCGCCCCCCCCCCCCCTCGCCCCCCAAATGACCGAGGTGAGTTTTTTTTTTTTTTTTCTTCATTTCTCACCATTCTCTTCCATTTTGGCTCAACAATTTTTTTTGAGGCT
The DNA here is from genome assembly GCA_032716605.1 of Paralithodes platypus. Classification (NCBI taxonomy): domain Eukaryota; kingdom Metazoa; phylum Arthropoda; class Malacostraca; order Decapoda; family Lithodidae; genus Paralithodes; species Paralithodes platypus. Next base: position 7,102,773 of record CM064529.1, read on the forward strand.
CTCCCCCCCCCCCAAAAAAAAATGTCTGAGGTGATTTTTTTTTTTTTTTTTTTTTTTATTTCTCATCCTTGTCTTCCATTTTAGCAAACAAAAAAAAGAAGTGAAAATGGCTTGGGAATGGGGTGAACAAAATATTATAACTAGCCGGGCGGGGCTCAACGGGTTAAAAAAAAAAAAAAAAAGGCTGTCGATTATACGAAGGTGAAAGTCGATGAAGTCTACGGTGTTTACTCTGCAATCTTCAGCTTTGATTATACATTGATAACGGGAAAGTACCGTATTGACAACCTTGTTACGAAAATTAAATTTTAGTACCATACTTTTATATTAGGTTTTTCTTAGGGTTTAACACATTTTCATATGATCTTTAGAGCTATCGATAACTGGAAGTACCGTATTGACAACCTTGTTACGAAAAATAAATTTTAGTACCATACTTTTTTATTAAGTTTTGCCGAGGGTTAAAACAAATGTTCTTATGATCTTTAGAGCATATAGATTCAATATGTATCTTCAAATATAGGCTATCAAAATTTTTTGTGGTATTAAAATAACATTGAACCGAATTTTTTATCAAAATATGTTTTTTTCCAGTTTCCGCGTCTGCTGAACCATCCAAAAACACGCTAAAAGGCGTGTTTTGAAGGGGGGAGGTGGTGGGGGGGTAGTGGGGTAGGGGTAGTATAACTAGATTTACCTATTATTGTATTTAACAGGAAGGTACGACGAGGTAAGTGATGTGGCATAGGTGGCAATATGCGGAAATGGATTATAAGGGCATTCCGCCCCCTCTGACAAAAGTCTATCAATCTAGATGTGACACAGATTTTACATTGTTTCAGAAACATTAGCCTAACCAGTAACCTAACAACCTTACCTAACCTAACCTAATATTATGGGAGGGGGCTGCCGCCCCGACACCCCCGCTGGTTGGGTAAAACAGTAGAAATCCAGTTGGGGTGGAGTGAGTAACCGTAGATTTTTGTAAGGGGGTCAGAGGGGGTGGAATGCCCTTATTGCCACCTATACCACATCACTTACCTCATCATACCTTCCTGTTAAATACAATAATAATTTGTTTAGCTCGTATAGGTGCAATTATAGAATAATACCGAATGTTGTCACATAATACACCATAATACCCTTACGGTCTTACCAATTTACCAAATACCAACGCCACACCTGGCCACCACCATCAGCGTCGCGCCGAGATTTGAGATTTTGAGTTCTTGTTCTTATTTGTTGTTGTTGTTGTTATTAAAGGGCCTTCGGGTGGATGCCACCTGCTTGGCCCTAGAAGACTAACCGTCAGTGGGACCTGAAACTATGTCGGCAACATGTGTCGCCAAGAGGAAGACACATAAGGCACGAGAGAGCAGAGAACACACTGGACACTTTTGTTGATTGTATTTGACTATTTGTAAATTTTGAAGATCTGTGGAGTCAGGCCCAATTAACCCTGCCGGAGACCAACACAGGTATGCAATCACAGGCGGCCGAGACGACCCAAATGCCGCAGGCAGACTTTGGTGTGCTGGAGCACCCGGACACGGAGGGCCGGGTCCAGTCCACTGCCCCCCAACAGGACAGGGAGCGTAAAGGTATAGACCCCAAGGGAGCGGAGGCTGCAGCAGAGGAGGGTCCTATGGGAATAGAAGCGAGGGCAGTGAAGCAAGAAGTGCTCTACCATTTCATCCACCATCTGGCACCACGGGCAGAAAGGGTCAGGCACCAGTCGCAGACGGAAGAGGTGAGAGGCCAACCCAACATGGCCTATGCGGAGACGGAACAGGACAGTGTCAAGGGGGCGGAGGGGGGAGCGGGACCACGGGTGAGGGGAAGAATCTAGCCTGTACTGACCAAGGGCGGTGCGGGAGAGCTCACCTCCGAGGGAGGCATCCCAGAGCGTCTGGCATTGGGCAAAAGCTAGCCTGGCAACTGAGGAGGGAGGGAGAGGGAGAGACTCAAGGGCAGGGGATGAGTGTGCAAGGGAAGCTGCAGCATCAACAATTACGTTACCCGGATATACCAGCATGGGAGGGAACCCACTGAAAATGGAGGGAAAAGCCGGACTGCCCAAGGGAGCAAAGGAGAGAATGGGCCTGAAAGACAAGGTAGCAATGAGATACAGCAGCTGGGTGCTGGGAGCTGAGGAGGGCAAGGGTCGAGGATAGTGAATCTGAGAAAACTACTATTGACTGTGGGGGGAGGAAATGGCGAATGAAAAGTAAAGCTTGAAGGATGGCATATAATTCTGAAGCAAGAACTGAATGGAAACCGGAGAGCCACCAAGCCCGACAAAGGGAAAGGTGCTCAACATAAATGGTGGCAGTAGAGGACTGGGGGGAGGAGGTGTGGGAGCCATCCGTGTAAATAGGGAAGTGAGTATTATAGCGGAGGGAGACAAGTTCTAGGAAAAGGGAGGGGGCACGGGAGCTATCCTGAAATTTGACGAAGGGAACATAAAGAGTACGGTGGAACATAGAGGACAGGTCGGACCAGGGGGGGAAAGGGAAGACAGAGGGGGTAGGGGAAGGGGGCGGAAGGGAGGATGAGGACAGGAGGGCACGGACGAGATAGGGGAACGGGAGCGGATAGGCCAGGAGGGAGCATGATGCAAGACGGGGGCATGAGAGATGAGGAGGCTATAAGGATGAGCAGGGAAGAATGACAGGGCACGATGGAGGGTGATGACGTTAAGGTACATGATGACGGTCTATAGCAAGGGGAAGAAGACCCGCCTCCGCGTGGAGAGAGACCGCCGGCGACGAGCGGAAGGCCCCCAACGCGATGCGGAGCACCGTGTGCTGCACCACATCCAGCCGTTTGAGTATCGTGGGGGAGGCCGAGCTGTAGACGGAGCTACCGTAACGAAAGATTTTGAGTTCTGTCACTTTGAAGTTTGAATGGGTCATATGCCAACGTAATCTTACCACCACATTCACATTCACGTTCACATTCATATTCATGAAAATCTTACCGCCACATTCACATTCTTGGTCTTGGTCGAGAGTCACGCTCGACTGGTCGAGGTGAGGCCTTAGAATCGGCTCTCTCTCCTAGGGTAAAATTATAAACTATAATGGAAAGGGACTGGTTGAGATTAAAAGATTGTTATTTTCAATTTTTTACTTTTATATTTGGTTTTGAATGTGAATGTATAAAACCAAATAATTATAAAAGTAAAAAATTGAAAATAAATTAAAACTACAAAATCCGAGATGGGACAAGTGAATGTAAATATGAATGTGAATGAACTGAACTGAACTGAACTGAACTGAATGTGGCAGTAAGATTTTCGTGAAAGTGAATGTGAACGTGAATGTGGTGGTAAGATTACGTTGGCCTGATGTAGTATGTCTGTAATCACGTCTGATCCATCTTGCAGCTTTATTTTGTATGGCCTCTAATTTATTGATATTATTGTGAGTGTGTGGATCCCAGACGGTGTGACAGTATTCTAAGTGTAACTGAACTAGTGATTTGAAAGCTTGAATTTTGATGTTTGAGTTACACTTTGTGAGATTCCTGCGAAGGAAGCCCTGGATGCGGTGGTGGTGTCATTCCTGGAGTATATATGTTGAGGTACTGATACGGTGTGGTGTCATTCGGCGGTGGTGTCATTCATGGAGTATATATGTTGAGGTACTGATGCGGTGTGGTGTCATTCGGTGGTGGTGTCATTTCTGGAGTATATATATTGAGGTACTGATGCAGTGCTGGTGTCATTCCTAGAGTAGGCCTATATAATAGTTGAGGTACTGATGTGGTGGTGGTGTCATTTCTGGAGTATATATATTGAGGTACTGATGCAGTGCTGGTGTCATTCCTAGAGTAGGCCTATATAATAGTTGAGGTACTGATGTGGTGGTGGTTTTATTCCCGGAGTATATATATTAAGGTACTGATGCATTGGTGGTGACATTCCTGGAGTATATAAACAGTATGTTGAGGTACTGATGCAGCGATGGTGTCATTCCTGGAGTATATATATGTTGTGGTACTGATGCGGTGGTGGTGTCATTCCTGCAGTATATATGTTGAGGTACTGATGCGATATGGTGGTCTCATTCCTGGAGTATACAGTATTATGTTGAGGTACTGATGCGGTAGTGGTGTCACTCCTGGAGTATATATATATTGAGGCACTGATGCGGTGGTAGGGTCATTCTTGAAGTATATATATATATATATATATATATGTGGAGGTACTGATGCAGTGGTGGTGTCATTCTTGGAGTATATATATGTTGAGGTACTGATGCGGTGGTGGTGTCATTCCTGGAGTATATATGTTGGGGTACTGATGCAATGTGGTGTTATTTGGTGGTGGTGTCATTCCTGGAGTATTATGTTGAGGTACTGATGCGGTGGTGGTGTCATTCTTGGAGTATATATAAATATGTTGTGGTACTGATGCGGTGGTGGTGTCATTCCTGGAGTATATATATTTTTATTTACTGATGCGGTGGTGGTTTACTTCCTGAAGTATATATGTTGAGGTACTGATGCGATGGTGGTCTCTTTCCTGGAGTATACATGTTGAGGTACTGATATGGTGGTGGTGTCATTCCTGGAGTATATATGTTGAGGTACTGATGTGGTGGTGGTATTATTCCTGGAGTATATATATTTGTATTTACTGATGTGGTGGTGGTGTAATTCCTGAAGAATATATGTTCAGGTACTGATGCAGTGGTGATATCATTCCTGGAGTATATATGTTAAAGTACTGATGTGGTGGTGGTGTCATTCCTGGAGTACATATATGTTGAGGTACTGATGCGGTGGTGGTGTCATTCCTGGAATTATATGTTCGGGTACTGATGCGGTGTGTTGTTATTCAGTGGTGGTGTCATTCCTGGAGTATATATGTTGAGGTACTGATGCGGTGGTGGTGTCATTCTTGGAGTATATATATTTTTATGTACTGATGCAGTGGTGGTGTCATTCCTGAAGTATATATGGTGAGGTACTGATGCGATGGTGGTGTCATTCCTGGAGTATATATGTTGAGGTACTGATGCGGGAGTGGTGTCATTCCTGGAGTATATAATTATTATGTTGAGGTACTGATGTGGTGGTGGTGTCATTCCTGGAGTATATATATGTTGAGGTACTGATCGATGCGGTGGTGGTGTCATTCCTGGAGTATATATACTAATGCAGTGTGACACTACAGAGGCGTAAGATGGATCACTCCTCACTGCCCGAAATGACCGATGGGGAGTGGAGGGGCCTGACCTTACCGCAGTGGCTGCAGGGGATGGGCCGGAACGCTTGCGAGGGTTAAGAGAGCGAAGGAACTGGTTGTGTGCTACAAGGGTCACTTCCCCCTCCCGGTATTCCTCGTGTTTCTGCAATGCTTGACGATAGACCAAGCATGAAGACGCTGTCACCTTATGCTGACCATTGCAAAAAAAGCACTTAGGCGCATTCGAACAGGTCCCCTCACCAGACCGTTTTGGATGAAAATTACTATACAGGTCTCACAGTGCACCTTATTTCTGCAGGATAGGGAGCTGTGACCAAACAGATGGCATTTATAGCATCTCAACATGCGAAAGTCGTACGTACGGCTCGACCGAGTAGCAGACATGACCCAGTAAAAGCTTCTTCGGCATTGGCCCCTTATACCTCAGACGGACCACATTAGAGGCTGACCGGGTACCGTCGTCGTTTCGTCTCAATAGCCTAGTCACCTCCAACGACATCGGGTCACCTCCTAAAGTCCGTGAACCCTGCAATATGTACAGGACCGATCTTCCCCCAGGAGTATGGTGGATCTTCAGGTGAGATAGAAATCCGGCATCGTACGTTCCAATCCACGAATTTAACCATGTTTTCCAGGGACTCCCCCAATGAACACACCAATTGATGTGCAATGGAGATACAGACGGCAGTACCACAGCCCAATACCCGCGTATCACCAGCCCGAACATATTTGCCAAAGACTAAATCATTGATGGCACGGGTAATCTTGGAAGGTGCATTAAAAACAGGCTCAATAGACATAAGATCATGAGTAATAATGTACATTACCAGCGATGGATCATGGATCATGGACCTGGTAAAGCAATTCTGCTTATATCGCCCTGCCGAAGCGGAAGTGGTCACGGGGAAGACGGGTCCACAGCAGCCTCCCTGTAAGGAGGCTCAAATAGCATGGGCCCAGGAGGGGCTGCAGAAGGGCACCAAGACTCCCAGGACTCGAAAACTGAAGGGATGAAGAAGTGATGACTGATGAACGATGACACCTGGCAGACAAGTGGAGATGTGAAGAATCGTGGACGGAGCGGCCAACATCAACCCCAGAAACTGAAGGTGGTCCCGGCACCGTCAGAGGGGGCCCTCACACGGGACCCCGAACCCAATGGCACCGACAGAGGGGGGCCTCACACGGGAACCCCGAACCCAGAACCAACCACGCGATTGCAGCGTCCCTCAATCGTGCAGTGCCACGCGTCACAGGTCCAGGGAGCGATGGCCACCACCAAACAGTGAGGTTGCAATGGAGCACAGAGTGAAGTCGGAAGAGGCAGATGATTAATAGATGATGAAGGCAGAGCAGTGTAGAATGGTGCAAGGAGATGAAACCGGGGGGGTGGGGGGGGGGGGGGGGGGAAGAGGCCGCCGAACCACGCGGACGTCCACTCACTAACGTAGCCAAGCAGAGACCGAGCAGACAGATCCTGTGAACTTAATTTAGTTTCAGTAAACATCAGTGAACATCGGCAAAGAAAACCGTACAGGAACTGAGATGGGACATCTGAATGTGAATGTGAATGTGTTTTTTTTTTTTTTTTTGTGGTAACTTCTAGCCGAATGTGAATGTGAATGTGACGGTAACTTTTTACCGGTGATCAAGTGGAGTCTTCGTGGACCTCAAGAAGAGGGATGCAGGCGGCAGGACAGGCAATCTCTCTGAGGCTCTGACGCCTCTGAGTCTAGAGTCTAGACTACACCAAGTAGTAGGTAACATTCAAGGACACTGCAGGACTCTTCTTCTTCTTACTTCTGACTGGGTATAGGGTATCCTAGTGTTTACTAGCATAGCCTATACCCCTTTGAAAGGACATTAGCCTAACCTAACCTAGTATTATAGGTGGGGGCTGCCGCCCCCACACCCCCGCTTTGACTTAGATTTTTGGTGTATTTGTCTGTGAAGTGGGTATTTTTCAATTTGTTGATAACGAAAATCCTCCATGCGGACTATATGGAGAAAAATATGACGAATCTATTGGTGCCTATTTTCCCTAATAAATTGTTTCTCATAACGTCGCACTACTGTCCTTGAATATTATCCTTCAGGGCACTACAGTATATTAACCTACTTCTTTAATTTTAGCCTCGGCTAGCCTAGTGTTTTTTTTTTGTTTTTTTTTTTAGGGGGGGGGGTCCCATGCCCCGGGAGTAGCCTAGGCTACTCCATCTTGAGAAATATACGGTATGGTATAGGCCTAATAGGACCATAGGTAGACCGTAGCCTAGGCTATAGGCAATACCCTAGGCCTATCAAAATATATGGTTCAATGTTATTTTAATGGTAGGCTAGCATTCAAGGAGACTACTGCAGGACTCTTCTTCTTCCCTCTGACCGGGTAGCCTATAGGCTATCCGGTATAATCCTGTGTAGCGGGAGGACCTGTATTTAGCCTAGGCCTAGGCTATATCTCAATAATTTGGTAATGTTAGGCTACAATAATTTTTACATTTTACATTCATAGGCTAGGCCTAGCCTAAATAATCCACTAATACTAATAGGCCTAGGCTATACTAGGTTAGGTTTGGACTAGGTTAGGTTTTACATATAACTTATAAGAACAAGAAAATGGGAGTCTGCAGAAAGCCAATTGGCCTAAGGCCCTAAGCAAGGCAGATCCCTGTCCCACACAACCCCAATTACAAAGCCCAATTATAGGCTCAACACTCTAATACCCTGAGGATCATCTTACCAAAACGGTGAGGCCCTAGAGATTAACGCAGGATTACGGGGGTCTGCAGAGCGCTGATTGGCCCAACCCGGCTGATCCCCCTTCACAGTTCACACCCAACCCTTCTCGTCCATATGCTTATCCAATTTTATCTTAAAGCTCCCTACCGTTTTTAATCCCACTATAGCACTTGGTAGTCCATTCCACCCATCTACAACTCTGTTACCAAACCAATATTTGCCTATATCTTTTCTGACACAAAATTTATCTAATTTGAAACCATTGGTACGAGTTCTTTCGCTATCACTGAGCTTTAGTACATTTGTCATGTCCCCTTTGTTAATCCCACTAACCTACTTGAACACCTCTATCATATCCCCTCTAACTCTGCGTCTCTCTAACGAATGTATACCTAATTTCTTCAACCTTTCTTCATACGGAAGATTTCTAATATTATGGATAATTTTTGTCATTCAATGCTGTACTCTCTCCAATGAATCTATGTCCATTCTGTAATAAGGACACCAAAATTGGACAGCATAATCCATATGGGGTCTCACTAATGACAAGTAAAGTTTTAAGATAACATCAGCAGTTCTGTTACTCACACTCCTAGAGATGAACCCGAGAATCCTGTTTGCCTTATTACGAACGCTTATACGCTGTTTTCTAGGCTTCAAATCATTGCTAACAAACACACCTAGATCTTTCTCGCAGTCTGAATTTTCTAATTCTAAATTAGCTAGTTTATATTTAACATTTGTTTGCATCTTCCCTATCTTTAATACCTTGCATTTGTAAATGTTAAACTTCATCTGCCAATTTACTGACCATTCATGTAAGGTATCTAGATTCCTTTGGAGGCACTCTATATCGCTATCTGAATCAATTGATCTCCCCATTTTAGTATCGTCTGCGAATTTACTTATCCTACTAGTTATACCTAAATCTAGGTCATTTATGTATATAAGAAACAACAGGGGACCTAATACCGATCCCTGGGGGACACAACTTTTGACTGCTCCCCACTCTGACTTGGTACCATTTATGCTGACTCTCTGTTTCCTACCAATTAGCCATGACCTAATCCATCCCAACAACGACCCTCCTATTCCATGTGCCTCAACCTTTCATCAATCTCTCATGAGGGACTCTGTCGAAAGCTTTACTGAAATCTAAATATATACTGTAATATCATATGACTTGTCACTATCTACTGCTTCATATACCTCTGAGAAAAAGCTAAGCAAATTAGTAAGGCACGAACGTCCCTGAGTGAATCCATGCTGAGAAGAATTTATTAAGTTAAATATTACTAAGTGGCTTCTAATTTTCCCAGCAATAATAGACTCTAGCAACTTTCCTATGATTGATGTGAGGCTAATGGGACGGTAATTGGATGCTATCGATTTATCACCTTTTTTGAAGATCGGAACTATATTTGCAAGCTTCCAAGCTTCTGGAACTAAACCTGTTTCTAATGACTTGTTAAATAAAAATGCTAATGGGCTACTTAACTCATCTCTGCATTCTTTTAATACTCTAGTATATACCTCGTCAGGACCAGGCGATTTATGAGGTTTCAGTCTGTCAATTTCCTTAAGCACATCATTTCTACTTATACTAACTGTACTTAACATATTTTCTATACTATCACTATATACCATATTGAATTCTGGAATCTGTGCCAAATTTCATTAGTGAAAACGGAAAGAAACTGACTATTTAATGTATTGCACATGCAGCACATTTCTAAATAATTTTCTGTCATTTCTCCTATCGAAGTTTTTAGGGGGCCTATTACATCTCTAACTTTAGATTTATATACTGTAGTTGGTAAAAAGCTTTAGGGTTATTTTTTGAGTCACTGGCTATCCTTATTTCATAATTTCTTTTTGCTTTCCTGATTTCCTTTTTGACCTGTATTGATAGAGTCTGATAGTATACCGGTATATGTAAATGATTTATGCCTTTCTTTATTTTTCTATATATTCCTTTCTTTTTTCCTATACCGTAAGATCTATTAGCTTATTAGTCATTCATTTTGGTTGGTTCTGCGTCGATCTAAATCTTCTTTTAGGGATATATTTATTTTGAGCATTGTGGAGTGAAGCAATAAACTGGTTATATGTAGGTGACAAGTTTAACTCTGGCATATCCTGACTTAATTGCTTAACAATAGGGTCCACCCTTAAGTCTCTTCTTAGCCCATCATAATCGGCTTTTCTTAAATCTGGGATAAGTGTCGTATTCTCTTTAGCATTCCCTGTCCATTGTATATTAAAATAAATAGATTTATGATCTATATTTCCTAGGTGGTCACCCATCTCTACATTATTTATCGTATGTTCATTGTTACTGAAAACTAAATCAAGAATATTAATACCTCTAGTCGGCATATCTATGAATTGAAATAAAAAACTATCTTGTACAGTACTACCTCAATAAACTCTACTGAATCGGAGTCGCCTATTTGGTGCTGCCAATCAATGTTCGGAAAATTAAAATCCCCCATAATGCACACATTGCTAAACCTTGATGCTATTTTAATTTCCTCCCATAACGATGTTCCGCCATTTCTACTCATATTAGGCGGTCTATATATAACTCCAATAACTATGGTCTCACTACCCGGTACCTTCGTTAACCTCTACCCAAACACTTTCATTATCATTATTTAGTCTAATACCTGATTTAATACAGCTTTTTAATGTACTCCTGACAAACACTGCTATACCCCCGCCCCTCCTACTTGTTCGATCATATTTAAACAAACTATATCCTGGAATATCAAATTCTGCTAAAAAATGCCTAGATTCTGTATTAATCCACGTTTCAGTTAGCACTATTATGTCTATATTTTCTGTGCTAACGAGTGCTCTAAGTTCGTTCATTTTGTTACATAAACTCCTACAATTTGCATAATATACCCTCAACCTATTACTTTTATTTGCAACTAATTTTCTATTGTGTTTAGCTAACTTATTATTTCCTGTTGAACTACTAGCTCTAGACGGAAATTCTACTCTATCAGTATTCTCATCTTTACTATCAGTTACATGTGTAGTGTTATCGATACTACTATTACACATCAGGTTTTGGTTAGGTTAGGTTAAAGATATGGTAAGATTTTACGGTGTGACAGTTCCAAGCCCCATCGATGTTTGTGTAGCCTATAGGTATGTTATATAATAGTCTTCAGTCCTATATATGTCCTTCCCTTCACAAATGTATTATAAGGGAGATATAGGGTAAAACACAGAGTCTTGTCTTAGGTTAGGTTAGGTTTCTTAGTTAGGTTCATGACAAGGGATCAGCTGGTAGGTATGGGATAAACTAGGGACACATACTAGCTGGTAGGTAAGGGTTATTCTTGTATCCAACGTTCTAGGTTAGGTTAGGTTACTGTGTTTTTTTACTTCAAAAAATTTAAACCCGAGCCAAGTTTTGGCAAATGTTGGCTTACTTTTCTATATTTTATTTTCAGAGTTCTTCCCATATTACCCCTATTTTTCCACTTTTACCCCGCAATTTCCCTGATCTTCATAGCCGTCCCCACTAGTGGGGGCCGTGTTTTTAGATTGTTGGATAATGGGTAAATATTCATTTGCTGCAGTCCTTGGTATAAAACAACACTGTATATCAAAGAAAAAATGCAAAAAAAAAAAACACACATGCTAAAACTTGTGACTGTCACACCGTATCAATTTACCAAAGATATTGTTCAATGTTTCTTCGTAAATAGGCCTAGGCATCTGAAAAACAATTCCTCCCGCTACACAGGATCTTACCGGCTATCCTAGTGTTTACTAGCCTATACCCCTTTGAAAGGACATTTGCCTAACCTAACAACCTTACCTAACCTATCCTAGTATTATAAGTGGGGGCTGCCGCCCCTACACCCCCGCTTTGACTTAGGTTTTTGGTGTATTTGTCTGTGAACTGGGTATTTTTCAATTTATTGATAACGAAAATCCTCCATGCGGACTAGGCTAGCCTATATGGAGAAAAATATGGCGAATCTATTGGTGCCTATTTTCACTAATAAATTGTTTCTCATAACGTCGCACTAGTGTCCTTGAATATTATCATTTTAATACCACAAATTTTGTAGATAGGCTATATTTGAAGATAAATATTGAATCTAGGCTATAGGCCCTATGCTCTAAAGATCATAAGAAAATTTGTTTTAACCCTCGGCAAAACCTAATAAAAAAGTATGGTAGGCCCTAAAATTTAATTTTCGTAACAAGGTTGTCAATACGGTACTTTCCCGTTATCAATGTACAATCAAAGCTGAAGATTGCAGAGTAAACACCGTAGACTTCATCGACTTTTCTTTCACCTTTGTATAGGCCTAATCGACAGCCAATATTTTTTTTTTTTTTTAATAAGGGATTAGGCTAGTACTCAACCAGCAGGGGTGTGGGGGCAGCAGCCCCCACCCATAATACTAGGTTAGGTTAGGTAAGGTTGTTAGGTTAGGCTAATGTCTTTTCAAATCACTATCGGGTGGCGTGTCAGAAATCAGTCTCAACATCGATCGATAGGCCTAATGGGGAACATAGGTTTTCCCAAGATTTCTAATTAATTACAAACACTATGTATTGATGCAAATGAACAATTTGTTTTATAAAAACACTCGGAAAATTTGTGGTATTAAAATAAAAAAAATCCAAATATATTTCAAGATAGCCTACCCCTGTTTAATCGTACCATAGTTTAGCACTTTAGCCTAGGCAGCCTCTGAGCCACTGAAAATTTAACAAGTGTTAGGCCTATAAATATAGCTCATCATATGTAATAATGGTAAAACTTTAGGTAAGATTAGGAGTAGTGGGCGTACCACTACCAACATACAGCATAACTCATCTACTGTATAAAACATTAACCTAACCAAACAACCTAACCTAACCTAACCTAGTATTCATGTAGTACTAGGTTAGGTTAGGTTAATGTTTTATAGATGATTTATGCTGTATGTCGGTAGTGGTACGCCCACTACTCCTAATCTTACCAAACTTTATTAGTGGGCGTTCTCCCTTGGCCTTCTTCTCTGTCGTGCTAGCAAGAATACTCGTGGACGTAAAGAAACACGTGACTCACCTGCCTCCCCCGACAACAATATTGTCATTACCCTCACCTGACAACCTGACTTAACCTGGAGCGGTTCTTAACCCCTTATTGGCGGCGCTCGACTTAAGTCGTGCACCAATTTGCAGCAAGTTAGGAGCATTATTAAGGCTTTTAAAAGGTTAACATCGAGTGCAAATGGCCGGGAGCGCAGCGGGCCAGACAGCCGACTCCCAGGGCTTACCGCCGCCTATTAACTCATTTTCCCTGTGTTCTCGAGAGGCCGGCAGTGTAGCCAGTAGTAAGCATAGCTGGGAAAAATATACCGCTATATGCTAAACTCCCATGTTCGTGGCACCACTGCAAGAGAACCACGAGTGCTACGTAGCTCGTTCTGGTCTCATTTTGAAGCTTTTAGCGCCTAGTTTTTTGCTGAATACATTTCTTTTCATGCAGATACTTGATTGATCATTCAGGAGGGCCTGAATATGCCCAAATGAGCCCAAAACACCCCGCTAGACAAGGGTTAATAATGATGTACAAGATGTCAAATTACTGAAAAGCACTACGGGAGCATGAACGCCAAGTCGCCGACTAGCGAGGATATTCATGGACGTTAACAAACCCTTACGCGACTCACCCGCCTCCTCCAGACCTCCGACGACAATATTGTCATTCCCATAACCTGATAACTTGACCTAACCTGGGGCGTCCCCGCTGCTATAAAAAATGTAGAAGACATCAAATTACTAGAAAGCAGTGCGGGAGAGTGAAAATCGCCTCCGTCTGATACGATTTAACTACGGTAGGCCTAACGACCCTAACCTGTTACAGTACCTAACCTATCATTAGCCTATAGCCTAGTTAGGCCAGAAATCTTGACCACTAGCTTCTATAACTCAAAAAGGTCTTACCCAACCTTAACCATTATGTCTATCTCTTTTACTGTACAGTACTGCTTTTGGTAAGGATGTAGTATTCGGGTGTATCGCCTTCCTTATTTACTGTACACTACTCGCACGCTCGCGACCACGTTTCCGTCTATTTTGACTGCCTTGGGATACAATAGTAGGTTGATGAAGCCCCCCTCATCCCCCCATGACCTATTGTCATCATCATATTGCCAGTAGGGGGCAAATAACAGAAACAAGGCAGTTAAAATATAGTGGAACGTAACCGCAAGCGCGCGACCTATGTAAACAGGACAGTACGCCCGGTTACTATATCCTTCCCCTAGTTTTCCTTCCAGGTGCTGGCGAGATCGCCCGATTGGGTAGCACTGCAAGGGGAGCTGAAGACGGCGGGCGGGGGCATTGGCTCAGGGGTGCAAGCCCTTTTCTGTAGTACTGTACAGTACAATAAAGACTTGCCACAACACAGCCCCATTATATTATCATAGTGGCTGATGTTGGTTTAGTGATGAGTGTCTCAGTAAGACTCAATTAAGTCCCTCTGAAGCACTTTCACCTGGCAAATTCGCACCACACTAGCCCTAACTGTGCTACAATAAGGCAGTAACAGAAAATTACCGTAACTGTTACAAAGGCCGACTTGCACCACTCAAGAGGCGGGCGAAGGGGTCACTGTATCCCTACGCCAGAGAAAGGCCGACTTGTACCAATGGGCTGTGAGAGTAAGAAACTAGGGGCACACCATTAAGGCCCCACTGCCTTCACCACTCTCAGGAAAAAAGATAGATATAAGGATGAGGAAAAAGGTAAAGTCAGAACTGGCTATGGGAAGTAGAGGACACCAACCCTCAATTTGACAGATCCAGCCCACCACATGAAAAATGTAAAACTTGCAAAACAAACAAATGAAAACCAGGTTCATATACAACTGTTTAATGTAGTGTTATGTATTCCAGTGTCTATCATGCTGCTCATGCAAGGCCTTCACCCCCAACTGGTGACTGCCTGTGAGAAGATTAAGGAAAAGGAGAACTTCATGATGCAGTTTTTAACACCGTGATCTCCCTTGATTGACAGGGCTAGGGCATGCCCTTGTTTCAGGGACTTAACTGGACATTTGCCACGAATCACTAGAGCTGAGTGTCCAAACTCTTGCTGTCTACTAATGGCACGGCGTAGGATCGAACTGCCGACCCTTCGATCAGCAGCCAGTCATGCTATCGATCATGCCACGGCTCGGACAGGTAAGACTTTGGCCCAAATTCTAAGACAAACCCCATACCAACACTGTCGGTGGTAATTACTACTGTACAGTACAGATTTTTATTATTCCTAGCCAGTCAATACAGGTCTCCTTCACTATCTGATGCCCCAAATAACGATATCATTATAGGTTTTATAAGTGTTTGTGTTGGTCCCAGAATGCATTCCCATTTACCCCATTAATTTTAGGGTTCGCTATACAATTATTCTATCTAAGATCGGGTTTTCAGGGACGTAACCCAATCGTAAACCGAGGGAGACCTGTACCATCACTGCTGGTGATAATTACTGTACTACAGTATAGCTTTTTATTTTTCCTAACCTGTAAATATATGCTAAAGTTGTAATTGCAACTAAATTGTATTCAAGCTAACCTGACAGAAATTGGTAACTGCCTTTCTATGCTTCCCATACTGCCTTACTAAACTGCTCGTGTGATGCCACCTTTATATAATATTGGCCATACAAATATATAGAAAGGCAGCATTACCAATTTCTGCCAGGTTAGCTTGAATACACTTTAGAGTACCGGTATACAAGGGTGCCAAACGAATGCAGAGTCAATTATTTTTCTATCTATATACTCAGGCCCATACCCCATATTTATTTATATATTTATTAGTATTTATTTATTTATTTATTTTTTTAGCTGGGAGTGGCCGACTTGAGACAGAGCCCGAACAGGGACAACACAAGAAAAACAAAACACAAATTCATACACATCTAGGTTGCCCAGGAGAAGGCCCAGAGACCAGGGATCACTAAGGGCACTCCAGCACTCTCCTGGCCCCCAACCTCCCGGAGAATTTCCGGTCTCATCAGGAAGACATGCAGCAGAGCACACCACAGTGCCCGTCCACTACGCATCCAGGCGTACCCTTCATATATACCAGCTTCCCGGGCCGGTATTATTGCATATGTAAGGATGATATGTTTATAGTTCAAATTATATCTTTGTAAGTGATAAAATGGCCAAAACAATTATATTTTATGGTAATTTCTTGTATTCCTTCTCATTATTCATTCAAGTATTCAAAATAAATTGCTCCAGTTTGACACCCTGGCAGTATACAGGGTGAATCTTTAAAGCATGTCGTAAACCAGAGAGTGATATCCTGAGACATAGACTACAGTAGATCTGGACTGGACACAAAAATTTAACTTTGTAGTAAGGGACCCAAAATCAGAGAACGAACCCCCAAGTACGAACCTCGAAACTGCGAAAATATCACATTTTCGCGGTTTTGAGGTTCGAACTTGGGGGCTCGTTCTTCGATTTTGGGTCCCTTACTGCAAAGTTCCATTTTCGTGTCCAGTCCAGATCTACTGTAGTCTATGCCTGAGACAATCCATGGTAAAAAGTGTCTATATAACAAAATGTCTACTTCGGATTAGTTTCATAGTAACAGCATATTAATGTATGAGAAAGGTTGGAGTCATACATCCATAGATTTATGTATGGTAGTTCAATATTTATATTAGTTTTTACATACAGTAATTAACGTATGTAACACGGATGTAAAAACCAACATGAATTAATAATGTTAATAATAATTCAATTACCATACATAAGCCTATGGATGTGTGACTTCAACCTTCCCTCCAGTAGTTCCTAATACATTAACATACTGTAACTAGGAAACTAATCCGAAGTGGTCATTTTGTTATAGACACTTTTTGCCTTGTACAGTAATTGTCTAAGGATATCACTCTGATTTATGACATGCTATAAAGAATCACCCTGTATATTGTAATAATGTTCTAATAAAGTACTTCTCATTGTAATTATAACTAAATTGAGTTACCAATAACAATGTGGTCACCAACTGAGACAACCAGTTAACTGACTTCTGCCCTGTATTGTAACACAATAGTAGCTTCATTAAGGGGAAGGAGAGTTTTTCTGGACCCCCTTCTTCCTCATGTTTAGCTTTATTAGTCCCCCGTGGTACTACTCTCCTTGGCGCGGTTGGGGGGGCTTTGGGGCCGGCGACTGAGGCTTGATGGGAGAGGGCTTGGGTTGTTTCCCTCCCTCTCCCATCGAGCTTTCGTCATCAGCTTGACTAATTTTAATAGTTTTTCTTTCCTCATTCTATGTTTTTCCCCTTCTATTCCTATGCTGTCCCATTCGGCTGTCCTCGGGCAGCCTATATCTCATATCTCCTTGGCCTGGCTAGGTACCGTAGTTGACTCATGACCCGTTTTGTCTCTTCAGTTGCTGATGTGGCCGTACTGACTTGATTCCCTTCGACAATGCATTTTTTTCTTCTCGCTGTGATTTATGTTCTGCCTTAGTCCTGATCTTTCATTCTTCGCCCTTGATCACTTCTTGGTTGGTGTTGTGGTGTAGCAGTTCTTGCCTCATCCTTCGGCCCTGCCCTATAAGAGCTCTGATGTGGAGCTCATGTGGTCCGGCTGAATTGGTGAAATGGCGAGCAATGTCTGCGTGTCTTCACCTTCCTCGATTTGTTCCCCTCCTGCCCTTCCCTATCTATCTTGACTCATTTAGTTACCGTATATATCCTGATCGAATCCTTCGGGCCAGCCCTATGAGAGTTCTTTTATGGAGCTCAGTGGTCTGAAAAAAAAAAAAATGAGATTGTAAGATGTTCAGTCCATTAACCCTCCAGCCCCGGAAGGGCTCTTGAACGCCCATAAAAAACACACCCGAGCTACCCGGAAGGGCTCTTAAAGACCCATGAGCTCAAAGCCTGTAAGCTTGGTGTGCGAGGCGTCGGTCCGACGCATGTAAACAACAGCCGGCTGGACCGACGCCCCGCATCTCCGGCCACAAGAAGGAGTGCGTCGCTTGTTCGTGTGTGCCTGTATGTTATTGTTAAGTATCGAAAAGTAGTGTAAAGTGGCTGTTTTTGCCATAAAGTTATCTCCAATGAAATCATCATCACAACTGAACCAGTTGACTAGAGCTCTACTTAACGCCATTCTACAGGTACGAACCACATCTACACTTGGGAATGCGCGGGAATGCGGAAGCAGTCAGAATAACAAAGATACTGTAGCCTAGGCGTAGACGTTTTTTGGCCAAAACACCCGGGTTTCGGTATGGAATACATAGCCGGGGCTGGAGGGTTAATTGGTAATTTTAAGTCCTCTTGTGCCATTTAGGTGTCTATTTTGCCGGGCGAGCAATAATGAGGCTGTAATTTAGGAGGAACCGGCTTTTCTACCAAAAAATGTACAAAATATATCTTGAAGGGGGGTCTTTGGGGTATTTTTTATAGCTTTATGGAGGTCTTGGGTGGAAACTAAAGAATATAATATATAAATATATCCAAGAGTGAGAGGGGTGGATATGAGTTACCTGAGAAGTGCGTGCAGAGTTACATGGAGGGAATATACCATGTATATTATATATACTATAGGGGTAGTGCCTAGTGAGTAAACAGCTCAATAGGCGTCTTTTGAGAGAGCAAAATGGGCCCTAGATAATGAGATGAGACAGCAAGAGATTGGCGATGCAGTTTATAGACGTCAGATTTTCAACGGTCCATGAGGGGACAACTAGGCATCCTGGGTCTATGAAGGTTAGACCATAAATGAGCCAGTTGCAACACTCAAACTGTTTCGTTGTCTCACTCACCATCTGGAATAAGACCTCCTGACTTTACCATGTTGAGCGGTTGAATCTACGGGCTGTTTGTAATAGAGCTAAAACTATATGTATACATATATAACTCAGGCACATACCCATAGCTGGGGTGGCCGACTCGAGACAAAGCCCGAACAGAAACAACATTTAAAGTTCTGGTGTCAGATACTGAATGTATAAACTCACTTAGCTGAAATCACTCAACCACATGGGGTACCTCTTTTGACACAGTGGTGGAGTGCCAGTTTAGTAACTGGTTAGTCCAGAGTTCTATCCCTTGGGATTTTTGTGAGAAGACCAGTTCATTATCCAACCCAGTTTGGTTACTAAAAGTTACAGTGAGTTATCAAGAGTCCTAAAATAAACCCCCTTACATGTTAGCGTATGTTCAGAGGTAGAGTTGGAAGATAGAAAATAAAAGCCTTCACAGGTTCTTTTACTGTATCTCAGACAGTTCATATGATGTTACCTGCCTAGAGAAGATGTAGTGCCCCTGGTACCCATCTTGAGAAAGGGTGTGTGAGAGAGAATTAATGTATGACAGTCAAAGAGAGAGAGAGAGTGATGGAGAAAGGTTAACATTGAGAGAAAGAAAACGAATAACTAACTATTTAACCCGTTCAATACCGGTGACAGGGGTGTGTGATGTCCCCGTAGTTGTTTACTGTATATATGGATGGAGTCATGAAAGAAATACTATCAAGAGCAGTGGATGTTGGTGTATCGCTGAAAAGGGAGGGAATTGAGTGGAAGCTACCTATACAGTAAACCCTCGCTATCTCGGACTAATTGGGGGGAGACCCAGTCCGACTTAAGAGAGGAAAATGTCCGAATTGGAAGAGGGAGTCCGAGCCACCAGAGAAAACGGAGACTTCCCTATCACTAACAATGTTGATTCAAGATAAATTACAGTACCGTACAGTATCCAGCAGACATATATTATAAATATCACTTTCCTTCTCCATTTCACTGTCCTTCTCCACCTCACTGTAGCCTTAGATCTCGGAATTTTCCGAGATATATGACACCTGTCTGACAGACCATGTGGGCCCTCGGAGTATTCCCCTTACATCTCGGAATTTTCCGAGATATAAGGCGAACTTTCCGAGAGGCCGATGCCAGTCCGAGTAGTCCGGGTTTCCGACTTCTAGAGGTCCGAGATAGCGAGGGTTTACTGTACAGTACTGCTGTTTGCGGATGATACAGTTCTGATGAGTGATAATGAATGGGACTTGCAGGGTCTGGTAAATGAGTTTGGAACAGTGTGCGAAAAACGGAATTTGAAGGTAAATGCGGGGAAGAGCAAGGTTATGGTTAAGGGGTGAAGTCACAGAATGTGAGGTGAAGCTGAACGGTCATGCTATGGAGATCGTCAACTCTTTTAAGTATCTGGGCAGTGTGTTGAGTAAAGATGAAGTATGGATGAAGAAGTGCGGGAGAGGGTACAACAGGGGAAGAGGGTTGTAGGAACGCTGAAAGCAGTAACAAGAAATAGGGTGGTCAGTATGGAAGTGAAGAAGTCCTTGCATGACAGTGTGGTAATCCCGACACTGACTTACGGAAGCGAAGCATGGACGTTGGTTGAGAGACTCAGACCAAGAGTGAGAGCAGTGGAAATTAATTACTTAAGAAGTGTGTGCGGAGTTACATGGAGGGATAGACAGACTAATGAGGAAGTAAGAAGGAGGTGTGGTGTGGAGGTAGATGTGCTGGAAAGTGTGAAAAGGAACAACTTGAGATGGTTCGGCCATATGGAACGTATGGAAAGCAAGAGAATGACTAAGAGGGTGTACGAGAGCGAGGTGGAGGGACAGAGGGAGAGGTAGACCGAAAGAGAGGTAGAAGGATGGAGTGAGGAAGTATATGAACGAAGGCGGTGCTGGTTGGGGGGAGGGACATAGACTGACGGGACAGAGGTGCATGGGGGCGGTTCGTTCGTGGCCACGGCGTCGGGCAATAGATAGATAGAACACCGGTGACATCCTGTTTATTATATTCGGGCAACTATTAGTCAGTTTTATTCATCTTAGGAAGGAGGAAGGATGTTGACCCATTAAGAGATAACAGACTATCTCAATTAAACCTTTTAGCTACCATATATCCTTTCTAAGCAGCATGAAATCGTCTAAATGCAGCTGGTGTAAAAACAAATAGACGTCACTGGTACTGTAAGCGATAATAATAACCGCACAAACCCTCCGCAGGATGAGGTGGGAGACAGCGTGCGTGACTATGCTTGTCAGGAATAGTCATCTTGGACCCATCACAGGGAACCAAGATCTTGTTGGAGGAAGCTGTGGTCGTGTGGAAGTCTCTACGCCCACGGTTCACAACATTGGCACCAGGTAAGTTCAGAGTAATCCAGTGTCATATGTACTTTAACCCCTTCATTATGTTCGCATCATACCGGTACTGTTTTAGATACTGTATAGACTTTCCTGAGAATTGTCCTGACACATGTAAATAATTTACCCTTAATCTGTCACTCACTCTCTCCCTCTCCCATTACCCAAAGCTTCCCTAGACTGACTTTCATTCATTAAACAACATTATTCAGCTGAAGAAGGAGCTGTAGAAGTCAGGGATGTTTGAGATAGGGATTTACCCCTTTGTTTACATGAAATACATGCTAAGGTTCATGAAGCCACCTAATATAGGCATGATATAATAAAAATAACACATTTTTCATCAGGTAAATCTATATACAGTACAGTCAGCGTTGTTATAACGCACTTTTCCATAAAGCGGTGTGCCTATACAGGTGTATTGCGGAAAACGCTATTCTCGTTAAGAAATAATTATAGCGCATTTTGGGGGTTCAGAGAGGTGCAAATCCGGGGCGTTTTTTTATTAACATATCACCTGATGATGTATTGCGCAGTGCGATTTCACGGTCGACTGTGCATCTTCCCCCAGACAAATCTCCCGCCGCGCGCGTTGTTCCAGCGTATTCGTAAATTGTGAACAAATTTTTTTGCTTGGAATTGCGTGATGCCCACCACTGTCATGCCGCAGACACCTAATCCTGTCAGACGTAGGAAGTCCCTGGCTGGCACACGACTGTATCTTGTTAATACTCGTGCAACTTTTGATTATGGATTATTACAGTTTCTTACAGTACCGATAGATCCTCTGGAAAAAAGCAAACTAGGCCTGTGTATCCAGCTCAGTACCAGTACTTGCACTGCTGCGGTCGTTCACGGTGTTGGCGGCGGCGGTAGCAGACGCAACATTTTTACTATTCTGTATTTTTGTTTTATAATGAAACTTCAAATCTTGTCTTCCTCATGCTTTATCAAGATTACTTTCAAACTCCCTTATTGATTCGGAATCGACTACATACTGGGGCAGTGCGTTCCACTCATTTACCACTCTATCACAAAATGAGTTCTTTGCCTTCTCAAGTCTATTTCTTTCTTTGTAAATTTTCTTAGAGTGTCCTCTCGTTCTTGTTCCCTCCCGCATCAAGAAGATACCTTCACACACATCCTCATCGTACTTTCCTGACACTATCTTAAAAGTCTATCATATCCCCTCTCTTTCTCCTATATACCAGTGTCGGAAGCCCCAGTGTCCTCAACCTCTGCTCATAGCCCGCGTTCTTCAACGTTGGTACCAGCTTGCTAGCTCTCCTCTGCACTTTCTCCACTGCTTCTATATCCTTTACCATATATGGAGCCCACACCTGGTTCGCATATTCCAGGTGCGGCCTAACCAGCGCTGTATAGAGATTCCTGAAGATTTCTTCGTCAAGTGACACAAATGTCCTCCTTATCAGCCCTACAATTCTATTGGCTTTGTTTATCTTTTCCACTAAATGTTCTGAGAAATTTAACTTATTGTCTATCACTACTCCTATATCCTTTTCTGCATTCACTTCCTCCATCGCTTCATACATACTGTATCCTACCTTGTCTATCTTGCTGGTCCCAATCCGCATGTACTTGCATTTTTTTGGATGAAAAGGCATTAACCATGCTCAGACCATCCCTTCATGCCCTCCACATCTCCTTGAAGCAAACCCATATCTTCCTTACTCCTCACTCTTCTATACAGCTTAGTGTCATCCGCATACAAGTATACCTCACTTCCATTAGTTATAACTTCAGGCAAGTCGTTGATAAATATAACGAACAGCAGTGGTCCCAACACAGATCCCTGAGGTACCCCACTTGTAATTTCCCTCCACCCCGAGCCTATTTCATTCACCAGTACCCTCTGTCTCCGATCTTTCAGGAAGGCTTCTATCCATTTCACACATTTCTCCCCTATATTATAGCTTCTAACTTTCTCTATTAACCTTTTATGTGGGACCTTATCGAAGGCCTTCATAAAATCGCAATATACCACGTCTATTACATCACCATCTTCTAGAATTTGCATCCAATCATCTACCACCTTAATTAGCTGTAGTACCGTTGACCTCCCCGGCAAGAATCCGAACTGTCTCCCTCTGAAAAGTTGGTTTGACTTCATATGATCCATTATTCCTTCTCTAATTACCGTTTCCATTAGTTTACACACAACACTTGTCAAACTGACTGGTCTATAATTCCCTGGGTCATTTCTCTTTCCCTTCTTAAATATAGCTGTTATGTTCGCCTCTCTCCAGTCCATCGGGATTTGTCCTGTATTAAACGATACCTCAAATAAAAATTTCAATGGCTCTACTAACATCTCCCCTCCTTCCTTTATGATTCTTGGGTGTATCCCATCCGGTCCCGGTGACTTACTTCTGTTCATTTTTTCTATAGCCCTTCTTATTCTAGCATGGGAAAACTCTATTAGTTCTAGTGCCGGTGCCTGTTTGATGGGAATAGTAGGCACTTCATCCTCCGACTCCACTGTTAGTACCCCCCCAAAGTATTTCCCCAGCACCTCCGCTTTCTCCTTATCAGTCTCCGCTCTACTCCCATCATTCAACCCCCCTACCAGCTCTGGGATCCCTACTCTTCTTATTAACTTTTCCTGAATGTACTTCCAGAATATTTTTGGATTATCCTTCACATTTCTAGCTATCTCTCTCTCCCTCTCCTTCACCCCCCTCCTTGTTTCCCACCTTATTTTATTGTTTATTTGTCTGCGTTCCAGATCCACTTTCTTAGCCTCTATACTAGACCCCCTGTTCTGTTTTAACAATTTTAATCTTTCCCACAATCGTTTCTTTCTTCTAATCAATATCCAAAGCTTTCTTTTCATTGGCAATTCTGGGTTAGTTCTTTTCCTCAATTTTGTGTTATCCTTATATGCCCTTACTGGTACACTTTTGGATACAGCATTCTCCAGTTTGACTCTAATTTTCCTCCACATTCCTTAAGCGTCTTCACCATTCAAGTATTCCCCCCAGTCAATGTCCAAACACCGTCTCAGCAGCTCATAATCTGCTCTATCATACATGTATATTTTTCTATTGCTGCTATTATCCCTCTCTGATTTAATGTTACAACTAAAGCTTATACAGGCATGGTCACTACGACCTATAGGGCTATCCACATTAACATGTTCCACTATATCCTCTTCATTGCTAAAAATCAAATCAAGTACACTCCCCTGCGTCCCATCTCTATACCTTGTCATCTCTACAATATGTTGCGTTAAAAAACAATCTCTCACTTTCTCTATAAACTTATTTTCCAGGCTACCCTGTCCCGCTGGAGTAGTACAATTTGCCCAGTTGATCCTTGGCAAATTGAAATCTCCAATCAAAATTTTATATTTGTTCTCTCTATTATCTATCTCCTCCATTGCTTTCAGTAGGTTATCATCCTCTCCCCTGCTATTATTTGGGCTTCTATATATAGAGGCAATTAGAATTGATCCTCTTACACATTTTACTTTAATACACAAATACTCACAATACTGCTGTCTCATATCCACCTCATTAACCTTGAGCTCTTTTCTTACATAAATAAACAGTCCTCTTCCAACCTCTGCTCTAATAGCATTTCTCTCATATAACTCAAAACCCTCCAAACTAT
Source organism: Paralithodes platypus (assembly GCA_032716605.1). Taxonomy (NCBI): domain Eukaryota; kingdom Metazoa; phylum Arthropoda; class Malacostraca; order Decapoda; family Lithodidae; genus Paralithodes; species Paralithodes platypus. The sequence goes on from CM064529.1 coordinate 7,127,542, forward strand.
ATTCCACCAGTTCCCTTTCAATTCTAGCATTTTTTGGTCTTACTTCCTGTAGGGCTATGACATCAGGTTTTTCCTCTTCATCCTGCAACCTACATATCAGTTTTCTTTTCTTGTCCTGGGTAAACACATCCACATTACTAAACATAATCCTTAATCCATCTACCATTCCTTCAGCAATTACACCATCCCGCTCCTCCAGTCCGTACCCTACTCCCCCGTTAGCACTACTGGGTCTGCCTCTTTGTCTCCTGTCTCTCCCTGTGACACCTCCACCCCGTTCTCCTCCTCCGTCACAACTCCTATCACATTCTCTCCCCTCCCTGATCTCCCCCTCCCTTCTACTCTTATAAACCACTTCCTCACTTTTCCGTACCTCACTCTCCAGTAAAAATTTCTCTTATCCTCCTCATCCAACTTTCCATTATTTTCATCAGCCTTTTCTTGTAATTCCTTAATTTTTTTCCTTTGTTCTATACTCAAATCCTTCTTTAGTCTTATGTGTTTCAGTTTATCATTTGTATTTAGCCTCCAACTAAAATTTGTCACAGTCTCCGCCACTACCCTAGTTTTAAACTGTACCCTTATAGGTCTCATCTCTCCCCTTTTATATCTACCTATCCTACTGACCTCCTCCACCTGCCCTTCCCATCCATATTCGTCCTCATCCACAGCTTTCAAGACCTCCTTCACTGTCTCCATATCCCTCACTCTTCTCACTCCATTATCATTCATATGAGTCTCTATATCTCCATACAAGATTACATCCCTATCCCTGTCCATGGCCTCCCTCACGACACTCTCCTTGTTCTTCATGACCCCTACAACTGCACTCTCAAAACTTTTTTTGGTCATATTCATTTCTTCCTTTTGCTCTTTCATAATATCCTCCAAATCCTTGACTTTTTGTTTACCTACCACCGTCCATGCAGTCGACTCCTTTACTTCCGTGAAACGTCCTTCGTATTCCTTCAGCTGCTCCTTCAATGCCATATTCTCTGCTCCCAGTTCATCTACCCTTTTCAATACCATCTCTAGGCTCTCATTAACTGCCAAAATAGGCCTGCATTCACTTCCTTCGCTAGGCCTATTCCCTTCCCCACCTGTCACACCACACATTACACACAGTGCCTTACATGGACAGCAAGTGACGAGGACCTCTCCAAACTGAGAGCTGTGGAGATGAGCTTTTTCAGAATGGCAGCTGGTGTGAATAGGATAGATGGGACAAATAATAGGGAAGTGTATGAGTCCTTTGGAATGGAAGAGCCAGTTTTAGGCATTGATTGTGGAGTGGTTGAGTGGATAAAGAGAAGTACTTTGAGGTGGTATGGTCATGTTCAGAGAATGGATGAAGACAGAATGCCAAGAAAGATATATGGGAGTCAGGTGAGTGGAACAGCTAGTAATGGAAGACCACCTATGGTATGGGAAAAGAAAGTAGAAAAATATATTTAAGAAAACGTAGTGGAAGGGGCATTGTGGCACGGGCAAAGGAGGCATGTCTTGACAAAGTAGCCTGGAGACCTTTCTGTCATGGCCATCCTTTAGCGGGGGTTTCCCAGGGGGAAACAAGGCGTCGGAGATGATGATGATGATGAAATCTATTGTAAGTACGCCAAAGCCCCACTGTTCGATATTGAAACTAACTTTTAACAGTACGCCCGGACCCCTCGGGTTTATTCCTTCCAGTAAGGCATTCACTGTTTTTGGTTTTCTGCTACTTCTATATAAATACTTGAAATAATCAGACCAGCGAGGGTTGTTAGTAGAGCACATACATACATATCGGTACCGTACATACATACATAACATTTTAAGACTGAGTGCTCCACACATTCGTGCAGTTTCAGTCTCTTGTCCTAATGGTGGCATTCCAGGCAATCCTGTTAAGGGCTGCTTCACTTGTCAAGTTTTTGGATTCGAGATTGGCATGTATAGTCCGATCCCAGGTCTTCCTCAGTCCACCCCTTGGTGCAGCTCCCTCCACATTCACAGACTTGCATCTTTTCACCCAATTTTGTTCATCCATTCTCTCTACATGCCCATACCATCCCAGGCTATTTGTACGCATCTCCTCGCTAATACTCTTTATACCTAAGCGTCTCCTCAGCTCATCATTTGTTATTCTATCCTGCAGTTTGGCCCCACACATCGATCTCATCCGTACGTACAAACATATACATACATACATGCGTAGGCTACATACATACCTTTTTATTATGATAAATTATTAACTCCTCACCAGTCTAGATATAATCCCAGACACAAATGCAATCTCCTCATGGTCAAGTTCCAAGACAAGAGACCATCCCTGAAGTTAACCAGGTGAGGAACACACTCCAAAAGAGGATTTGCTAAAAATTTATAAGGAAAATTCAATAATTTATTGAAAAGGTCTAGATACACACACACATGACAGACATGCATGCACATGTGAGCCCTGGTCACCCAAAGGTAGTATTTGAAACAAAGAGGGTTATCCTCAACTCCAACACAGTATCTGTAGTTATGTGGTAGTTCCTCCCCCTGGTTCCAGTACCATATTACTGTACCACCTCCAGGGACTAATATGAGACTGTTGGGAGCAGAACACTGCTACCAACTACAGAGAAGTAGATCCTTACTGGCACCCTGGGCTATATTGTCAACCACCTTGATGTGATGCTTGAAAGTATAACTAGTCAGTGACCCAATATACTGTCCAGCAAAGATTACATTCTCTGACCAACACATTGACCACATAATGTGGATGATATGCATACCCACCTACCAATCTTCATGAAACTTAATGCAGCTATTATAAGCTGCTTGTAGTACTGTAATGAGCTTATCATTGATTTGAGGCCCGTGAGATTCTGCAAATATAGGCGGCTTTACACAAGAAACTTTATCTGCTATATTTATCGGAGTCTTGAATCCGCTACAGGTTATCAAATTACTATATATTTATTGTTTGTGCTATTTGATATTTTAAGTTCATAATTTATCATATATATTAAACTTCAACTAATTTATAGCCCATCTAGTATTTCCATTTAGCCATTAAAATAACATGCACTTCAAAGAGGTACAGTACTGCATTTAATTTCTAACTGGCAATTCACCTTTAACCTCTGAAGTGCGCATGGGGGTAATTGGAAACGTCCCCCTGTGCTGACGTATTTGAGGTGGTTCCGTCACTAAAATATTAATTGTGCCATTAATAGCATTAATACTTATCCATATGCGCCTATTATGGGTTGATTATAAAGGTATTAACCTGAAACAACAATAAAACGAGTGAAAATGGTCAAGTGGATGGTCAAAATCGGAGATATAGCCCGCGAGTTGTATAATGTATGGGTGAGACAATCTGCTTTCCCGCCAATTTCCCCCAAGGCCACTGAGACACAGTCGATCGATACTCTCTCTCTCTCTCTCTTGCACTCGCTTGCCATCAGTGATGACAACACCCTGCTTGCAACTCGCTAATGTTAGCACGAAAATATACCTCAGAATAAGGGAATAACAGGGAAAATAGGTGATAACTGAAGGAGAGGAGGAAAGTGGGGAAGGAGGGGAGGTAGAGGACTGAGATTTTGCATGGCCCAGGGGCCAAAAAAATAAAAAAATAAAAACAAAAAAAATAAATAAAATAAAAATCGATGTCAAAAGTTGATTTTTTTTTCACTCACTCATAAGAGTCTCCCCGCAGTGCGCCGGGGGAACTCTTATGAGTCTCCCCGCAGCTCCCGGGTTAAGTAGATGAAGTAAGACTCGCATTGTAGATAACATTTCCTTCATTTCCCAGATATTTCAATAATAAACAGTTTATAATGCACATTATACCTTTAACCCCTTGAGGATTATGATGTGTTTTGGCAATTTATTCTGGCTATCATTATTCAGTTATATATTTAGATTAGGATGGGTATATTGAAGTCAGGGTTAATTGACAGTGTTTACCCTTTTAATTCCTTCCTAAGTTGTATAAAATCTTCTAATCCACCATTCATCAGTTTCATTCATTTCATTCATTTGGTTTATTTTTAAGTTAATTGGCTGGTTGGTGATAATATGAATGAAAAAGGAGAGAAAAAAGCTGGATGTGATGGAGATGAGCTGCTTGAGGAGTATGTGTGGAGTTACTCGTAGAGACGGATTGAGGAAGAAGAGATACGTAGGAGAGTGGGGCAGCACGAACATTTGTCAGCCAGAGTGGACAGAAGGGTGCTGAGCTGATATGGTCATGTTGAACGAATGGGAGATGAAAGGCTTACAAAGAGAATATATGAGTCAGATACAAGGGGAGATAGAAGGGCAGGAAGACCCCCATTGAGATGGAGAGACTGTGTAAGACAAGCTTTGGGTGATACAGGAATGACTATAAATCAGGCAAAGGAAGTGGTAATAAACTGTAATGAATGGAGAATGCTTGTGAATAGTTGAGTGAACACGTGGTCATTTGGAGGAAGGGGTCGGGCGCAAGTTGGACTAGATAATGTCCATCAGGCGCCTGGCCTGGGGAGACGATTAATATGAAGGGTGCGCCTGGAAGTGTGGTGGGCGGGCTTGTGGCTTTGGCTCCGCTACATGTTTGCCTGCCGAGATCGGAGCCTCTCCGGGTGGTCGGGGGCCGGGGGAGTGCTGGAGCGACCTTGGTGACCCTGGTCTCTGGGTATTCTCCTGGGTGACCTAGATGTGTGTGAATTTTGTGTTTTGTCTGTGTTTGTTCGCTGTTTTGTCTTGTGTTTGTGTGTTCCTGTTCTTGCTCTGTCTTGAGTCGGCCACCCCCAAGAAAATACAAAAAATAAAATAAAAAAATAAAAATAAAATAGAGGAAAATAAAATAAAAAATAGGAAAAGTGGGGATTGGGCCTGAGCATATAGATAGATAGATAGATAGAATGAATGATAGCCAAAATTAACTCAAACACGTCATGATCCTCAAGGGGTTAAGTAAAGTAAGCAGGACTCCCACTGTAGATTAATTTGTTCCTCATTTCCCAGATCTAGCAACAATAAGCAGATTCCGCTGTCATTCAGACTGATGACGCCCGTGGCCACCAACACCAGCCAACACACTCAAAGTCAACACTCGGCTATATGTATGGCCCCCTAACTGTAAGTTCACCCCTCAGAAACCCTCCTATCCCGTGAGGACAGAGTCCACCTGGCAATGCTGCAATGTATTTCATATTTTTCCATTAACCACTTCGGTACGGGTGATGCCATTATGCCTCATATTATAGCTATTATTAGACAATTGTATGCAGCTTAGGAAGGACATCTAGTAATCAGAGAGGTGTATTATATCTACATTAATTTGTTGACAATCAAAAAACCTTCCTAAACACAGTAAGATCTTCTAATGGTAGCCAGCATGAAAAGGAAATGAACTCCCCCTGTACTTTTTCCCTCAATATTGGACTGGCAGCTTAAGGGAAGGTTTATATTTGTTGGTATATATTATTTCATTTATTTATTCATTTATTTATTCATTTATTTATTTATTATTTCCTCCCAATACCTCAATCAAGCTTTTAAAAATACCCCCAAAGGCCCCCATTCAAGATAAATTTGTAAATTTCCTCAGTAGAAAAATGTCCCTGGTTCCTCCTAGATTCCAGGCACATCAAAAACTCTACACCTAAATGGCACAAAAGGTCTTTTAAATTGCCAAACTAATGGGGATAAACATGAGAGAGAAGGGGGTCTAGAAATATAACAAACCTCCCTTAGAGAGTTAACTTTTTCAATAATTCTGTGGTCTAAGTTCATCTATTGTCAGTCTAGTTTCTGATACCAGTGCAAATGTCCCATGATTGTTGCCATAGAATGTTGCAGTGTGTTGAGTAAAGATGGGACTGTGGATGAAGAAGTGCGGGAGAGGGTGCAACAGGGGAAGAGGGTTGTAGGAACGTTGAAAGCAGTAATAAGAAATAGAGTGGTCAGTATGGAAGTGAAGAAGTCCTTGCATGACAGTGTGGTAATCCCGACACTAACTTACGGAAGCGAAGCATGGACGTTCGTGGAGAGACTCAGACCAAGAATGAGAGCGGTGGAAATGAGTTACTTGAGAAGTGCGTGCGGAGTTACATGGAGGGATAGACAGACGAGTGAGGAAGTAAGAAGGAGGTGTGGTGTGGAGGTAGATGTGCTGGAAAGTGTGAAAAGGAACAACTTGAGATGGCCTGCCAAATGGAACGTATGGGAAGCGAGAGAATGACTAGGAGGGTGTACGAGAGCGAGGTGGAGGGACAGAGAGGGAGAGGTAGACCGAAGTAGAGGTGGAAGGATGGAGTGAGGAAGTATATGAGTGAAGGCGGTGCTGGTTGGGAGGAGGGGCGTCGACTGGTTGGGGACAGAGGTGCATGGGGGCGGTTCGTTCGTGGCCACCCCTTCGGGGATCATGGCATCAGGCAATAGATAGATAGATAGACTATAAAAGCTGTTATGTGATACAGTACTCCCTTAACCCCTTAAGCACCATAACATAATTTTCATCTCATTCTGGTAATCATTATATGCTTTTCTACCTTTAGGACTCATAGGGGTAAATACAATCTCAATAAACCCTCTGAACAGTATAGGTACTTCTCAAACTGCATAAAATCATCTAACTTTAGCCAGAACCAAAGGTAAAAAGGCATCACAGGGCTGAAGGGGTTATGGGATACATATTACTCTCAGCTGAAATAACAGATTATAATGCTATACTCTGTGTTACTCATGTTTGGTACAAGTGTTGAAATAACTTTGAAAAGGTTGACAAAATGAATATAAACACCATATGAGGAGGAGCACTTTATTGACATTTCGCAGATAGCTTCCTAAGATCACTAGAGACCTGAAGCTATCTGCGAAATGTCGTCAATAAAGTGCTCTTCCTCATATGGTGTATATTATCATTGGGTATGTGTTCAGTCGAAATTAAGAGTACGTTCACTGATAAAGATCGTGAAGATTCTGAAGAACCAACATAGGCTGCAACAATAGTGGTGTAAGGAGTAAGGACCCAAGTTTAATTCACAGCAAACCGTTGAATACATTCGAGTCATTACTTTGCTACTGTGTCATTACCCTTCACTCATAAGTTTGATCATCAACATTAATTTTTAGTTACTGTCACTTGCTTTTGACAGTCCTCATGTTTTTTTGTTTTTTTATTATTATTACTTGTGAGTCGTGACTATACCCTGTTCCAAGTAGGTAGACCAGAAATTGTGATCCCTAGCTTCTGTAATTCAAAATGGCCCAAATGGGCTAGAGCAAATGGGCTGTAAATTTCCACACTTATTCACTGTCTGACCTTCCCTAATTAAAATGTAAAACTTGCAAACTAAACATGGTAGAAATATTAGCTTGTTTACTTTAGTCATTTGTGAGTCATAGAGTTTGTGAGTTCAAGAGTTTTGGACTACTTACTTGGAACAGGGTATAGTCATGACTCGCAAGTAATAATAATAAAAAAACAAAAAACATGAGGACTGTCAAAAGCAAGTGACAGTAACTAGAAATTAATGTTGATGATCAAACTGTACTATACAAGTATGTTTAACGTCATAGAAGTTTTGGGCTATTATACTTACTGAATATCCCACAAACTTTCATTAAGGTTTTCAGAGAACTATTGATTTTGACTGGACACTGCTAATGTACTTCAGGTTGTATTGATTTACAGTATATATTTGTTATTATTATTATTATTATTATTTTGTATTTATTTATTTATTTTAAATTTCATCTGGGATTCCTTGCTTCTGGAAACCCCTGCTAAAGGATGGCTATGGTAGAAATGTCTTCAGGCTACTTTGTCCAGACCTGCTTCCTTTGACCGTGACGATAGTGCGTTGTTATATGTGCGATTAGTTTGCTTAAGAAACAGATTAACTTGCTCATGTAGTGAAGTACACCCTATGTTGTGGATTGTGTTCTTTTAGTTCAAAATTTTATTTTATTAAGCGTTATTTCCACATAGCAATTTTGATAAGTTCTTTTGGTTTCTATCTTGTGTCGTCCCAGGTTTGGTTTGTTTATTTTGCAAGTTTTACATTATAAATTCATAGTACAGTACTGTTCCCTTCACAAGTTCCATTCCTCTCGGAGATTTTATTTATGTAAGTGTAAATGAAGGGTCATGCCTGGACGTGAGGTGGGCGGGCATTGTGGTATGGTTCCTCTGTGTGTCTGCCTGCTGAGACCGGAACCTCCCCGGGACTCGGGAGGTCTGGGACCGGGGGAGTGCTGGAGGCCCTTAGTCTTCTGGGTGACCTAGATGTGTGTGATTTTTTAAATTTTGTTTTTTATGTTGTGTTGCGGGCTCTGTCTCAAGTTGGCTGGGGTATGTGCCTGAGTATATACAGTACATACATACATACAAAAATAGTACTGTACCGGGTATTATTGAATTAGTAGAGTTGCTTTCCATGCAATAGTTAATTCACCTTCTTTTGCAACTATATAATAAGATACTACTGTACTCTAAATTCAATTATACTATTTTTACTTCAATAATTAAAATCTGAGAGAGGAACATAAATTGTGCAGGGAACTGTATGTGGAAGTACTTCAGTATTTCCCCCTATAATGAACATATCACTACAGAAATTGTGCAGGGAACTGTATGTGGAAGTACTTCGGTATTTCTCCCTATAATTTGAACATATCACTACAGTTGTTTTTCCATTAATGTTGCTACCTTACTTAAATAATTACATTACAATTGTCATTACTGGCACTACCTAATAAAATGTATTATACTCCATTCAAATTTACTGGGCAGAAAATCTTCACTCCCAATAGCCAGTATCACACACACACACCTTTTCTCTCTTCTTTTATTGTCGGCTCTGGTTTGAGAATTTATGAGGTCATCTTTTCATATAAGCTTGTCACCTGAATTAATGCATCTTCAGTCTAGTTTCCGATACTGGTGTAAAAGGTCTCGAACATGTTGCCTGAAAAATAATGATAATTTAAAATTGACGACAAAATCCTTTGTGTGATATTGTATTAACTATATTTTGTCAGTGATTTGTGGTGTGACCCTTGAACTGAATAAAAAAACATCTCTGTTCCCCCTGGAGGTAAGGAGGTCCTCCATATTTTGTGAAGGAAAATAATATTACCCACATATCCTACTGCATGTCCTACAAGGCAACTAAAATGGGGGATAACGTGCCGATGAGATCCGCCAGCAACGGTGGTGCTGTTAGGAGAGCTTAATGCATACATACATACATACAGTAAAGACTATGATCCACATGCGAGTAGGTCTGTCTTTTTGTTCTAATGGCGGCATTCCAGACAGCCTGATCTTTAGCATCCCTCTTAGTCAGTCCTTTGGCCGCGGATGGAAGAAACTGGCCTCCTCCCCCGCTGCCCCCTCACAAACGGTTCTCACTATACCCTACCTCCCCCCGGGGAGGTGTGGGTCCTGAGACTACCTGGATGCTGCAGGATTCCCTTACAGGGTATCTCTGGGCTACTACCACTACTACTACTGCTACTACTGTACCTGGGTATTATGAAGTACAATTACAGTAACTACAGTAGTTTTTTTAATATGAGTTGTTGTTGTTGTTCCCCAAGCTGCCTGGCCGAACAGCCCCAAGGCCCCGAGCAAGGCCAAGGCCATAACCGAGCGCCCCCACAGAACCCTCCCTGCCGACCACAATAAAGCCTGGGTGACTGAAGCCACTCAATGGCGGGGAGCTGAGGAGGGTGCGGAAACGCCCGGGAAACCAATGCCCCACCCAGGGCCCTGTGCCCCTCAGCAATTATGAAGAGAAAGTTGGGCAAAGGAAAAATATGACGCTTTGGCTTCCAATCTTGGTAGATTGGGAGGTCAATCCACGGAAAAGACACCGTCACTTGAGATCTAGAAAATATATAAGTAAAAGGAACAGTCAGAGTAAACTATGGGTATGGCAGAGATTGCTTAGTTCTCACTCTGATAGACCAGCCCATCACCATTTTAGTATGAGTAAGTTGTGGTGTTGTGGGCAAAGACTAAGTTGTTAATTCATTGGTTTGTTTTGCCTTTCACCTCACCGTAACTTTTGGCATCTTTTAGTATCAAGGCAGCTTTGAACAGAGCTGCCTGGAATGCCACCAATAGGACGTGAGACTGACTCTGTACTTCTTGTGGAACACTCGGTCTTTATATAAATGTACGTACAGTGTGTGTGTAATGTTCTATAGTAATCAGAGGTAAAATTAATCTTCATGAACCCTTTGAAACACAAAGTTCCATCCTAAGCTGCATAAATGTATCTATTGTTAGTCATAAGTGAAAGAATCTAACAGGTGGGGATATGTATGTCATACCAATTTTAATTTACAGTATTTTGTTGTTTTTATTTTTGTTATGTACAGTATGTAGTCTTGTTGACTTGTGTTTTAATTGAGTCTTTCATAACTTATAGATTGTGAAGGCTAGAATATATAATGCAGTACTTCATCATCATCATAATGTACAGATAGGTTCTTTGATATTGATTTTTCTGTAAGCAATAGTGAATGTTTTCCCCCCCTGATACTACTCTCCTTGACTCGATTGGGGGGGCTTCGGGGCCGGCGACTGGAGCTTGATTGGGGATGGTTGTGGTACTTACCCTTCCTATCTCCCCTTGAGCTTTCGTCCTCAGCTTGACTAATTTTGAGTAGTTTTTCATTCCTCATTCTATGATTTTCCCCTTCTATTCTTATTCTGTCCCATTTGGCTGTCCTCGGGCAGCTTATATCTCATGTCTCCCTGGCCTGGCTAGGTAGCAGACTCCTGCCTGATTTGTCTCTTCGGTTGCTGATGTGGCCGGACTGACTTGATACCTTCGGTAATGCATTTTTTGCTTCTCGATGTGATTTTTTCTACCTTCGACCTGATCTTTCATTCTTCGCCCTGATCACTTCTTGGTTGGTGTTGCGGTGTAGCAGTTCTTGCCTCATCCTTCGGCCCTGCCCTATGAGAGCTCTGATGTGGAGCTCATGTGGTCCGGCTGAACTGGTGAAATGGCGAGAAATATCTGCGTGTCTTCACCTTCCTCGATTTGTTCCCCTACTGCCCTTCCCGATCTATCTTGACTCGTTTAGTTATATATCTTGATCGAATCCTTCGGGCCAGTCCTATGAGAGTTCTTTTGTAGAGCTCAGTGGTCTGGTTAAACTAATAAAAAATAAAAAAAATAAAAAATAAATAATGTTTTCTTTAAAAAATGGAGCTAGTGACAAAGATAGTCTTACTACTTATATAATTATTATTACTAAATAAAAACGGCAACCAAAATTTGTACTTTCTATCATCCAGTATTGTCTTATATAGGGTACAGCCAAAATCAATAATTCACAGATAATATTGTATAGCCAGTCGGGTTGGTCGTATGGATAGTGTCTTGACTTCCAACCCAAGAAGTTGGGACTCGAGAGTTCGCGCTGCACTCGGGCGTGTTTTGATTCCACTAAACCATGGCTGGTTACTGTCTCCCTTGAGAATGGGATGGGGTTGTTGTTGTTGTTGTTGTTGTTCCCCAAGCTGCCTGGCCGAACAGCCCCAAGGCCCCGAGCAATTCCAAGGCCATAACCGAGCGCCCCCACAGAACCCTCCCTGCCGACCACAATAAAGCCTGGGTGACCGAAGCCACTCCATGGCGGGGAGCTGAGGAGGGTGGGATGGGGTAATGATCTCTGGTGGCTATTACAGTGCTACTGAATACTCGAAGGAGAGAAATTGCGTTTATTCAAAGACCTGGGCCGGTATTTATAAAAATAATTTAAAAATTTCCCTAAAAGTAATTTTAACTAAAAGAAAATCCTTAAAAGTTATTCATAAAACATTTAAAAGCAGCTTTTAGTGGAAATGTTAAGAAGGCTGCCACAACCGCTATTTCGCTACATCTAGCAAGATTACAATCGATGAATAACATATAATAGGTAAGTATAGGCTTCTAATTGCATATACTAATTACTATAAAACATTAGGGTAATTATGCAATATTTTGTTATTGTGAAATCTATATGATCTGTGCCCCATGAATATTCTTTCCTCTCACTTAAACAGTAGGCTACCATAGTGCGGTTGGGAATATGAACATGATTAGATTAATATCCAGTATTCGAGAATGGATAATAAGTCGTAGGCGTGTGCATAAACCTTTAACCGTCCTGGTGGTGTAATGGTTAAGGTGGCAAAAATATGTGTGTGATAACCCGGGTTCGAATCCCGGTGGATCATATATACTGTACTTTAATTAATTTCATTGGGGGTGTGGTGGTGAGATTAATAAAAATAATATATTGCTAAATTGAAAGGGTAATATATTTACCATACCAAAACAATTGCATACTCCGGTGTGGCAGCATCTGAGATAGTTGCCAAATTCGCGAGTTTTCACAATTCGTAAAGTGGGGTAATTTCGGACATTTTTCGAGTTTGTTTTTTACAATTTCTCATGACTGTAAACACATTGTAGAGATTTAACTAGGTCAAGTGATGTGTAGTGATAATGCGCCGTGCGCCGTAATCCAGGAAGCCTCCTAAAATTATCCCCCATAATATCCTTATCCTAAATGATGTCCGAAGTATTCTTGAAAAGTGGAAAACTTCGGACTTGTATGGTAAAAGCATTTCCATTATATAATGACAATGGCTAATTACTTATCGCCAAAGTCCGAAGTTATGACCGCAGTCAGAAATCCCCCCAGTTTACGGTAATTTGCGAAAAAATAGGGTGCAAATAGGCTACTTGTTCTCGGATGTTATGAAATAGGCCTATCTTGTGACAATCGAATATTATATATTAGTCCTTCTACACTCCTTTAATTTGGTCTATTTGTTAGTGTTATTCCAACAAGTACAGTATAGGCATTTGTCAACGAGGACGCTGGAGCTGTCGAGGTTGTGGGCGGAGGAGGAGGATTTGCTCATCTAAAAATAGAGAGACCGGCCGCGGAAAAAAATGTAGTCGGACACATATACAGTATGAATCGAAATGTTTAAAGTAGGTTGATATATAAGGTGGTAGGTTACTTTCTAATATAGCTTATTCGATGGAGAACACACAGTGGATCACCTTTGAGTAGTATGATGTGCGGGGGTGGTATATGGATAGAATCAAGAGTTACCTAACATACTGCTCTTGATAATATATCTAACCTACAATCATACCACCATGAGTTACTCATTCAGTTACATTTTGACCGTTGCCAAATAACGTACTGTAGGGTACTAGGCCTACACACTTTCATCTCTGGGTTAAGAGCTTTGTTCTTCTGTCTCCTTCATGGTTTAAATGGTGTAGCCTACTTCGATTAACTCGCTATAGGCCTATTAATCCAATTAATCTTTCTAACATGAACATTCCTTGGCAGGGGGTGGCGGATTTGTTATTCAATCATCTTCATCGTCCTCTATAAGTAACTTTTAAGTGCTAACAGTCCCAAGGGGAGCTTTTAGTTTTCGCTGGGTTTAAAAGCTACTTTTAGCCGCTAAAATTTGTTTTGCCCAACTTTTAAGTTTTAAAAGTTGGCGCCATCTTTAAAAGCTACTTTTAGGCCTAAAAGTGCTTTATAAATACCGGCCCTGACTTTTTTACAGCCAAAGTAAATTTTGTTTTTTTTGTCTATGTGATTGAGGGAGGCAAAAGGCAGAACTGCCTATAGCGAGTGCTTCCCCCATAGTTGAAAGAGTGACAGGGCCAAAATCAAGGGATGTTCGAGCCAAAATGCCTGGACACACAGAGTTTGAAGCAATTTAAGTCATAGGAAGAGGGAAAGACTGATTCTGGGAGAGAGTTCCAGAGCTCAGCTGTTGAGTAGAAGAAAGTTTGAGAGTAACGTTTCACTCTTGGGTTGGAGAGTTGCACAGAGTAGGGGTGGGATTGAGTTGCAAGACGGGTACCACGTGCCCTACGTAAAGGTAGTTGACCGATAATCTTGCTAGTAAACTGTGTAATTTTAATTTTCAGAACTATTTTTCTGTTCTTGACAGTCCTTGTAAGTTTTAACTGTTTTGATAGCATAATGCATAAATGCGCAGAATTTTGGTGTGAGAATCCTAGGTTCGAGTCCTTGGAGAGCCACATGTATTCGTTGATTTCATTAATTAAGTTTAGAAGTAAAGTTGGTTGGTGAAAAAATATTATTTAATAGCCCATGATTAGTGTTCTTGTGTCATGTCATATAAATGGCAAGTTAATGTCCCACTCTTGATTTCACACAAAATATCTGCAAGTTTTTTGGAAAATTTATGATTTAGACTACAGTACTGTACAGCATTTTGGAAACTAAGGTGAATGTGTTATTGTTTAGAGTTAGCATACTGTAATATATATGATACTGTACATGGGTATTCTGTATGGTTCTTATTCTCTAACATTTTTGGCTGTGCATAATCCATCCTCATTGTGACTGACATAAAATTAAGCCACCAATACAAAAATATAATGTAATGTACACACATTAGAGACTTCATCTTGCATTAGTGACAAATGTAAGTAGGAATTTCAAATTATGAATGCATCGTGATTTTGTCATAATTTTTGGTTGATCTTTTTGAGTAGGGGTGATGTTTACTTTGTTGGACTTGCAGAGGGATGCTCCTAGACAACATGTGGTTTGGAGCTGTTGCAGAGAATTATGAGTCAGGCTGGGACAATTTTGTTTTTAAACTGAAATGAATGTGCGAGATGATGGTTGGCTGGGACACCCATAATCCACATTCTTTGACCAAGGTGTTGTTCAGATAATACACCTTTGCTGTACCAGTGATCAGTTACACTTTCAGCCCCCCCTGATACTACTCTCCTTTCCGCAGTTGGGGGGCTTCGGGGCCGGCGACTGGGGCTTGATGGGGGATGGTTGTGGTCATTTCCCTTCCTATCTCCCCTCGAGCGTTCGTCCTCAGCTTGACTAATTTTGAGTAGTTTTTCATTCCTCATTCTATGTTTTTCCCCTTCTATTCTTATTCTGTCCCTTTCGGCTGTCCTCGGGCGGTCTATATCTCGTGTCTCCCTGGCCTGGCTAGGTAGCAGACTCCTGACCTGATTTGTCTCTTCGGTTGCTGGTGTGGCCGGACTGACTTGATCCCCTTCGGTAATGCATTTTTTGCTTCTCGATGTGATTTTTTCTACCTTCGACCTGATCTCTCATTCTTCGCCCTGATCACTTCTTGGTTGATGTTGCGGTGTAGCAGTTCTTGCCTCATCCTTCGGCCCTGCCCTATAAGAGCTCTGATGTGGAGCTCATGTGGTCCGGCTGAACTGGTGAAATGGCGAGAAATGTCTGCGTGTCTTCACCTTCCTCCATTTGTTCCCCTCCTGCCCTTCCCTATCTATCTTGACTTCTTTAGTTATATATCTTGATCGAATCCTTCGGGCCAGCCCTATGAGAGTTCTTTTGTGGAGCTCAGTGGTCTGGTTAAACTAATATTAAACAAAAAAACAAGGACTCACAAACGGCAGTGAGGGTGAAAGGTATACTGAGTGAGGAGTTTACAGTTCGCATTGGAGTCCACCAGGGCTCAGTGTTAAGCCCTCTCTTTGTTATGGTTCTGGAAGCACTATTTGGAGAATTTAGAGCTGGGCTCCCCTGGGAACTGCTATACGCAGATGACCTAATACTTATCGCAGATAGTGTGCGGGATGCCAAGGCCAAGTTCAGAAGATGGAGAGAGGGCATGGCAAGTAAAGGATTAAGGGTAAATATAAATAAAACCAACGTTTTACACAGTAACTTAGGGCTTGGAAAGGTAGATAAAATTGGTGTAAACCCATGTAAAGTATGCAGAAAAGGGGTGGGCGCAAACTCAATACGGTATAGTGCTTGCCGCTGCTGGGTACACTGGGAAGAAGCGCTGCACTAGATTAAAGGGGTTCCTCTACCCATGAAGAAGTCCGAAATTGAGAAATTTGTATGCATAGTATGCAAAGGTGAGCTTGTGATCAATGATTAGCTCGAGAGTGTTAACTTTGGCAAGTAGGCACTGGAGATGGGTGGAAAATTTTTGCTAATTGAGAGATACCTACTCCGCCTGTGGTGGGGCACTATCGCCAAAATTAGATGTGGTAGGGGAATGTTCAGAGAACTGTTGTCACTACTTCCCATGAGAAGACTCCCTTTTCCCTGGAAGGAAAAGGTGTGCGCTTTATGTGTTAGAAGCGCAATGACATAGGATTCAGAAACGTGGCTTGTCAAAGCAGATGGAATCAACAGAATGGAACGTAATGAGAATGGTGAGATGGATGTTTGGGGCCAAACTGCAGGATAGGATATCTAATTAAGAGCTGAGGAGAAGGTTAGGTATCAAGAATATCAGTGATTAGATACGCACTAGTAGGCTTGGATGGATTGGACATGGATGAACTAAGTTGGGTGAAAAGATGCAATTCCGTGAACGTGGAGGGAGCTGCACCAAGGGGCAGACCATGAAAGACGTGGGATTAGACCTTACGGTCTGATCTTGAATTAAAAAAAAATGAATGCAAGTATCTAAGCCATTTTTGTTAGAATTTTACTTTAGCGGCGCGCACTTTACAGGTAGGCAACCACCACGAACTATTTTCGGTGTCCACGTATCCATCAACAACAACCTAATAATACCACACATAACAAAGCCACTCCATCAGCTTCCTCTCTCTCCAACACCCCTTCTCCCCTCTCTACAATCTTCAGAATAATAGGAAAAGTAGAATGTAGATACGAGGTGCCATTGTAAAGGCTTATCCCTCAATACCTTCACCTGACCTAGCCTACACCCTTTTCTGGTCTGATACTATAGTCTATTCTCTATAATTAGGCAAGTACGGTCGTGCTAATAAGTCATGTCCCAGCTGTCTTTACGTTTGGCTCTCTCTGTGCTGTATAAATGTCTGTCAGATGTTGAATAGGGTGGATAAGTGTAGGAACATGCTTATATATCTCACTCGAAACGAATAAATCAAGTTTTAGACATTGCTGCTTCTAGACATGGTCGTAGATTTCATTTTCGCCCAGCCATTCGCCCAGAATCGAAAATATTTGTTTCCAAAAACCTTGGGTTTAAGCCCAGGCAAATCCTTGATTTTGGTCGAATTTTGACTTGTCAATATTATTACATATATGGGTTCGTCTCGCCGTTGCGGTTTCAACGGTATAATATTTTGTTTTAATTGTGACCAATTTTTAGGCCCAATAGGCCTATTTTAAAGTTTAAAAACTCCATAGACGAGTTATTTATGAACGGATTTGGGTTACATTTATACCAATAGTACACTTTGGCAAGCTGAATCGAATGGCGCAAACAGAATTAAAATCGGACCATTAGTTTAGGATTTCGATTTTGACTAGGCCTTCCTGGAGGGCCCAGGATACCGTTTTTTTGGACTTTAAAAGTCCTCTGTAGCCCAAACTATAAGTCCTAGAGAATTCTAACTGGTGCCATTCGTTTTTTCTCGCCGAGCTGCTTCTAGGCATGGTCGCAGATTTCATTTTCGCCCAGCCATTCGCCCAGAATCGAAAACATTTGTTTCCAAAAACCTTGCCCAGGCAAATCCTTGATTTTGGTCGGATTTTGACTTGTCAATATTATTACATATATGGGTTCGTCTCGCCGTTGCGGTTTCAATGGTATAATTATTTTTTAACTTTGACCAATTTTTAGGCCCAATAGGCCTATTTTAAAGTTTAAAAACTCCATAGGCCCGTTATTTATGCACGGATTGTGGTTATATTTATATCATAAGTACACTTTGGCAAGCTGAATCGAATGGCGCAAACAGAATTAAAATCGGACCATTAGTTTAGGATTTCGATTTTGACTAGGCCTTCCTGGAGGGCCCAGGGGACCGTTTTTTGGACATTAATAGTCCTCTGTAGCCCAAACTATAAGTCCTAGAGAATTCTAACTGGTGCCATTCGTTTTTTCTCGCCGAGCTGCTTCTAGGCATGGTCGCAGATTTCATTTTCGCCCAGCCATTCGCCCAGAATCGATTTTTTTTTCTCCCAAGAACATTGGGTTTGCCCAGGCAAATCCTTGATTTTGGTCGAATTTTGACTTGTCAATATTATTACATATATGGGTTCGTCTCGCCGTTGCGGTTTCAACGGTATAATTATTTTTTAATTTTGACCAAGTTTTAGGCCCAATAGGCCTATTTTAAAGTTTAAAAACTCCATAGACGAGTTTTTTATGCACGGATTTTGGTTACATTTATACCATTAGTACACTTTGGCAAGCTGAATCGAATGGCGCAAACAGAATTAAAATCGGACCATTAGTTTAGGATTTCGATTTTGACTAGGCCTTCCTGGAGGGCCCAGGGGACCGTTGTTTGGACTTTAAAAGTCCTCTGTAGCCCAAACTATAAATCCTAGAGAATTCTAACTGGTGCCATTCGTTTTTTCTCGCCGAGCCGCTTCTAGGCATGGTCGCAGATTTCATTTTCGCCGAGCCATTCGCCCAGAATCGAAATTTTTTGTTTCCAAAAACCTTTGGTTTAAGCCCAGGCAAATCCTTGATTTTGGTCGGATTTTGACTTGTCAATATTATTACATATATGGGTTCGTCTCGCCGTTGCGGTTTCAATGGTATAATTATTTTTTAACTTTGACCAATTTTTAGGCCCAATAGGCCTATTTTAAAGTTTAAAAACTCCATAGGCGCGTTATTTATGCACGGATTGTGGTTAAATTTATACCATAAGTACACTTTGGCAAGCTGAATCGAATGGCGCAAACAGAATTAAAATCGGACCATTAGTTTAGGATTTCGATTTTGACTAGGCCTTCCTGGAGGGCCCAGGGGACCGTTTTTTGGACATTAATAGTCCTCTGTAGCCCAAACTATATGTCCTAGAGAATTCTAACTGGTGCCATTCGTTTTTTCTCGCCGAGTTGCTTCTAGACATTGTCGTAGATTTCATTTTCGCCCAGCCATTCGCCCAGAATCGAAAATATTTGTTTCCTAAAACCTTGGGTGCCGAGATATGACTTATTAGCGCGACTGTACAATCGTGTAATAGTTGCCAGAATATAATGAAAAGGACGTCCACGGTACTGAATGGGTTACCTAAGGGGAGATGGGCCGGTTTTCTGGACTAATTTCTCCCTCGTGTTTAACCCCATTAGTTTGGAGATTTTAAGACGCCTATTAGTTTGACGATTTTAACACCTTTCGCCCCATTTCGTAATCAATTTTAAGACCCTTTCGTGTCATTTAGGTGTTGGGTTTTTTCCTGGCGAGCGAGAGCGAGCCTGTAATTATAAGAGTACCGGTCTTCAGCCGGGATTTTTTTTTACCAAAAAATTTACAAATTAATTTTGAAGAGGGTGTTTTTTCAAGCTTGATGGAGGTCTATCGAGGAAAGTAAGAAATATAGGAATAAATTAATTAAAGCTATTTAGCACCCCCAGCCCCCTTCAAGCTATTAAACACCCCCAAACCCCCTTCAAGGTAAATCACCGCCCCTCAGACCCACTTCAAGCTAAAACATGGTCCCCAGACCCCTTGCAAGCTATTTAACACTACCCAGACCCCCTCCAAGGTAAAACACGACCTCCAGACCCCCATCAAGCTATTAAGCATCCCTCAGACCCCATTCAAGTTAATAAATACCACTCACATCCCCTTCAAGCTGAAACATGGCTCCCAGACCTCCTTCAAGCTAAAACACAGCACCCCCAGACCCCCTTCAAGCTATTAAACCCATCCCAGACCCCCTTCAAGCTAAACCACACCCCCGTACCCCCTTCAAGCTATTAAGCACCCCAGACCCCCTTCAATCTATTGAATCCACCCCAGACCCCCTTCAAGCTAAAACACAGCACCCCCAGACCCCATTTCAAGCTAAAACACGGTCCCCAGACCCCCTTCAAGCTAAAACACTGCCCCCAGACCTCCTTCCTATTTAACACCCCCAGACCCCCTTCAAAGTGTCAAATGCCCCCCAAGCCCCCTTTAAACTGTAAAACACACCCAGAGAGACCCTCTTCAAGTTAATAAATACATCCCAGTCCCCCTTCAAGCTTAAAAGACTCCCCACATATCCCCTTCAAGCTAAAACACTGCACCCAGACCTCCTTGAAGCTAAATAATAATGAAACAAAATCAAATTATTTTCCTGTGTACAAATTTATGTGGCCAAGTGTACAAATAGTAATTGTATAATTTGAATCTCGCGCACGTTTCACTTCATCTGTTTTATGGCGAGGTTGATATCGATGCCAGTGCTTCAGTTAATAAATTATATGTGTGTGTATTATAAGCCCTATATGCAGATTACAACAACTATATGTGTGTGTATTATAAGCCCTATATGCAGATTACAACAACTATATGTGTGTGTATTATAAGCCCTATATGCAGATTACAACAACTTCCAAATACCTAAGATAAAACAGACTATCTTCTGGGAACATGTTAAGCCTGAAGATAATACGGAAGTTGATTAATTAACTATCTATAAATCCGAACAGGACTCGTGGATGGTCGGGCAAGCGGTGTTTGAATGTGACGTCATTACTCAGTGCTATAAATTTCCTGGCAGCAGACGGACGTATGGTCGTGGGCTCTTCGCGTTTTCACCGCATTTAAGGTGTGTATGGGAATATTTGAGTGTATATATTTAGATAATCAATGTGTGCTGAAATTCTATTGATGCTAAGGTAGGTATGGATGTAAAATATTGGTTTAATACAAGGAAATTAAAGACTTCTGACTGAATGAGCCGGTTCGTGTCTGCCATATCGTCAGCCTATATTCTAACAAATAGTAAATACGGGAATATCGTTGACTTTCAGGATATTTAGGTCATAACGGAAACAATTTGCCGTGTTTACATTATGTTGGTGAGATGCGATGACCATAGAGGGTTAGGTTAACTATTAAGTAAGGTACAAACTAGCGAATGGGGTGATATCGGTGTCCCCCCCCCCCCCCCCCTTCCTCCTCCCTCGTCCAAAGCTCGCCCTCCCCCGCACTCGTTTCCACCCCCCACCCCGCTTCTATTCTCTCATTTCCTCCCCCTCCTCCCTTCCTCCTCCTCTTCCTCCTTTCTCTCCCCCTCTCTTCTCCCTTCCTCTCTACTTATCCTTCTCTCTTCTGAATCCCCCCTTCCTCTCCCTCTCCCCTTCCTCCTCCTCCTCCTTCTCTCTCTTCTGACCCCTCCCCCCTCCTCCTCTCTTGGCCTCTTCCTGACAACTTGCCGTCTTGCCCTTCACCCAACTACCCCCCCACACTCCCCCTCCAAGTTGCCTTCGTCTTTCCACATCTCCACTCGTTCCCAATGAATATGTTTTGTAAGACTAATCATTTGTTTTTGTTGGGTGATTTAGATGCTGTCGTATATAGTGATATAACCTATACCGCCCTCTCCCGCGTCCCCCCTCTGCCCCATAGAGTGATCCAACTTACCCCCCCCCCCCCCCCATCCCCTACATACACATGCGTTCATTCTCTCTCTCTCTCTCTCTCTCTCTCTCTCTCTCTCTCTCTCTCTCTCTCTCTCTCTCTCTCTCTCTCTCTCTCTCTCTCTCTCTCTCTCTCTCATATCACCCCCCCCCCCATCCTACAACCTCTCTCTCTCTTACTTTAGACAGTAAAGGGGGGGGGGGGGGAGGGGAGGGGGGATTCTTTATACGCGCGCGTTCGTACCTTTCCTTTGCGAACTGTTTTTGTTTTGTCATTGTAAGTTTTTAACCTGCCTTATTTAGGAAGCCCTAGTCTCTACTACTGACATATGCAGGGGCTAGGGGTTAATGACTACTGTATTGTCATCGGAAGTGCCGGTGTCATGTGACACACGTCCGCCGCCAGTTGGGGAGGCTGCACTCGCGGCAGACGTGTCACATGACACATGCACTTCCAACGACAATATTGTCATTAACCTAACCAAACAACCTAACTTGGGGAGCTGCCACCCCCTGACCCCGGCTGCTCTTAACAAATTATGTAGATGTCAAAATACTAAAACATACTACGGGAGAATGAAAAACCACCCGAAACCGCCGCGCATCGTAAGACAATGGGTCAACAGAAAACGTACTGTAGGTCCGAAGGTAAATTCATCGGGAATATATCGTCGATGGACGTCTGGAAATATTGTTTAAAAATAGTAAATCACGTTAAAAACTAATAGAACTTCAACACGCCCCCACAAATTTACCGTACTTTAAGTAGGATGGGTCACTATTTCGATAATGTGTAGGGTAAGCGTTTTTTATAGTATGCGCTGAGTGTTAGTGCTACTATTAACATTATTTTATGTTAGTTACCCCGCACCAGGCCAACACTCCCGTTTTTAATATCTCCCAAACATAATTCAACATGGCCGAGCTATGAGGCAGTTTAATTAAGGGGGGATGGGTCTTTTTACTGGTTTCTCTTCTCCCTCGTGTTTAGCCCCATTAGTTTTCAGATTTAAAGACGTTTGGGCAATTAGTTTGGCGATTTTAAGAATTTACGCTATCTCTCCTAAGCTTCAAAATATACTCTCAATATAACTAGGATCAATAAAAAGGCTACCAACTATCTCAATTAACCCTTTTAACTACCACAGATCCTTCCCAACCTTCATAAAATACTCTCAATATAACTAGAATCAATGAAAAGTAGACGTCTCGCTTACTAATGCTGAAAATTCTGAAAGCGTGTGTTTGTGACTGACTGGGCCCATATATTAACCCCTTCTGTACCGGCGACATAATTGTAATTCTATTCTGGCAACTATTAGACGATTTTATTAAGTTTAAAATGAGTAACCAGCAATTAAGAAGCTTCGAACTATCGCACTTAACCCCTTGTAGTACCACAGATCCTTCTTAAACTGCACACAATCGTCTAAATGTAGCTTAAACTGCACACAATCGTCTAAATGTAGCTTAAACTGCACACAATCATCTAAATGTAGCTTAAACTGCACACAATCGTCTAAATGTAGCTTAACTTGCACACAATCGTCTAAATGTAGCTTAAACTGCACACAATCGTCTAAATGTAGCTTAACCTTCACACAATCGTGTAAATGTAGCTTAAACTGCACACAATCGTCTAAATGTAGCTTAACCTGCACACAATCGTGTAAATGTAGCTTAAACTGCACACAATCGTCTAAATGTAGCTAGAATAAAACTAAAAAGACATCCCGGTAAAGAAAGGGTTAATGAGTACAATAAGTCATGAGGGAGGGGGGGGGGGGGTTCAACCTATCTTTGTTTTCATCTTGTTTATATAGCACTCAGTACAAGCCCCAACACTTTGGGGAACGTTGTTGTGGAAGGCCATGCATCATGCTATACTATGTTCAGAGCTTATAGTACAGTCGCGCTAATAAGTCATGTCCCGGCTGTCATAACGTTTGGCTTGCTTTGTGCTGTAATAATGTCTGTCAGATGTTGAATAGGGTGGGTAAGTGTAGGAACATGTTGATATCTTTCACTCGATATGACGAAATGAAGCTTAAATATTCCTGATACCAATTATTGATCATAACATATTTGGTGCCGAAACATCACTTATTAGCGCGACTGTACATAGTCAATCAAAATATATGGAGAACTAAACAAGAGAGCAACCCCCAATATATGAGCTATGCGTTTTCTATATACAGTTAATCAAAATATATGGAGAACTATACAAGAAAGAAACTCCCAATATATGAGCTATATATCCATTTTCTTTAGTCTATGCTCAAAACTCAGTTTTCTGAAAAAGATACGTGGGCTTAGAGGGGTTGGGAGGAGATAGAGATAGAGAGACTCCGTGAGAGGGACAGAACAACCGAATAAGTAAAGAATTACCCAATTTCAGCCACATTTAATGTAAGGGGAGATTTCCACTTGAGGGGTGTTTCCTGAGGGACAACCCATGCCAATTTAATGAAGGACTTACTAAACAATTGGGTAAGAGTTGTGTTATCGGGCGTACCACTACCGACATACAACATAACTCCTCTCTAAAACATTAACCTAACCAAACATTCTAACCTAACCTAGTATTCATGTAGTAATGAGAATACTAGGTTAGATTAGGCCTTTTAGTTAGGTTAAGAATTTATAGATGATTTGTGTTGTATGTCGGTAGTGGTTTGCCCGATAATACAACTCTTACCAACAATTACACCCAATAACACTAAATTAAGTGGTCAATCATCTAAGTCCTTGATTAAACTGGCATGGGTTGTCCCTCTTATAGGGGATAGGTCGGCTTGGTGGCATTTTGTATATGGCCACCCTCGATAACCCTTTGAGTGCCAGCGACGTTTATTATATTGTATTCTAGCTATATTTAGACGATATTATGTAGCAGCTTAGGAAGGATTTGAGATAGAAGGGTTGGTTGAGATAGTTTGGGGCCATATTTTTGCTATAGGTCCTTCCTAAGTTGAATAAAATTGTATACTAGTGGCTAGAATATGATATAAAAGACATTCCTGGCACTGTACGGGTTAAGGGGAGTAGGGGGTCCGGCAATAGATATATAGAACACTAAATAATTAACTAGCTTATACATTTGTGACTGTAAAATACGAATTTTGGCTTGAGGAATGGAGATACATAAAAACTTTAAGATTAATAGGAAGGAATTATCCGCGATGGGGTTAAATGATGCGGTAAATCGAATGGAATAGGTTAGAAAGTTGTAGCGTTAAAATAGGTGGTGAATTAGGAAGTTATTGGGTGGATAAGGCACCAGGCAGTCAGACTGAACCAGAGTGCGTGGATCTCCCAGTCCTTCAATATATACATTATTCGGTTATTACTCGAGTTTCTATTATTTTCAAGCATTCATATAAAACGGAATATATAAATGAATGTATAATTGTGTGAAAGAACAGATCATTTCAACTACATTTACTTATACTTGACGTTTTATGAATAGAGCAGCACTAATTAAATCATATCTTTCGTAAAACTCAAAAATTTAAAAATCTGAGAAAATCCATTTCTCTAAATAAATGGAACTACCTATTGTCAAAGTTTCAGCCTTGTAACTAAACAAATGCAAAAGTTAATGGACTTTCAAATTTGTGACTGAAAATTTCGATTTGTGGCTCAGGGAAAGCGAATTTGGAGAATCTGACACAAGTCCAGCAAAGAAAAAAGTGTTAAGAAAGAGTAAAATGATGCGGTAAATCGATTGGTGTAGGTTAGAATGTCGTAGCGTTAATTTGGGCGTGTTGATTTTGGGCGTTTTGGGCGGTTTTGGGTGACTCAGGCAGGCAGCCGGCCTCAGGACCCGAGCGTGGGCGAGAGTTATATATACCACCCAGTTCTGTGTTGATGTTTAAATGCAACTCGGTTCTTTATACTATTAACATATGCCAGACTTTGTACTTAATAAATAGTTAGATATTATACGGTTTTATCTATATATTTTTAAGATACGTACGGTACTTTGTAAACATTTCATTCGAGTGTTGTAGATTGTTTATAAATAATTAATAGTGTCCTGTTGCTATACTGTTCATATTTAAAGAGATAATCATAAGGTATATAGCTGATCATCCTTTCATTATTATTGCTTGATAATTACATTCGAATTATATAATGAAAAACTAACCAAATTAACTTAAAATGCACGATTTATGAATAGAGCCACACAAATATATTTCTATCTTTCCTAATAATCATAATTAAAGAAATTTGAGCATATCATAACATACTGTATACATAACGGTAACTATAGGTTGTACAATTATCAACCTAGTATTTTATATACTGCACAAATTAATGAACTATGAAATTTGTGACCAGAAAATGCGATGTGTGGGCTTATGAGTGATAATAGGGAATAATCGTGGATATTTGTACAAAAATACAATATTGGAAAAGGTTAAATGATGCGGTAAATCGAATGGAATAGGTTATAAAGTTGTAGTGTTAATATAGGTTGGTGAGTTAGGGTGTTTTTGGTGGATAAGGCACCAGGCAGTCAGACTTAACCAGAGTGCGTGGATCACCAAGTCCTTCAATATCTATATTATTCAGTTATTACTCGAGTTTCTAATAGTTTTAAACATTCATATAAAACGGAATATATAAATGAATGTAGAATTGTGTGAAAGAACAGATAATTTCAACTACATTTACTTATACTTGACGTTTTATGAATAGAGCAGCACTAATTAATTCATATCTTTCGTAAAGCTCAAAAATTTAAAAATCTGAGAAATTTCATTTTTCTAAATAATTTGAACTACCTAATGGCAAAGTCTCAGCCTTGTAACTCAAAAACTGCAAAAGTTACTGGACTTTCAAATTTGTGACTGAAAATTTCGATTTGTGGCTCAGGGAAAGCGAATTTGGAGAATCTGACACAAGTCCAGCAAAGAAAAAAGTGATAAGAAAGAGTAAAATAATGCGGTAAATCGATTGGTGTAGGTTAGAATGTCGTAGCGTTAATTTGGGCGTGGTGATTTTGGGCGTTTTGGGCGGTTTTGGGTGACTCAGGCAGGCAGCCGGCCTCAGGACCAACGCGCGGGCGAGTGTTATATATACCACCCAGTTCTGCGTAGATATTTAAATGCAACTCGGTTCTTTTTACATATCCCGCATTTCATACGTAATTCATAGTTGGATATAACATTGTTTTATCTATATATTTTTTAGATACATACTTTGTAAATATTTCAGTTGGGTATTTTAGATAGTTTATAATTCATTAATATAGTAATATATTTATATCTCGTACTGTGTAAATATTTCTTAGTCTTATATTTGTTCTTTTTCTCTATTTCAGGATTTGAGTTGGTGTTTGTATCCCACCATCACCGAACTAAGCCAACTCACCGGAAGCTACCAACACCACCCGAACTATGGACTCTGCAACACACATCAACCTACCAACTGTCTGGGGTAAGTTACTGCCCAACTCATTATACTATATCATTATACTCTGTTCTGTTGCTATACTGTTCATATTAATTTCTTTCAAGTACATTGGGGTTTGTAATTAATGATTAATGTTAAAAACGGGGTGTTACTTAATTCATTTTTTCACCAACCCACCAATTAACTTACAAATAAACATAATTAATTAAATACAAATATATATCTTTTCAACCTTTCATTAAAAGTGCTTGATAATTAGCATCGTATATCCTTGCTTAGAAACTCTTGTAACTTAAAACAATAAATTTGAAAATTAAAATTTAAGAGTTTGCCTACTTGTCGTGAACAGAGTATAAATAGATTTTTTTTTATTTTTTTTATGTTGTTTACGATCTCAAATTAATGTTTTTATTTCTTATTTCCAGGATTTGAGTTGCTGCCTGTGGACTCTGCCGACGCTACGAGACTGCCTTGTGGACTCTGCCGACGCTACGAGACTGCCTTGTGGACTCTGCCGACGCTACGAGACTGCCCTGTGGACTCTGCGAGACTGCCCTGTGGACGCTACGAGACTTCCCTGTGGACTCTGCCGTCTGCCGATGCTACGAGACTGCAACACCATCAGGACACAAGGGGAGTGTTATTCTTGTTTTGTTTGTAGTCGTAGTTTGTAGTCGTAGTTGTAGTCGTAGTTGCATGGTATGAATGATGCGTGTTAGGTTAGGGGTAGGGTTAGGTTAGGTGTAGTCGTAGTATGTAGTCGTAGTATGTAGTCGTAGTATGTAGTCGTAGTATGTAGTCGTAGTATGTAGTCGTAGTAGTAGTCGTAGTATGTAGTCGTAGTATGTAGTCGTAGTAGTAGTCGTAGTAGTAGTCGTAGTATGTAGTCGTAGTATGTAGTCGTAGTAGTAGTCGCATGGTATGAATGGTGTGTGTTAGGTTAGGCTAATCTATTTTTCCCTTTCAGATGAGATAGGGCTTTATTACTTTTACTAATCTTTGATATTCTTATTAATTCACAGCTTTGTTGTTTTGATGATGTCCCCCTTCCCCTCTTCCCCCCTGAGTTGGTCGCCCCTCCTTCAGCTTCAATATTTTCCTTTGCTTTAATTTAATGACTGTTTGCCTTTAACGTAGCTTATATATTCCGCCATTGTACCGGGTCAAATAATATCTTTGCATCACTTGAATTCATTACTCTTGTATTTGCTTTAACGTTAACTTATGATATAGTATACACACCGCTTTTGTACCGCGTATAATATTGTTATATATCGTCTTTGTCACGCGAACTTTACTTAATAAAAAACAAAAACGAACTTATATCTTTTCTTGATCACTTTATTGTAAGCTATGACTTTTATAACTGATGAAAACTTAGAAAAATAGTTTTCAATTATAAATAAAGTTCCAATATATGGACTTAGAAATAAAAAGAAAACAAATATTAAACTATCTAAATAAAAGAGAACTCAGAAAATAAATAATAAACTGACTTAGAATATAGAGAACTTAAATAAAATTTAATTAACTTAGAAAAAAACTATACTTCAAAAACATAGCCCCATGCTAAAAAGCACTTAGAAAAAAAATATACTTGAAAAACTTAGCCCCATGCTAAGAAAAAGTACTTATAACTTATAATGAACTTGAAAATTGACGAAATATGAAGAGAACGAAGATAATTAACTTAGACAAAATTATACTTGAGAACTTATACAATTTGAAACAGGAGAAACAAAAATAACATGGATATTAATAAGAGCATATATCAACTTAATTTTTTATTGATCAGAGACATACATTTTTATATATAATAAACAAAAAAACATTGTACCTACAGAATAGATATATATTTTGAATACTTATATAATACCAGTAAAGGTACTTATATATATTATGAAGTCTTTTCTTTTATATTACGTACCTAAAGTACTTCAGAAAACAATAATGCACATTGTCTTTGGCTAATTTGCAACTCGGCTTTGTGATCATGGTATAACTTTGTTCAGTACATAATTTACCCAATATTACGTATAGTATTTTCTTTGTTAGTTTCTTTATAATCTTCTATCCATATTGTAATAGCCATTGGGTTTTCAGTAATACGTCATGAAGCTTTTTTTGGATTTTAAGCCTTTAATATATAGTTTCATTGGCAATGCAATTTGGCATTTTTATCTTTAATTAATGATAATTTTTTTATTTCATAGCCAAGCTTTTAAGTAAGGCTTTTAAGGAATACTTCTATAATCTTTGTAATTTTCTTAAGTGTACGGTCCTTTATATTTCTTACTTCTCAAACATCTAGTAGTCTACACCACCACTATCCTATCTCCCACCAGGCAGTACTGAGGTAAGCCGGTCTTAACTATACTCGGTTTCTGTTCAGCTGACGGTAAATTTAATCTTTTGAGAGCCGAGTTATCGATAATTAATGGAAAATATCAAACTACGATGTCTCTGCATCATTTCAAGACTAATTTTATATAATTAGCACCATATTTCACTCAAAAATCTTCAAAATAACCAATCTTTATGGGAACTTTGCAATATACCGTCAGTTGAAAAGAAAGACTAAGCTAATATATAATCTAACTAACCTACTGCGTTTATTACTTTTGGAACTAGCTTATGTATAGTGTGCAGCTTTTGGGGGAAGGTTGGTTTCTATAATATTATTTTTATTAATCTCACCACCACACCCCCAATGAAATTAATTAAAGTATATATGATCCACCGGGATTCGAACCCGGGTTATCACACACATATTTTTGCCACCTTAATAAAGGTTTCTTCCTGTTTTGTGTGATGTGTAGTGTTAATTAAGTAGAGTAGGAATGTTGGCAAAATGATAAGTCGGTTGGCATTGTGTTCAAGTGTGTATTGAAAGTGTGGCGTGATATGTGGATGTTGGCAGAGTACGTGATCAAAGTAGGGTAGGGATATATTCAATAAGTGACTAAGGGTGTATGCTTAAGTGTTAATAGTGTATGGGCAAAGTAGGCGAAGGTAGTGATATGCTGATTAAGTGTGTATGAGGGTTGGCAAAGTGATTAAATGCGTGTACGACTGTTGGCAAAGAAAAGTGTAGATTGTTGGCAGATGTGCTGACAATCATTGAACCTTAATTTTTGGCAGTGTGATTTAGTATGTTGTGTGTAAGACTGTTGGCAGTGTAATTTAGTGTGTTGTGTGGAAGACTGTTGGCAAAGTAAAGTGTGGATTGTTGGCAGATGTGTTGACAATCATTGAACCTAAATGTTGGCAGTGTGATTTAGTGTGTTGGCAGTATTCAGTGGTGTTGGTGATTACGTGAGGTGTTGGTCAAGTGGTGTATAGGTTTTGGATAATTTAATCAATGAAGGTATAATGCAACCCTTTCCACATAACTGTTCCTAGGTATATATCTATCCATGTATCTATCTCATGTAACTATTGCCATTTGCCTGCTTCTCCCTAACCCATGTAACTCTTCCTACCTACCTCTCCAAGAATCTAGATATATTAGGTATTGAAAGTCATCCCTCCTCACCCGGTCATTTTATTTTGCAGTTCGTTTCGTGAACTTGCTCTTTTCTATTCTCTGGCAATGTATTCCAATATTTCAAAATATAAATTTAAATTTCATTATAATTTTTTTAAATATGTTCTAAATTTATCGAGGGTAATCATTTATTGAAACTTTTTTTTTCTATGCATCCCAAAATTAAGATTAATTATGGATATGCTTTTCATTATCTAAAAATATCTACGATATTGGATTACAATAACTTTCATTTGTTTTATTAAGTTAAAATGAATAACCATCTTTAAGAAATGTATAAGATTGATCTACAATATTGGATTACATCAACAGGTTGGAATCAATAGTCAAGACTTTAATTGGATCTTTTATTTTTTATTTTTTATTTTTTTTTAAATAGCTTATCCTCCATTAGTCCAGGGTCCTTAGTCTGGTCACAGCAGGGCAGCACATCTGTAAAAAGAAGAATATATTGAGGCACCAGAAATAAAAGAGTTTCAAGGAAGGGAGTAGGGGGGTCCTGAGGGAGGGGGGGGGGTCTTGAGGGGGTGAGTCTTGATGGGGGTAGGGGAGAGTCTTGATGGGGTAGAGCGTAAGGGGGGTCCTGAGGGTAAGGGGGGGGGAGGGGTCCTGATGGGGGTAAGGGGGAGGTCCTGATGGGGGTAAGGGGGGGGTCCTGAGGGGGGTAAGGGAGGATCCTGAGGGGGGTAAGGGGGGTGGGGGGTCCTGAGGGGGTGGGTGGGGTCCTGAGGGGGGGGGGTGGGGGGGTCCTGAGGGGGACCCAAGAGGAGGGGGGGGGGGGGGGGAGAGTCCTGAGGGGGGGGGTCCTGAGAGGGGGACCCAGGACGGTGGGGGGGGGGGGGGGAGGGGGGGGGGGGGTCCAGGGGTTCTAGATCAATATTTAAATTTCAATATTATTTTCACATTCCTCATAAAACCATTCCACCACCCGCTACGAATCTTCCCTTTCCCTTCCCTTCCCTGGTAGTTCATCCTAACCCCATCCCAGATAATTTGGTTTCGGTCCTATTCTGGATTTGTGTGTAGTCTATTGCTTATAATCTATTCTACCTGTTCTATTGTGTCTGGTGTTCTATTTTGTATTGTATTGTATTCCCCCCCCCCCCCTCCACCCACCCCTGGTATATCAACGCCCTCCCTGTACCCCCCCTCCCCCACACACAAGAAAAGTCAAGATTATTTTGTATTTATATATTTATTTGTATTGTCAGGAAGCAGTCGGTCAAGAAGTCATTGGTGTCCAGCCTTGGTATCGAAAGCAGATATGGCAAAACGGCAGAGATATCATATGAAGCAGACCGCGCAGATATGGCAGAGCCGAGCGAATATTGACAACCAACTGGATACATCAAACAGCAGACAAGGTAGCAGTGAGGATTAAAAAAAATTGATGGAGGTCTAGGGGGCAAACTAAAAGACCTCCCCTTAAGGCATCAACATTGGTGATTGCTTGAAGAAATGATAGGGACAACAACTGAGCCAGCATGGTTACGGGAAAACTACATCAATAACAGCAAGAACAACGACATCAATAACAGCAACGAAACCAACATCAACGACAACATCAACAGCAAGCGACATCAACAGCATCCTCAACAGCAGAGTGAGAGACGACACCATGGCAGCAGACAACAGCGAAGATTCGGTGAGCAAAACTATAATTATATTGTTGTATGGGAAAAACAGGTCAGTCAGTACCTAACTTAATTAATAAGTCAAGGGGAATAAGAGCCCAGAGAAAAGGAAAATGTCAGATGGAGATCGAAAATAGTGTGCCCATCAAAGTAGGCCACCCTTCATTCACTCATTAGTCTACTCCAAATTACCTGCATCACCTTAAGTAAAAATTAACTTTCCATTAAATATGAATGATTAGAATTAAGATGGCCAAGACAAAAAATTATTAGTAGCAGCAAATTATACTCGATAACTAACATGATTATATCAATTAAATTAGGTAGTAAAATTATATATTATACCAAAGAACTGTAAACTACTAATCAATTATAAAACTTATTAATAATGATTATTCCGGAGTTGGGCAAACACTGGAGAATAAGGTTTGGTTTTAAATATGCTTTTAACAGGATTGTGCAATACTTTCTCGTAGCATGAAGTGATTACTGATTTTTTTTATTTTATCAGACTACAAACAAAACAATGCCCCAGCTGTAGAATACAATTATCAGACTTTAAAGTCTTCGTGGTTATTGGTTATATATTTTTGTTGTTTATTTTGTTTTATTTATTCTTATTTGTTTTATTATTATACTATTTGTTTTGTTTTGTTTGGTCCCTAGACCTCCATCAAGCTTAATACCCACAAAACTCCCTTTCATGATTAATTTGTAGGCTACATGTTTAGCAGAAAAACTGTCACGGCCGAAGGCCGGTTTATTTTTCTACCGAGAAATGCCCAAGTTTACCTTTAAGGGTGATCTTTGCGATATTTTTTAAGCTCTCTTAACAGGGAATCAGATGTCCCATGAGTATTTTGTAGGATCATAATGCCCCGTTTATTAATCGGAAAAAAACTACTGACATTAGCATTCCATTTTACCCATTACAGTAAGTTATTTTGTTTTCCATTCCAAGATCAAGTTTCAAAATATTTTCCATTATTTCAAAGTTAAAGTTTGTTATCTGGAGTTACATTGATTTTGTTTTTTATAAAGTTATGCCTATATTTATCTTGTTGAAAGATTTACTAGGATTCTTTTTTGCTACAGTGGCATTGATAGTTTATCTCGGTAGAGTTAACTTAGATTTATTTATGTTAAAGTTTTAAAAGCAAAGCAATGCAGTAGTTTATTACATCAAAATCAAGTAATAATATGTCTTAAGTCTCCAGTGTTTTGCGCATCTAATATAAACTTGTTGAATTTACTTTAAATTATTACAGGGAATAGGTCCGCTTTGGGGCATTCTGTGTATGGCCACCCTCATTAAGGGGAGTAAGGCGTCCGGCAACAGATAGCTAGAATTATTCATTAGTATATATACTGTATATCAAACTTAGAAGGGGAAATTCGTACATTTGGCAACACTGATATTACAATAACATTACAACAACATTTAAAGAATTTATGAAAAGGCAATTAAAGTAATATTTACCCTTTAGACTTTAGAGGCATGTTGGTAATGGCAAACCCATATAAGGATAGAATGGTATATCTAATAACCAAGTTAGATCGATTCATATACAATAGTCTATTAATTATATATAAAATTACTAGAGTAAACAAGCTACGATTTTTACCAATTGGGAAGAGTCAGCCAGGAAATACAAGTGGCACTCTACAACCCATTTGCTCTAACAATGTTTGAGTTACAGAAGTTAAGGTAAAGATTTCTGACCTAAATATAGTGAATGACATTTACCTATTTTATTCCATTGATTTTAAAGTGCAATCAACCCTAACTTATTTTGAAGTACCTAACACTTCTCTTGGGAAACTCTCACTAAGGGATGGCCAAGGCAAATATTTCTCAGTTACTTTATTCTGACAAAACTTCTCAGGATCTTTGAACAGTTACGTAATGCGAGCGCTAGTGAATTATGTGTGGTATTTCATTATTATGTTTAGTATTTTGAGTTATTATTTTTCATATTTGTATTATTATTAGGTATTATTATTATTATTATTATTATTATTGCTTTACTCTATTTCGTAATCTTTATTTTATGTCAACACTATCCCTTAACCCTTTTATTCAAATGACAAATTTCTGACTCGCCATAGCTACTTTCAGACAAATTTATTCAACTTAGGAAGGACCGTCGAGTTAGAGGGTTTGTGGAGATAATCTTTTAACTAGGATTGCCAGTTCAGTTAGATCCGGCAGTATCAATGTTGTAGTGAAGCATTCTAATAATTTTGATTTTGATTAGTTATTTTGACTTTATATTGTCTTTGTCCCAGTGTTGGTTTGTTTAGTTTGCAAGTTTTAAATTTAAATTTTAAACTATAAGATTACAAATTAAATTATGGCTAACAGTTGACAATATTATTCAGATTAGGAAAGACTTGTTGGATTTTAAGGGTAGATACAACATGCAGCCTACCCCATGGATTCCTGGTGGTACTTAACTGATCCACATCGTCTTGTGGTAGCCAGAATAACAGGCATTTGTTGACATTATCATATTTTGGCTTTTTAATTCTTCACAATATATTACGACAAATTAAGTTACATTTTTTGTTACCTCGAGACTATATTCTTCAACTTAGGAAAGACCTGTCAGAGTTTTAGGATTAATTTACATATTTACCCCTTTCATTCCCAGTGGTCCTCCCAAAGCTGAGTAAAATTAGCTGGTTGTAGCATTGATAAAGAAATCGTCGAAGGATTGAAGATCCCTAAACATTGTTAATCACAATTGACAAATATTTATCCCAAATTTACTTTCACCATTTTTTTTTCAACCACAAGTTTTGAATACAGTATTTGTTAATGATAATACGAAGGGTTTTCCATAAGCGATAGTTTTCCACACCAGAGGATTCGATAGCCCTCACGTTATGTACTTGTTCAAGACTAAGTTTGGTATCCATTCACGGCATGTTTTATTGTATCAAAAGCTCTTCATCCAGTGCCTCGACTTAATTTGACATCTTTAATATGAATACTGACTATAGCTTAATGATTTTCAAGTACTAATTTACAAGAAACTATATTGAAAGTAGTTAAAATAGGTCTTCAGAGGTTATTGGAAGTCTTGGATTATTAAGCCAGCACACTAAGTCAAGAATATGCCTCTGCGAGAATTCTAATCCCTTGTTTCGTGAAAGTAGTTAACAAAATAATTAAATATATACAAATGACTGCAAGGTAAATGATTTGCCTAACTATAGTGAGCCAAGTATAGTTAATTTAGCCTGTTTTCACCATTCACCCATTTCCACATCTCAAGTTGGAAAAAATCTGTTATATAATGCCTTAATAATTATAATAAGTGTTGCCATATGTACGAAATGCTTTAAATTGGTTAGATAAAGC
The DNA here is from genome assembly GCA_032716605.1 of Paralithodes platypus. Lineage (NCBI taxonomy): Eukaryota > Metazoa > Arthropoda > Malacostraca > Decapoda > Lithodidae > Paralithodes > Paralithodes platypus. The sequence goes on from CM064529.1 coordinate 7,162,871, forward strand.
TGTTACTTATACTACTGTGACTGTCCACCACTTATGATAGTCTATGGAATAATTTGAAGTTTCTTGGGCATTATTATGCTGCTCTATTTCAGCCGATTTGTTAAGATTTTAAGACTAGTGTACAGTACAGTACAGTACAGTACAGTACAGTAGGTTAAGTATAATATTTATGTAAAATAGTTTAACCATACCAGAGTTTTGACAAATTTAAGTTTACAAACTAGTTTCGAAATTATAAGATTGACATTTCAAAATAGCTTTTATGCCATGATAACTTAACTGAATGTCACCAAATCCCATCTTGAGAATTATGATAACATTTTAACTAAATTTTAGGATAATGGGTTATCGTCGACCACTCAACGAGATTAATATTTTAATTAGTAACCATCAATATCAATAATAGCTTTATGGTTTATGATAGAGCAACTAGTTTAATATTTGTCATAAATGACACAGTCCGCCCTATGTGGCAAAAGGGCAACCAAGATTAATTTAGGATCCATAGCGATCTTATACCTTAAATTAAAGTTTTAAATATTTAAGACAAACTTTATAGAACATCCTTCAAAATATTCCACTGCATAGACTTTCACAATAGGCATAAATATACATGTAAGTGACACACCGTATTGCAGAGGTGAGATGAGGCGTTTGGTTAAGTCTTCATACCATCTCTTGTCCCCCCCTCCTGGCTGGACATCTACCATACATCTGAAACATTAGGTTAGTATTACCAACATTGATCTCTATAACGTCATTAAGTTAAATCACTGCATTAAGGAGAGGGTATATTTCTGGACGTCTTCTCTCATGTGTAGCCCCACTTGTTTTGAAATGTTAAGACGTTCGACCCATTAGTTTGACAAAAATACCTTTCGGTCAATTTCGTAATCAATTCTAAGACCTTTCGTGCTATTTAGGTGTATTCTTTCCTGGCGAGCGACAGCGAGCCTGTAGTTTACGAAGAACCGGCCTTTGGCCGGCCATTTTTCTACCGAACAGTGTAAAACTTGTTCTCGAGTCTTGGGGGTATTAGTATACAGGTATGCTTGGAGGTCTAGGGAGCAAACTAAGGAACACAACAACTCCCCTTAACCCCTTCAGCACAATGACTTCTTTTTACCTTTGATTCTGGCTAAAACTAGACTATTTTATGCAGTTTATGAAGGACCTGTGTTATTCAGAGGGTTTACTAGGATTCTATGTACCCCTTTTAGTCGTAGAGATAGATTATAAGCTGAAAAGAATCTTCTAATGGTAACCAGAATAAGATGAAAATTAAGTCATGGTGCTGAAGGGGTGAACGTTATCAATGGAAGAGTGTTACCATAGAGTTTCCTAGGCTAAATTATTCACCAAAAGTACGTACCTAGCGACATATATCCATTATACGTTTCTCATACATTTGTTTAAATATATAACAATCTGCTGTCTGTGATCTTTTAACATTAACTCCATATGATCAGACGTCTTGTGGATTATGATATTTTGTTTAATTATGATTGAGGCTTAAGGGGAGGGGGGATTTAAGTCTTTTTCTGGTCCCCATTTCCCCTAATGTTTAGCCCCTTTAGCTTTTAAGACGTTCGCCCCTTTAGTTTGGCGATTTTAAGACCTTCAAGCCCCATTTGCCAATTTCACTACTAGATTTATAACAGCTTAAATATTTTGATTATTCACAAATAACCTTTTAATAATTTGTGTTTTCTTACCCTAGTTTGCTGGTGAGGGTGTTGAGGCTCCAAGGGGAGTTTGTCTGGGGGTGAGTCTTCCCCATTTCTTCTCCTCTTCTATCTTCTCTCCTCTTCTATCCTCTTCTCTCTCTCTCTTCTTTCTTCTCTTTTCTCTCCTCTTCTTCTCTATCCTCTTCTCGTTTCTCTCTTCTTCTCGTTTCTCTCTTCTCTCCTTCGAACGTCTGCCCCCCGCCGCTCCTCTGCTGCAAACAATAAGGAAGGTTAGTGGTGCACAAATTATTCGGAATTTAGAAATTATGGAATAGTCTATTATAGGGTAATTTAAGCTTAAGTAATTATATTCATATGTATCATGCCTAATTAATTAATGGTGTGAAATTAGCGAGGGACTATTTCAGAAATTATGATTGAACTTATTTTGACTGTACAGTTGGCCAAATAAGTCGCGTCTCAGCTGTCATTAAGTTTTGCTCGCTGTGTGCTGTATTAATGTCTGTCAGATGTTTAATAGGGTGGGTAAGTGTAGGACCATGTTTGTATATCTCACTCGAAACTTTGAAATAATAAAGCTTAGATAGTGATACCAATTATTGATCAAAATATTCTTGGTGCTGCGACATGACTTATTTGGCCGACTGTACATATATTACAAGATACAATAATAGAGAACACTGACCTGTGCACTGAGCAGTGACGACTGGTGTACAGTTCACCACGGAAATTTGTACTAACTCTTGATTTTATGTATGGAATACTTGACTAGCATAATTTGATATAAAACCCACAATTGAACTTTAAACTACACAAACCCGACAATTTAACATTACTTAAAATCGACAATTTAACATTACTTATAATCGACAATTAAAATTTACTTAAAACAGACATTTAAAAATTACTTAGAACTGACAATTAAACATTACTTTAAAAACAGACAATTAAATATTTCTTAAAACCGACAATCTATTACTTAAAACCGACAATTGAACATTACTTAAAACCAACAATTTAGCATTACTTAAAACTGAAAATTTTACATTAATTTACTACTACTTAAATACGACAATTTAGAATTACTTTACTACTTAAAACCAACAATTTATCATTATTTAAAACCGACACTTGAAAATATTAATTAACTACATAAACCGATAATAGATAATTAAGAAAATACAAATCTAATTATAAAACTTTCCCTTCCATACATAAAATCACAGAGTGGATACAAATTAAAGTGGGCAACTGTACATGGCTTCTGTTGCTGCTTGCTCTCCCTCACATCTGGTAGAAAATACAACATTAAGTTCATATATAGCTTCACAAATTAGGACTTTCAGATATAATGCAAATGTTAAAGTATCTCATAGTTCATATTGTACAGAAAAACTTATAACTTATCTATAGCCAAGTTGGGCGTGATTCCTCTCTTCTATAGCCGAGGTGGGCGTGGGGCGGTGTTCCTCTCATCCATAGCCCAGGTGGGCGGGATTCGTAGCTTTCGTCGGGTCGCTCCTCCCATCTCTAACCTGTTGGAAAGAATGTATTGTTAGTTTAATAGTTAGATCATACCTTTAATTTCTCCGTTTCTCCGTCAGGCCTTCCATCTCATTCCTGTTGATTAAAGACGAAGGATTAATCCACTTCAGGAGCGTCGGTCTGCCACCCACATCACTGCACAGGCCGCCACAAGCCGCCACATTCTGAAACCTATCCAACCAACGACCAGACAACCAGGATTTCACCGGCCGGATTTCAACCAACAAGACCAAAACGACAAACCAAACCTAAGCAAACTAACTCTTTACCTTAACTATATAACTAAATCTAACTAACCTCCTACCCAAACTAACTAAGCCTCTAACAGACAGCCAACCAAATAGAGCAACACCTAACCAATACTAACCTATAACAGACTCCTACCTATCCCTACCCCTTGAACTAACTATATCTACTCCCTCTAACCCCCCCCCCCCCCCCTCTACCAGCATCCCTACCAAAAACCTCTTCTAAATGCTAAGCCAACGACGATAGGATAAAAAGATTAGTGCATGGATTATTTAGAACACATGAATATATTTCATAAAGAATAATATAATATACCATTTATTATAGCATTCACAAGTATATAATGTACACAGAATTTGAGGATTTAAATATCTTACCTTTATATTGACTCCTATCTAATGTTTAATTCAGATTTTAGTAGAAGGGCGGTGGTTTTAGTGGTGACAAGGAAAAGGGAAGGTTAAGATACACTGCAAAAGCACAGTGTTCAAATATAACAAAACTGATACACAAGGGTTACAAATCATTCGTGTTCAAGGTAGCACACAAACGATTCAAACGCCCATTATGTGTATCATGTTCGCTATATTTGAACACAAGTTTTACAGTGTAGAGAGGAAAATGGTGGAGGTGGTGGTGGGAAAGGATGGTTAGGATTAAAGGAAAGGATCTTGATGGTGGTAGACTGGTTGAGGTAGTAGTCTGGTTGTCTGGTCGGGGTTCGAGGCTTAATCACTCCATCTGCAAAGAAAGAAAAAATCACATTAATATTGTTTATGTGTCATTTTTAGTAGTAATGGTTAGTGCGCGGAATTTCGGTGTGAGTATCCTAGGTTCGAATCCTTGGAGTACCACATGTATTCATTAGATTCATTGATTGCATTAATTAGGCTAAGTTAATTGGTGGGTTGGTGATATGATTTTATAATAATTATTTCTTAGCACTTACAAACTATTACAATTATATCAGTAGACGAATTTAAGTAGTTTAGCAAGGATCTCTAGGTATCAGGGGTAAAATCTCCCAAAATTCCTTCCTAAGCTGAATAAAATCGTCTAATAGCCACTGTCAAAATGCGTCAATATTGGAAGGGTTAAGGTGGTATCACAAGCGATGTTCAGTCAATATTTACAGGCAATTTGTACTGTGGCAGTTTCAAAATATACCATCATAAAATTTAAAGTAGAGAACATTATCCACCTTCGATTTAATATCAGTTCATTGCGAGAGAGCCTCATAGTATAAAGAACAAAATTATAATCGAAATTGCTTGGAAAAAAACCCCGCTCGTGTGACACCTTAAACCCTTCTGTACCGGCGTTTTTTAACCGTTTGCTGCTGTTAGACGATTATATTGGAACGATCCACTTGCTGGGCCCCCTTCATGTTTAGCCCCATTAGTTTTAAGAATTTTAAGGCGTTCACCCCATTAGTTTGTCGATTTTAAAACCTTTCGTCCCATTTTTACATCAATATCAAGACCTTTCGTGCCATTTAGGGTCGATTCTCTACTGGCGAGCGATAGTGAGCCTAATTTAACAGGAACCGGCCTTTGGCCGGGCCATTTTTCTACCGAAAAATGTACAATTCTATCTTGAAAGGGCGTCTAGGGGGTTTACTTTTAAGCTTGATGAAGGTCTAGGGAACAAACTAAAAACCACCCCTTAAACAGCTATTACAAAGATTTGGTAGAGAAATATGTTAAATATATGAATTAGATGCATAGTACTTCCATATATGTCTATTATAACACCATTTTGAAACCTTGAAACCGTCAAAGCCATGCTAAACCAAATAGATGGATTAGAAGACTTCAATGCACCAGCAAGAAGTGATCCATAGTCTGTTTTAAGTGTGGGCCGGTTTTCTGGATCACTTTCTCCCTCATGTTTAGCCCCATTAGTTTTCAGATGGTAAGATGTTTGCCCCATTAGTTAGTCGATTTTAAGACCTTTCGCCCCATTTATTAGTCAATATTTAGACCTTTCGTGCTATTTAGGAGTTTATTTTTTCCCTGGCGAACGATAGTGAGCCTATAATGTTTTAAGAATCGGCCTTCGGCCGGGAAATTTTTCTACCGAAAAATGTACAAATTAATCTAGATCTAATGGATGTTTTTTTAAATTTGATGGAGGTCTAGGGAGGAAACTAGAAAAATAATGAATACATGCAAAAATCGCCCAAAAAGTGAACCAATCCCCCTTAACCCCTTCTGTACCGGCGACGTCCTGTTAACTAACTGCCCACCCAGACTCCCCTCAAAGCTAAATTTGTATATTTTTCGAGGAAAATATCCCGGCTGACGGGCGATTTCTTCCAAGTTACAAGCTTGGTATCGCTCGCGCAGACTAAAATAGACACCTGAATGGAGTGAAGGGTCTTATTATCGCCATACTAATGGGGTGAAACTCCTTATCTTACCAATCGGGTTAAATTAATGCATAAGAATAGTAGGCCTACCTTCAGATTTAAGTGTCGAAAATAAACTTTAAAGCCTAAAAATAATCTATCTTTCAAAATATACTAATCAGGTTGATCGAGAGAGCTAAATGCACTGACAAGAAGTAATCCATAACCATGTCTGTATCGGCGACGTCTTTATAAACATTCTGGCTTCCATTAGACGATTTTATGCAGTTTTAAAAGGGCCTCCAGCAACTAACAGGTTTCGAACTATCCTCACGTAACCCTTTTTCCGGTAAACCTGACTTTTAGCACCAACAGCGATTTTAGTCAGTAATTTTGGTTGTGTGAAATTAGATTAGATTAACCTAACCTAACCCTAATATAATATAACATAACATAACATAACATTACCTGGGAAAGAGAGGGCAGGGACCCTGGGTGACCCATAGCGCATTTTAAGACTTATTTCTCAGTAAATACTGATTTCCGCACTTCAATTAAACATCCTACAAGTTCTAACCAGTCCCCTGAACAGTTTTTGATAGGTTACTTGAGGATATTTTAACGGGACCATAGGTAAATAGTTATCTTGTTTTCTTATATATCTCCCTTATAATACATTTCTGCTCTTAATGGCATATATATCAATGATGTATATGCTCTACCGGATCTAATGGGCATACAAAGATATATGAGGTAACTGTTGGTGCTAAAAATCAGTATTACCCTATTTTTTCACTGGCGAACGATAGTGAGCCTGTAATGTTGGAAGAACCGGCCTTCAGCCGGGAAATTTTTCTACCGAAAAATGTAAAAAATAATTTAGAAAGGGGATCTAATGGATTTTTTTTTTTTGATGGGGGTCTAGGGAGGAAACTAGGAAAATAATGAATACATGCAAACATTGCCCAAAAGAAGGATATGTGGTAGTAAAAAGGTTTAAACGAGATAATTGGACGCCTGTTAATTGCTGGAGGCCCTTTTTAAACTGAATAAAATCGTCAAACAGTAGCCAGAATAAAAGTTAAAATGACTAAGCTTTATAAAATCGTCTAATGATAGCCAGGTGATAAAATGGGTCATAATGTTCAAAGGGTTAAGGGGACGGTGGCCATTTTGTTGGTCTATTAATTTATAATTATATTCATTGATGTTTTATTTTCCTCGCTAGACCTCCAAGCTTAAAAGTACACCCCCTATACCCCCTTCCAAGATATATTTGTACATTTTTCGGTATAAAAATGTCCAGGCCGAAGGCCGATTCCTCCTAAATTGCAGGCTCGCTCTCGCTCGCCAGGAAAGAAATTGACACCTAAATGGCACGAAAGGTCTTAATGTTGAAAAAAAAAGCGAAAGTTCTTCAAATTTCCAAACTAATGGGGCGAACGTATCTCAAAAGCAATGGGGCTAAACATGAGGGAGAAGGGGTTCCATAAAAACTACCCTCTTCCCTTAATGATAAATAACCACGAGGCGTCCAGTCAGCCGGCTTCGATTCGCTAGTTTGCCTAAGTTTTCAAAATCCAATTCAAATATTCTAACTAAATCCTCCATGTTATTAAGGCATCTATTACTCGTGGGTTAATAGGTAATTAATCAATATATAAATTATATTCAGGTTAAAAAATACTTAGCCCAATTCCGTTTAGAAAAGTCACATGGGAATATAGCCTAAGTTTATGCCATCAATTTATAATCTGGATCTCAATTTCTTCCTAAATGAATCAAATCTACTAGTGATCGCCATACTATTGAGACATATGGTTTTATTGAAAGGGTTAAGGAGGTAGAACTGAGCGAACAATCAAGTGCCGGCTTCCAGAATGTTCGTCAAACCTGCCGGCTTTTTCCATCACATTTCTGGCCTTATTTAATGCAAACGTATGAAGTATTATGGGAAAACGACAAGCTCTTGTCCACAAATTCGGGTCTGGTGGTAAATAAGTCACGTTATTTAGCTATTACACCTTAATTTATTCTATTTTCAGGAGAAACAATGGGGGGAAAATGGGAGCACACGAGACTTACCTCCTTAAAGCTGGACGACCGGGAACAAAATGATCGATTCAGGCGAAAATTGAGAGTTTATATACCCTCGGTTGTATTGCTGGTGGTTGATGGCAACTATTGGGTGACAGATGATCGAGAATTTCACTCACAAAATCGTCAATATCTCCCTAACTATACATTTCTGAATAAAATTTACTTAATATAAATTATGCGTATTTGTATCCTCTATCTTTTGGTATAAGTTTGACAATTCTAACATACATATTTTGTGAATATTTAATGGTTGTCGTCGTATTTCCTTCACAGAGAGAGAGAGAGAGAGAGAGAGAGAGAGAAAGAGAGAAAGAGAGAGAGAATTCCTATGCCAAGTGGACTTTAAGTATCCGAGATTGTTATGCACCTTTATCAATGCTCTCGTGTCCTATAAAAAAAAAAAAAAAAAAAAAAATTTTTTGCCACGCATTAGAACCCTCGATCCCCCCATGAACGCCTAGATCCCCGAGGGGATGGCCACGAAGGAATCGCCCTAACAGCGAGCAGCGATCTAACCTGCCTCCCTTGGGCTCTAGAACCTGCCTCCACTCAGCCCTTGTCTCGAGTTACAAGGAGAGACATCCATCCCCCCCCCATCTCCCTTCTCATCCCCCCCCCCCCCCCCCCCCCCCCCCCCCTCCCCCCTTCGATGACGGGAGAAATCGGACAACTTCTCATCCGGTCGCCATTTTGGGGACACTAGCTTATTAATTTCTATGTATAGGTATACCATATTAAACAAACTGTTCTCAGTTTGAATGTACACTAACCATAAATTAAATATATTGACAAAATTATACTTTTATTGTTTACATATCATTGTATTTTTTTTTCTATGTGATTGAGGGAGACAAAAGGCAGAACTACCTATAGCGAGTGCCTCCCCCATAGTTGAAAGAGTATGTTATTCTTTACGTTTTTCGGTAGAGAAATGTAAGCTACCATCCGAAACCCTCATAAATTATAGACTAGCTATCGCTCGCCAAGAAAAATAGACACCTAAATGGCACGAAAGGTCTTAATATTGGCAAATGAATGGGGCGAAAGGTCTTAAAATCGCCAAACTAATGGGGCGAACGTTTTGTAATCTCAAAATTAATGGGGCTAAACATGAGGAAGAAGGGATTTAAGAAAAAACCCTTCTTGCCCTTTAATATATTACCAAGCACTAGTTGCCTGTGTCTACACTACTGAATGGTTAAGGTTAGGGAAATAGGTTGTAATAAATTCATCTTTATTCATATGCATAAATACATCATACACGAATGTAATAAAATATATGACAATTGTTTTTAATTAAGCTAAAATTAATAATGGATATATAGGCCTACAAAGCTACATCAAATAAATTAACTAAATATATAAACAAAGCACCTAATTAGACGATTTTATTCAGCTTAGGAAGGACCTCAATTAAAACGCTACACATGATCTCAATTAACCCTTTTAACCACCCCAGATCCTTCCTAAGCTTCATAAAATCGTCTAACTGTAGCCGACATCAAATTAAAAAAAACGTCATCGGTACAGCAAGGGTTAACTCTCACAGGTCCTTCCTAAGCTTCATAAAATCCTCTAAATGTAACTATGATAACAAAAGACGTCGCCTAAACTAAAAAGGGTTAAGAATAGAAACCCCATTATTTTTATTACATTTTGGCTTTCATTGGGCAATATTATTCAGCTTAGGAAGGGCCTGTAGATCTTAAGCGGGTCTTTCCGAAGCCGAATAAAATCATCTAGTATATGCCCGTAAATGATAACTTTTAGTAGTAATAGTAATAGGTGAAAATAGGAGTACATTTTCCGTAGACTATTTCCATTTACTACAGGCAGACTACCCTCACCATGTTCTTCATAGTTGCTATGTAGAAGAGTTGCCAATTATACAATAAAAACCAGTAATTATCAATCCCATTTCAAACTATTGCCTAATTGACCTACTTAGCAATATACTATTGTATATTAAAAGCATATTAGTGATGTTGTTAATGGCCTTATTAAACACTGTGCCTTGTATAATTAAATTACAGTTGCATAATTACCCTTTCGCCTTGCCCCGCCCACCAAAACTAGGGTAGCATATATTAACATAGTACACAACTTGACATTCGACCACCATCTTGACTCCAACTCACGCCGTAGAATATACCTCGCCATTATTTATAAGCTTCATTATTGAGCATATGATGTTTATTCTATTAACATTGATACTTATTTCTCTATTCCTATCCATCAATGTATCCTGACTGAAAAGAGTGCTTGGCAGGAAGTGAGTATGGAATCAAGATGGCGGCCGGAACTTCTACGACTACGTACTCTGTTAATCTAGAGACCCTATCCATGAACACAGGCTCGGCTTCAAAACACACGAATCTGAAACACAAGTTGATTCATTAGTTATATATTACTGAAATTACTAACACACTTTTTCCACACATATATATTTACATCACATAATATTTGTGCTTTACATAGGCCTACAATAATATATTATACAGTAAACATTAGGATTAATAAGATCATTCAATTTAGGTCTACTTTCAAATAACCCTTTCAAGATTCGATTACGCATTTCAGATTAAGAAGGGTAGCCTAAAACAAAATTTGATTGTGTATACTGAATTGTGTGTATGTATGTATGTATGTATGTATGTATGTACTCTGGCATTTACCCCATTTTTTTTTTTTTTTTTTATGGGGGTGGCCGACCCGAGACAGAGCCCGAACATGGACATCACAACACCTCAGCAAAACAAAACAAAACACAAAATCACACACACTGAATTAATATTATAAATGTAATTAATTAATTAAAATGTCTGTAAGGATAATTTAGCTCTATTTATTAATTCATAACTTCTTGGGCGTTTTTGTTATATTTCCAAACCTCGCCCTTAAAAATCGGCACGAAAGGTCTTAAAATGTACAAAGAATTAGAGCGAAAGGTCTTAATATCACCAAACTAATGGGGCGAACGTCTGAAAATCTCAAAACCAATGGGGCTAAAGATGGAGAAGAGGGTCCAGAAAAAAACCCCACTCCCTTAATATTGTCCCATCCTACCTAAAACAAATGACTATATAGATCACTAATAAGTATACTCTCATATCACTAACCCATTCAGTACCAGGGACGTCCTTTTCATCCAATTCTGGCACCTATCAGGCAATTTTATTCAGCTTAGGAAGTACCTCTAGCAATAATAAGGCTTCATATTATCTCAATCAACCCCTTAAACTACCACAGATCCTTCCTAAGCTGCATAATATCGTCTAATTATAGCTAGACTAAAAGATAACACACGTCGCTGGTACTCAAAGGGTTAAGGGTATGGAAGGGCATTTAACGTGTCCATAATTAACTACCCAATTAACCCTTTCCGTACCGAGGACGTCTTTTTATTTTTGTTGTTGCTACATTTAGACGATTTTGTGCAGTTTAAGAAGGATGTGTGGAAGTAAAAGGGTTACTACTACTAATAATAATAATAATAACAAAATATATGGGTATGTAAAGGGTCGATAAAGTGCCCATGACAACCTACCTTTAACAAGATATAGTGGCCGTAATAAACCCATCTTAGACCAGTTAGATAGTTAAATCACTCAAAATATATTATACCCAAAGATCTTAATAGCCCTTTTTCATAACCTTTTGATTCTTAGAGGCCCTTACGAAGCTGCGTAAAATCGTCTAATGTTAGCCAGAACAACCTAGGAATAAAGCGTCCAAAAAACAAAAAAAAATACTGAAAAGGTTTACAAGATGGCGGCGAGTTGGAAACAAGATGGCGTCCAAATTTATAAGGTGTATAGAATCATCGGCTATATTAACAGTGATTTACCTTCTATCGTATAATTAAAGGTTAATTACCACCAATATACCTCCATAGGCTATGTTTTACGAACACATTAGTTACCCCTTACGAACTAATATTCTCGACAAACTACCCAAGCCGTCACCGACCCCCCAGAGAGCTGAGCAAGTTATGGCGCGAGTAGGATGAACCCAAACATCCACCCGAGAGGCCATAGCGTATGAATCCCCTGAAAAAAGTTGGTGGCTTCTGATTGGCTGAAACTTTGCAAGTTTTTCTGACGTCACAATACTGCCCAAGGCGATATTCGTTTGGTTGTGCGAGAATGGCTGTGCTTCTTCCGTAGAATTATATGCAACTTTAGTGACCCTTGACGAACTCCTATTTTTACTGAACCCACAGAGAGCAGAGCAAGTTCTGGCGCGAGTAGGATGAACCAAACGTCCACCCGAGAGGCCATAGCGTATGAATTTTAGACCCCTGGAAAAAGTTGCTGGCTTCTGATTGGCTGAAGATTGAAAGTTTTGTCTGACGTCATCGTACTGCCCGAGGCGATATGTGTCTGGTTGTGCAAGAAAGGTAGTGCTCCTCCCGTAGAATTATATGACTTTACGAACTCATATTTTCGACAGACTAGCCAGCCCTTGACCGAAACCCACAGAGAGCAGAGCAAATTATGGCGCGAGTAGGATGAACCCCACCTGTCTACCTTAGGCCATAGCGTATGAATTCTAGACCCCTGGAAAAAGTTGCTGGCTTCTGATTGGCTGAAACTTTGTAAGTTTTCTGACGTCACAATACTGCCCGAGGCGATATTCGTTTGGGGGGGGGCTACGCAGAGGGCTGTTCTCGGGCAACATGCTGTGCGATGGGTTATATGAGTATATTGATAGTGTGTGTGTGTGTGTTGGGGGGGGGGGGGGGGGGGCACGCAGAGGGCTGTTCTAGGGCAACATGCTGTGTGATGGGTTATATGGGTATATTAATATAGGGGGGGGTGCGCAGAGGGCTGTTCTAGAGCAACATGCTGTGATGGGTTAAATGGGTATATTGATATTGTGGGGATGAGCAGAGGGCTGTTCTAGGGCAACATGCTGTGTGATGGGTTATATGGGTATATTGATAGGAGGGAGGCTGCGCAGAGGGCTGTTCTAGGGCAACATGCTGTGCTATGGGTTATATGGGTATATTGATGATGGGGGTGCTACGCGGAGGGCTGTTCTAGGGCAACATGCTGTGCGATGGGTTATATGGGTATATTGATAGGAGGGGGGCTACGCAGAGGGCTGTTCTAGGGCAACATGCTGTGCTATGGGTTATATGGGTATATTGATAGGAGGGGGGGCTACGCAGAGGGCTGTTCTAGGGCAACATGCTGTGCTATGGGTTATATGGGTATATTGATAGGAGGGGGGGCTACGCAGAGGGCTGTTCTAGGGCAACATGCTGTGCTATGGGTATATGGTATATTGATAGGGGGGGGTGCGCGAGGCTGTAGGGACAGGGCTATGTGTTCTAGGGCAACATGCTGTGATGGGTTGGGTATATTGATATTGTGGGGGAGAGGGCTGTTCTAGGGTTATGCTGTGATATTGGGGGCTACGCAGAGGGGCTGCAGGGTTATATGGGTTTCTAGGGCAACATGCTGTGAACATGGTGTGTGTTGGGTTATATGGGTATATTGATAGGAGGGGGGCTACGCAGAGGGCTGTTCTAGGGCAACATGCTGTGCTATGGGTTATATGGGTATATTGATAGGAGGGGGGGGCTACGCAGAGGGCTGTTCTAGAGCAACATGCTGTGCTATGGGTTATATGGGTATATTGATAGGAGGGGGGGCTACGCAGAGGGCTGTTCTAGGGCAACATGCTGTGCTATGGGTTATATAGGTATATTGATATTGTGGGGGCTGCGCAGAGGGCTGTTCTAGGGCAACATGCTGTGCTATGGGTTATATAGGTATATTGATTGTGGGGGGTGCGCAGAGGGCTGCTCTAGGGGAACATGCTGTGTGATGGGTTATATGGGTATATGATGTGGGGGTGCGCAGAGGGCTGTTCTAGGGCAACATGCTGTGCTATGGGTTATATGGGTATATTGATATTGTGGGGGCTACGCAGAGGGCTGTTCTAGGGCAACATGCTGTGCTATGGGTTATATGGGTATATTGATATTGTGGGGGCTACGCAGAGGGCTGTTCTAGGGCAACATGCTGTGCTATGGGTTATATAGGTATATTGATATTGGGAGGGCTGCGCAGAGGGCTGTTCTAGGGCAACATGCTGTGTGATGGGTTATATGGGTATATTGATAGGGGGGAGGGGATATGCAGAGGGCTGTTCTAGGGCAACATGCTGTGCTATGGGTTATATGGGTATATTGATGGGTGGGGGGCTACGCGGAGGGCTGTTCTAGGGCAACATGCTGTGTGGTGGGTTATATGGGTATATTGATGGGGGGAGGGGCTGCGCAGAGGGCTGTTCTAGGGCAACATGCTGTGTGGTGGGTTATATGGGTATATTGATAATGGTGGAGGGGGGGGGGGGGGGGGTGCTGCGCAGAGGGCTGTTCTAGGGCAACATGCTGTGTGATAGGTTATATGGGTATATTGATGGGGGGGGGGGGCTGCACAGAGGGCTGTTCTAGGGCAACATGCTGTGTGATGGGTTATATGGGTATATTGATGGGGGGGGAAGGGGGGGCTGCGCAAAGAGCTGTTCTAGGGCAACACGCTGTACGATGGGGAATATGGGTATATTGATGGGGGGGGGGGGGGGAAGGGGGGGCTGCGCAGAAGGCTGTTCTAAGGCAACATGCTGTACGATGGGGTATATGGGTATATTGATGGGGGTGGGGGAAGGAGGGGCTGCGCAGAGGGCTGTTCTAAGGCAACATGCTGTACGAGTGGGTATATGGGTATATTGATAGTGATTAACCTTCAAATCCTGAATAAAATGGGTTTACCACCAATATACGAAAACATTACGAACTAATATTCTCGACAAACTACCCAACCCGTGACCGACCCCCCAGAGAGCTGAGCAAGTTATGGCGCGAGTAGGATGAAAACCCCCCCCCCCCGTCCACGTCCACCCGAGAGGCCATAGCGTATGAATTTTAGACCCTGAAAAAAAAAAGTTGCTCGCTTCTGATTGGTTGAAGATTGAAAGTTTTTTCTGACGTCATCATAGTGCCCGAGGCGATATTTGTCTGGTTTTACGAACTCTTATTTTCGACAGACTAGCCAGCCCTTGCCCAATCCCACAGAGAGCTAAGCAAGTTATGAGGCGTGTAGGATGAACCCCACCCGTCCACCTTAGGCCATAGCGTATGAATTTGTAGGACCCTTGAAAAAAGTTGGTGGCTTTCTGATTGGCTGAAACTTTGCAAGTTGTTCTGACCACAATACTGCCAAGGCGATATCGTTTGGTTTTGCGAGAGGTGTGCTTCTTCCGTAGAAATACCCAGTTACCTTGGCGAACTCATATTTTTACTGACCCAGAGAGCCAAGCATGTTCTGGCGCGAGTAGGATGAACCAAACGTCCACCCGAGAGGCCATAGCGTATGAATTTTAGACCCCTGGAAAAAGTTGCTGGCTTCTGATTGGCTAAAGATTGAAAGTTTTGTCTGACGTCATCGTACTGCCCGAGGCGATATGTGTCTGGTTGTGCAAGAAAGGTAGTGCTCCTCCCGTAGAATTATATGACTTTACGAACTCATATTTTCGACAGACTAGCAGCCCTTGACCGAACCCACAGAGAGCAGAGCAAATTATGGCGCGAGTAGGATGAACCCCACCTGTCTACCTTAGGCCATAGCGTATGAATTCTAGACCCCTGGAAAAAGTTGCTGGCTTCTGATTGGCTGAAACTTTGTAAGTTTTTCTGACGTCACAATACTGCCCGAGGCGATATTCGTTTGGTTTTGCGAGAAAGGTAGTGCTTCCCCGTAGATTTTTTTTTTTAAATGTCTAGTATTACAGTTTATTCCACTGGGGGTGAGGGCTGAGGGGGGGGGGGGGGTACGCAGAGGGCTGTTCTAGGGCAACATGCTGTGCGATGGGTTATATGAGTATATTGATAGTGTGTGTGTGTGTGTTGGGGGGGGGGGGGGGGGCTACGCAGAGGCTGTTCTCGGGCAACATGCTGTGATGGGTTATATAGGTATTGATATTGTGGGGGGTGCGCAGAGGGCTGTTCTAGAGCAACATGCTGTGCTATGGGTTATATGGGTATATTGATAGGAGGGGGGCTACGCAGAGGGCTGTTCTAGGGCAACATGCTGTGTGGGTTATATGGGTATATTGTGGTCTATTGGGGGGGGCAGAGGGCTGTGTTCTAGGGCAACATGCTGTGCTATGGGTTTTATGGGTATATTGATGGGAGGGGGGGCTACGCAGAGGGCTGTTCTAGGGCAACATGCTGTGCTATGGGTTATGTGGGTATATTTATAGGAGGGGGGGCTACGCAGAGGGTTGTTCTAGGGCAACATGCTGTGCTATGGGTTATATGGGTATATTGATATTGTGGGGGGCTACGCAGAGGGCTGTTCTAGGGCAACATGCTGTGCTATGGGTTATATATGTATATTGATATTGTGGGGGCTACGCAGAGGGCTGTTCTAGGGCAACATGCTGTGCTATGGGTTATATGGGTATATTGATATTGTGGGGGGTGCGCAGAGGGCTGTTCTAGGGCAACATGCTGTGCTATGGGTTATATGGGTATATTGATATTGTGGGGGGTGCGCAGAGGGCTGTTCTAGGGCAACATGCTGTGCTATGGGTTATATGGGTATATTGATATTGTGGGGGGTGCGCAGAGGGCTGTTCTAGGGCAACATGCTGTGCTATGGGTTATATGGGTATATTGATATTGTGGGGGGTGCGCAGAGGGCTGTTCTAGGGCAACATGCTGTGCTATGGGTTATATGGGTATATTGATGGGGGGGGGGGGGGCGCAGAGGGCGATTTTGTCCAGCTGAGGAAAGACGTGTTGTAGTCCAAATGCTCCGACGTCATCCTTGTTTACCGCCAAAAACACCATCTGCAATGAATAATAAAATAAATTAGCTTTTTCAGTATTCGAGGACACACTTACTCATATTATTCTGGTTATCATTGGACGATTTTATTAAGATTAGGAAGGATCTGAGGACGTTTAAGGGTTAATTGAGATCCTTTTTACCCCTCTGATTGCTCAAGATCCTTCCTAAACTGCTTATAATCCTCCAATGTTACCCAAAATAAAAATAAAAATCAATTCATAAATGAGGTAAATATGAAGGAAATACAAAATCCTGAACATATTAAACGTACACATAGACGTATACTAAAGCCGGTATCACACGAGCGCCTTTTCACTCAACATTTATCCTCAACACTGGTCTGGCAGCTGAGGAGGTCAACATTTATATTATTTCGGGTTACCTAAGTTCATCTGCCAACAGTCTAGTTTCCGATACCAGTGCAAAATATTCCAGAAATGTTGCCAGAAAAATGTTGATCATCGAATGTTGACTATAAAAGCTCTCGTGTGATACCAGTTTAAATGTGAAGCAATAACACCACAATCGAATTGAAACAAACATTATATTTTGGCTATTAGTAGACGATTTTACTTGGTTTAGGAAGGAGTTCTGACAATTAATAAAGGGACAATTATATCCCCTCAGGTTCTTTCTAAGCTGTGTAAAATCATCTACTAGTTGCCAGAATATAATGAAGGGGTTATTATCGTTAGTATGACTATGGTATATTATGGTCAATATGGTGTATGAAGGGGGCGGGGTTACTGCAGGCCTATCACAATGCTGGGACGGTGTGGGGCGGAGCTGGTGACATTGGTGACGCCTCTTATGTCACAAACTCCACCCACTATTAAGGAAGGGGCTGAGTTTGGTGACTCTGATTGGCCTGTGTCTCCCCATAACCAAATTCCCCCCACTCTGGAGGAAGTGGGCGGAGTTTGGTGACACTGGTCACGCCAATTATGTCACCAAACTACACCCAGTATTGAAGTAGTGGGCGGAGTTTGGTGAAATGATGTCCCTTATGTCACCAGATTCCACCCACTATTGAAGAACTGGGCGGATTTTGGTGACAACATTAAACACTCACTGTTTTGTCAGTACACTCCGCCCACAATGCATTGAATTTACCAACTGCCTTACAATCTCCGTTCTATTTTTATTAGCGACATTAATTTATTTATATATGATTATTTATTAGTTCTAATTAATTATTAGCAGTATTAATTAGTTTCCTCTATGTGTCATTATAATCATATATCTTCTGTTATATTAAGGTGGCATAGTTGGTTAGGGCAATTCTTAAGGGGAGATTTTCACTTCAGGGTTCTTTTTCTGGACCCCCTTCTCCCTCATGTTTAGCCCCATCGGTTTTGACATATCAAGAGGTTCGCCTAATTAGTTTGGCAATTTTAAGACCTTTCGCCCCATTTCATGCCATTTTGGTGCGAATTGCCCTCGCTAATAATGTTTAATTTTTGCTATTTACAGGTAGACCTATATACTGTATATGACATTATCTTTCAAGTCTATTTTAGGTATATTTGTAATTATTTCTACGCATATACATATCTAGAATCTAGCTATCTATCTATATACTTAGGCAGATACCCCATAGCTAGGGCGGGACTACTCGAGACAGAGCCCGAACAGGGACAACACGTATAATTAAAGTAATAACATAACAAGTAGCTACATAATAGCTGGACCCGTGGACAACTGTACACATCTATCCCCAAAATGGCATCAGGCTGAAAATACTACTGCGCATGCGTCAGAGAGAGTTTTAGATTTGATTAGAGTTGTAAATGCTTATTATAGATGCTATATAAGCCCACCATCAATATCACTGCTGTCTATGATGATCTAAGGTTATACTATACCTTATATTAAACCTGAATATCCTTGGTGTGGTCCAATGGTTGAGTAAATTGAGGTTACTTACTTGTTCTGGGTTCGTCGTCTGCTGCAGTGTTGATAACAGTAGTTGATAAGTAGGGCCATCTATCGGGGGAATTACAGGTTATTCTTTCTAGACTCCATTATGTATACCTTACTGTAAACAACTTGTATATCTTATTTTGACCCTCATAGAAGGCTAGTCCTAGGTCTCTGAGTCTTCTCCTGGGCGTCCTAGATGTGTGATTTATTTATATATTATTATTTGTTATTATTATTAGTATTATTTTTTTTTATTTTTATTTTTTTTATGTTGTTATTTTGTCCCTATTTGGGCTCTGTCTCGAGTCGGTCATCCTTAGCTATGGGTTATGTGCCTGTGTATATAGGCTACTGTACATTACATTTATTTATATAAGTATGTATGTATGTATGTATGTATTTGGGCTCTGTCTCGAGTCGAACATCCTTAGCTATGGGTTATGTGCTGTGTATATAGGCTATTGTAGGCCTACATACATGATTCATATAAGTATGTATGTATGTATGTATGTATGTATGTATGTATGTATGTAGGCCTACTCTGGCACCTTCCGCAGTTTTCCTTTTTTTTTTTTTTTTTTTTTTTTTATGGGGGTGGCCGACTCGGGACCAGGGCCCGAACAGTGGCATCCCCACACATCAGAAAAAAACAAAACAAAACGCAAAAATCACACACATCTTTTCATTTTGGCTGGCGGGCATGGTTTCTTTCCCTTTTGTATTGTATGTATGTATATACTCAAGACACATACCCCATAGCTGGGGTGTGGCCAACTCGAGACAGAGCCCAAACAGAAACAACATTTAAAGTTCCAATTCTTATAGGGTACGGGACCACTTTCACGTTCCCTCGCCCCTTTCTGTCTCGTCTATTACTTGGCAATATTCCTCCTGAGGATTAGGACGTCATTTAAACTGTTATTCTGGCTATCATTAAAAAAAAAAAATCATCATAGAAGTGGGGATTGGGCCTGAGTATATAGATAGATTGATAGATCATTAGACGATTTTATTCAGCTTAGGAAGGAGCTGTGGGAGTCGGAGGTATAATTGAGTTGCTTTGGACCCCTCAGATTCCGAGAGGTAATCGTCTAATTATAGCCAGAATAAGTTCAATTGACCACTTGTGAGTTTCGCTCTATAAGGAAGTTGGAGCTGTAGACATTGATATTTAGCAGAATTACCAGCTAAAATACGGTCGGTCGCAGTACATAATATAAATACATAAAACCCAATTTGACATACCATTTATCCATCAGAAACCTAAATTATTCATTAATTTATGTTTAATGTCGATGTTTACAGCTCCAACTTCCTTATAGAAACGAAAACTCTCAAGTAGTCAATTAATATATGTTTCCTCCTGTGTTGAAAGGAATAAGATTTTGGAGCTAAAAAAAAATAAAATAAAAATATATCTTCTTGAAAACCCTTCTCCCTCATGTTTTGTCCCATTCATTTTGATATTTCAAGACGTTTGCCCATTAGTTTGGCGATATTAAGACATTTTGCCCCATTTCTTTGTCAATTGTAAGATCTTTTGTGCCATTTAGGTGTTAGGATTTCTGATACTTGATTATTATACCATGAAATTATTTAGTCAGTTTAGCCAATCGTTGCCTTGCATGACGAGATGGATTGGGCGTGAGAGGGATCTGCCTTGTGTGGGTCAATCGGCTTTCTGCAGACTCCCATTATTTTATGTTCTTATGTTATAAATATTAATTAATTTGATAAAAACTTCTTCAAATTAGATAACAATATGTGTTTATGTATCATTATAGCTACTGTCTTTGTGGGAGGAGCTCAGTGGTCTGGTTTAATCTTCTCACAAAAAAATAAATAAATAAAAAAAAATAAATTGCTACTGTGCTAATTTCAAACAATGTATAAATCTACTAAGACACAAGTCAAGGAATTAAAGAATAATCCATTATTGCATCCAATAAAATGTATTGTTTTATATCAAATATCAACATACATAATAAAATTTCAAGCTTATATGTTTTATAAATATAACAAATTCCTATACAATGCAGACTATAAAGTATTCTTCATATGCCACAAAACTGAATACTGTAGATCAAAACTGTGACCATTGCACAAGTATTAATTGTCACTTGGGATTGATAAAAATTGATAATAAACAAAATGATCACAGTTTTGCCTACAGTATTTATACTATGTTATCACATGAATTAACTGCCCATACTCCTTAATGTGAAACAGGAAATACATTATGGTGGTTTGGAGTTTGTGTTCTTTCTTCATAGTATTGTTTTGCTTAAATCTTTAATGCAGTAGTCTACATCAGTGATTTTGATAGTTTAGTGTATCTTTATATTTCACAGTTCCTGATTTTGTTTTTGTTTTGCAAGTTTTACATTTTAATTTATATTTTGGACGTCCCTGTTTTGGTTTGTTTATTTGCAAGTTTTGCCTTTTAATTAAATTCCTAGTCTAAGGTAAATGAAATTATTAATGGTCGTTAGGGTGAAGGCTCGATCTCTTAAGTCTGCCCTGGTCTTGTTTGGTTGGAATTTGTGGAACTCCTAGTCTAAGTAAATGACATTATTGGAGGTCGTTGGTGGTGGAAAGGCTTGATCTCTCAGTTCCCATCCTGGTTCCTCTGAGCCTGTGTGGTGTATGTGTCGGTGATGAGATGAGATGGACCTGATGTTATGTGAAAGCCTCCAGTTTCAACTCTTGGTGGTTTCTTTGTCGGCGTAGAAAGAGAAACCTCCACGGAAGCTTGGGTCATGATTGAGCCGTTGTCGGAGAAGATGCCCGCCACGTCTGGTCTGGAGCCACACGAAATGAGCGCCATCGGCATCAACTGGTCACGGCTCACGGTCAAAGGTCCAGTTGCTGCCACTTGACCACTACCGGCTCAGATACAACACTCACCTGGGGGTAGATAAGGGCTTGGAGCATTAGAAAAAAATATAGATGCCATTATTAACGAACATTCAAATACCAATGTGGATCCCACCTTTGCTTAACTTTTAAAACTGCACTTAATGGTTATGGAACAAGGGGACCCGGAATAGGGCCTGTGCGTGAGGGATAACGATTTTGATAGGGATTACTGCCCCCCCCCAATTTAGTGCCAAATTAAACTAAACGTCTTTGACAATGGAAGTCCGCAGTCTGGACCTAGTAAAATTTACCACCCTAGACTACCTAGGACTTCTGGTTTTTCCGATTTGGCCAGTGGGACCCACGGAAGTTGCTGAGGGTTGGCCCAACATAAGCACATCCCCTAAAGATCTGCCTTATTAGCATATTTGCTTTCATAGCACCTTATTAGAATTCATTACAATGCCTTTCCAAGGTACAGTCGCGTTAATAAGTGATGTCTCGGCACCCGATATGGTTTTTGATTCAATAATTGGTATCAGCAATTTCTAAGCTTCATTTCTTCACATCGCAGTGGAAATATAACAAAACACGTTCCTACACTTACCCACCCTAGTCAACAATCTGACAGACATTAATACAATGCACCAAAGCAATTTTGCTGGGTCAAACGTAATGACAGATGGGACATGACTTATATATCACGGACTGTGAAATATGCTACCTATGTAGTATTATAAATGTAGGGGGAGGATGTTACATAAATTAAATATTACAGTACTGTAGTTATAGATAAACTAATAAGTATACCCTACCTCCTTAACACCTTCTGAACCGGACAATGTCTTTTTACAATTTTATATTCTGGCTACTCAAAGATTCTATTCAGTGTAAAAAAAGGGCCTCCAGTAATAACCGTAACAGGCTTCGACCTATCTCACTAACCACTACCACAGATTTCCTTGTTGTTAAAACTGCACACAAGTCGTCTAACTATAGCTAGCGTAACAATTAAACAGACGTCGCCAGCACAGCAGAAGGAGTTAACCCTTACAGTACCGGTGACATCCTTTTCGTTGTATTTTGGCAAACTATTAGACAATGTTATTCAGGCTTTAGAAGGATTGAGCAATAATAAGGCTTTTCAAAACTATCTTAAACACAACCCTCTTAGCTACCACCCAAATCTATCTTTAAGCTGCATAATATCGTCTCAATATAGCTAGAATAAGATATAACACTGGTACGGTACTTCAAAGGGGTTTAAAGGAAATTGTGGTTAAATAATGACCCACCCTGTAGTGGGCATGTAAGGAAGGGGTGCGTTACCTTTGGTCGTTCCCATGTGAGGTAGAAGGTTACGAGGGACCTGACAGTGTGTTGCCATTGGGTAGTGTGAGGTGGGAGGTGAGGAAACACAGTCGTCTAAAGCATCGTACAGGTCCGTCCTGGAAGTGGGTTGTCTAGTTTGTAAGGTTCCGACCAGATGTTCAGGCCTCAAACCGCTTCATTTGCGGCTTGTCCACTCTAGAATACAAAATTAACATAAAATACATAGAATACAAAACTATCCAAATTAAGTAAATAAGTTATGTATTGTTATAGATTATGAAAAGTGGATCTCACACGCTTCATTTGCTGCTTGGACCACTTTACAAGACCAATACCTACATACAGTACATACATAGATTACAAAACCATCAACATTAAATACTGATCTTCCCTCCCACTATTCGATTGCCCCGATTTTTCGAATTAGTATTATAAGATTTTTAGGTGTTTGTGTTGTGGGTTGTTTAGCGAGTCCCAGAAACGCATCCCCATTTACCCCATTGAATTTTAGGGTCGCTATACGACACTTCCATTTAAGATCGTGTTTTCAGGGATACGTTACCCAATCTTTTAACCCTTCCTACCCTGTCTGCAATTAGGTTAGGACATCCCGAAAGAAGGGCCGCTACCCGGTATTGCCTTATCTAAGGGATGAGCTTAATAGCCTAAGTTAAGCTTGGTCTGACCGCCTGTTGCGTACGAAGTATGTCAACAAACCCCAGCGTTCGTCACCGCACCGTCCAGGAAAACACGAAGGATAAGAACGGCTCCATATAAAATCATGACATCATGCCGAATTTATTGTTAGGCGGACGCTGAAAAGCCGGCTTATTAGCACCGTATGGCGAATATTGGCCTCCAGACCTGAACAGCAATCGATGCTCACAACTGAACCAGTTGACTTTACAGCGATCTACTTCAATGCCAAAATACAAGGATTGAAAACCGCACTACGATTATAGAGTGGGAAAGTTTCTAGCATGAAAATAAACATAAATACGGTAACCTAGCCTTTAGAGGTTTTTTCAGCCATTTCGCCCGGGTAGGGGCGACCGTCATTTCAGGTAAGACAGCCCGGGTAGGAAGGGTTAATCGAGGAGACCTGTATGTGGATTATGAAAGTTATCTATACTGTACTAAGTTTGTCTTAATCTATTTGAGAAACTGGATAACTTAACTGAAATGCCTGCCAAAACACAGCAAACTAAAGCATAACTATAAATCGCAAGAGCAAATATTAGCTAATCACAGATAACTAAATACACACATACAAGTAAATACAAGTTTAAATACCGCTTCATCCACAGAGAGCGTGCTTTTAGTCTCTTACTGCAGCACAGTACAAC
>CM064529.1:7187229-7289729 GCA_032716605.1 Paralithodes platypus
CCCCATTTCATGCCATTTTGGGCGAATTGCCCTCGCTAATCATGTTTAATTTTTGCTATTTACAGGTAGGCCTATATGACATTATCTTTCAAGTCTATTTTAGGTATATTTGTAATTATTTCTACGCATATACATATCTAGTATCTAGCTATCTATCTATATACTTAGGCAGACATCCCATACCTTGGGGTGGACGTCTCTAGACAGAGCCCGAACAGGGACAACACGTATAATTAAAGTAATAACATAACAAGTAGATACATAATAGCTGGACCCGTGGACAACTGTACACATCTGTCTCCAAAATGGCATCAGGCTGAAAATACTACTGCGCATGCGTCAGAGAGAGTTTTGGATTTGCTTAGAGTTGTAAATGCTCATTATAGATGCTATATAAGCCCACCATCAATATCACTGCTGTCCATGATGATCTAAGGTTATACTATACCTTATATTAAACCTGAATGTCCTTGGTGTGGTCCAATGGTTGAGTAAATTAGTGTTACTTACTTGTTCTGGGTTCGTCGTCTGCTGCAGTGTTGATAACAGTGGTTGATAAGTAGGGCCATCTATCGGGGGATTGACAGGCTATTTTTTTAGACTCCATTATGTATACCTTACTGTAAACAACTTGTACCGGTATATCTTATTTTGACCCTCATAGAAGGCTAGTCCTAGGTCTCTGAGTCTTCTCCTGGGCGTCCTAGATATGTGTGATTTATTTATATATTATTATTTGTTGTTGTTGTTGTTGTTGTTCCTCAAGCTGCCTGGCCGAACATCCCCAAGGCCCCGAGCAATTCCAAGGCCATAACCGAGCATCCCCACAGAACCCTCCCTGCCGACCACAATAAAGCCTGGGTGACCGAAGCCACTCCATGGCGGAGAGCTGAGGAGGGTGCAGAAACGCCCGGGAAACCAAAGCCCCACCCAGGGCCCTGTGCCCCTCAGCAATTATGAAGAGAAAGTTGAGGGGCAAGGGAAAAATGTGACGCTTTGGCTTCCAATCTTGGTAGATTGGGAGGTCAATCCACGGAAAAGACGTCGTCACTTGAGATCTAGAAAATATATAAGTTAAAGGAACAGTCAGAGTAAGCTATGGGTATGGCAGAGATCGCTCAGTTCTCACTCTGATAGACCAGTCCATCACCACATGACTAGAACCCAATCCTCTCAGCATCAGCTAGGAAAGGCCCTAGAAAGCCGCCTTTGGCGGGGGGGATAGCTCCCCTATTTCAACCCCTTTCGGGGTCGGGCACCCGCCAATTTGTTATTTGTTATTATTATTAGTATTATTTTATTTTTATTTTTTTGTTATGTTGTTATTTTGTCCCTATTCGGGCTCTGTCTCGAGTCGGCCATCCTTAGCTATGGGTTATGTGCCTGTGTATATAGGCTACTGTACATACATTTATTCATATAATATGTATGTATGTATGTATGTACTCTGGCACCTTCCCCAGTTTTATTTTTGTTTTTGTTTTTTATGGGGGTGGCCGACTCGAGACACAGCCCGAACAGAGACATCACAACACATCAGAAAAAACAAAACAAAACGCAAAATCACACACATCTTTTCATTTTGGCTGGCGGGCATAGTTTCTTTCCCTTTTGTATTGTATGTATGTATGTATATACTCAGACACATACCCCATAGCTGGGGGTGGCCAACTCGAGACAGAGCTCAAACGGAAACATTTAAAGTTCCAATTCTTAGGGTCTGGGACCACTTTCACGCTCCCTTGCCCCTTACTCTGTCTCGTCTATTTCCTGGCAATATTCCCCTTGAGGATTATGACGCCTTATATATGTTTATTTTATCATTAGACGATTTTATTCAGCTTAGGGAGGATCTTTGAGAGTCGGATGCATAATTGAGTTGCTTCAGACCCCTCAGATTCCGAGAGGTACTTCACAATCTTAATACTGTATAATCATCTAATTATAGCCAGAATAAGTTTAATTAATTATGCTTCCATGTCTGCTGATAGGGTTAAGGTTTTGTAACGAAATAAAATGTTATACTTTTTTTCTTCTTGGACCTCCTTCTCCCTCATGTTTAGCCCCATTAATTTTGGCTATTTTATGACCCTTCGCCTCATTTCTTTGTCAATTTTAAGACCTTTTGTGCCATTTAGGTGTCTAATTTTTTCCTGGCGAGCGATAGCGAGCCTGTAGCTTAAGATGAAGCGGCCTTCGGATGGAACATTTTTCTACCGAAAGAAGTACAAATTAATCTTCTGAGGGTGTTTTTTAAGCTTGATGGAAGTCTAGGGCGGAAACTAAAACAAGATAAAACTATATATAAATGAGTAAATAAATACACCCATCCCACCACTAAGACACAAGTCAAGGGAATAAAGAATACTCCATATTGCATCCAATAAAATGTATTGTTTTATATCAAATATCAATCTTCAAACATTAATGATATACTGATATATAAATATAATAATTTCCTATAAAATTCAGCTACAAAAAAATTCACATGCACTACTGCCCCTCAAACTGTGAGCATTGCACAAATATTAAATTGCTTGGGAATTGATATAATTGATAATAATTAAATGATCACAGCTTTGCCTACAGTATTTATGCTATTATCAAGAGTAAATGCCATACAACCTTAATTATTATGTTCCTTCCAACAACCAACAATACTCCTAAAATCGATTAATGAAATTTACAAACACATGTGGCAGTCCGTGGACTCTAACCCAGGATGCTCACACCGAAAATCAACACCTTATACATCGCACCACGAAGACAGTTAAAGGTTGGTGGACACTGCCTACGATTTATTATGCAACTTCGAATCCTGCATATATCTAACTAGCATGTACACACATCCCATCAACTACGTAGGCATATGAATGGAAAGAGCAATTAATGGGGCCTTAACCACTTAGGGAAGTCCTCTCGATAAATTACTCCTGAACTCCTGAATGTGAGACAGGAATATACCGGTACCAAATAAAGTCGGAAATAGCTAGAATATTGCCACAATCTCTATAATATCACTCTAAAATGGCTCAAATCTCCAGAATATTGCTATAATTCATGATGCTAGATGAGACCAGAACCTCTCCAGGAGGTCTGGGGCCGGGGAAATCCTGGAGGCCCCTAGTGATCCTGGGTTTCTGGGTCTTCTCCTGGGCGACCTAGATGTGTGTGAATATATATTTTGTTTTGTTTTTTATGTTGAGTGTCCATTTTTAGGACAAGAGACTGAAACTGCACTTATGTGTGGAACACTCAGTCTTAAAATTTTATGTATGTATGTATGTATGTATGTATGTTGAGTGTCCCTGTTCGGGCTCTGTCTCGAGTCGGCCACCCTCAGCTATGGGGTATGTGCCTGAGTATATAATATGCAAACATCACAGTAAATGCCATACAACCTTAATGTGAAGCAGGAATACATTATGGTAGTTTTGAGATTTTGTTATTTCATAGTGTTGCTTTGCTAAATCTTCAATGTAGTATTTCTACATAGTGGCTTTGACAGATTTGTTTGTCTTTATAATGTGTGGTTCCTGTTTTGCAAGTTTTACATTTTAAGTAGTCCCTCTTGCTCCTTGGGGATCTGTGTGGTGTAATCGTCAGTGTAGAAGAGGACCCAGTACAGCAAATATTATAATCTAATTTATTCATTTCACTCCCAATACCTAGATGTGTGTGAATTTGTGTTTTTGTTTTGTTTTGTGTGTTTATTTTGCAAGTCTTACAATTTAATTCCTAGTGTAAATAAATGACATTATTGAGGTCGTTAGGTGGAAGGCTCGATCTCTAAGTCCCTCCTGTGTGGTGTGTGTGTCGGTGAGAGACATGACCGTTAGTGAAGCCTCCAGTTCACTCTTGGTGGTTTCTTTGTCGGCGTAGAAGAGAACCTCCACTGAAGCTTGGGTCATGATGAAGCCGTTGTCGGAGAAGATGCCCGCCACGTCCGTCTGGAGCTACACGAAGAGCGCCACGGCATCGCTGGTCACGCTCACGGTAAAGGTCCAGTTGCTGCCGCTTGTCACTACCGGCTGCGATACACCACTAACCTGGAGGTAGATAAGGGTCAAGGAGTTAGAATGTATAGTATGGTACTGTATAAAAAAATAGCATTAATCCTTTGAAGATTATGACAATTAATTCCTACTAATTTACTTTCATACACAAGATCACAACGAGGAACAGAACTTATGTGGGCAACTGTAGGCTACATGTAGATTGCAAGCAAATTTTAACAGCTGTATTATGAAGACCTCCCCTTAAGCTTTCAGTATCATTTGTTCCTAAGCTAAATAATATAGTTCTAATTCTATCTATCTATCTATCTATCTATTTACTCAGGCCCAATCCCCAGTTTTCCTATTTTTTTTTTATTTTTTTTTTTTTTCTCTCTTTGTTGGGGGGTGGCCGACTCAAGACAGAGCAAGAACAGGGATAACACAAAACACAACAGAAAACAATGAACACACAAAAACAAAATACAAATTCACACACATCTAGGTCATCCATGAGAAGGAGTTCTAATGCTAGTCAGAACTAAAGGCAAAAGTGATTAAGTTAAAAGCAAGGCAGTCAAATACAAGGCTGTTGACACCTTTGATGCCGGAGAAGCCTCATCGAAATAGTGGATTGAGAGAACTCTCTTTCTGAATGTTAAACGGCAATCCCAGAGTCCACAGGATAGCGAGAGGGTTAAGAAAAACTTTACTTCCAAAAAAGTAGGTTTTATCAAATTACTTCTATGTAGTACCAAATACCATAAACAGTACAGTGAATATTACTGCATCTTTCAAAATATCATTTGTACAGTATTTTTACATTCACCTTTCAAAATAGCTATGGCAAATAAAATTCCAAGCATCCCTGACCTGAACTATAGTCATTCAATATGAGTTGGTCCAAATTCTTTACTACTAACCTCTATAACTCAGAAATGACTAGAGTAATGGAGCTAATATTTCTACCATTTGGGAAGAGTCAGATAGGGAATAGGTATGGAGATAATTATACAGCCCATTTACTCTAGCCTTTTTTGAGTTACAGAAGTTAGGTTAACTATAGAGAAATCAGGTGGTATGGGATTTAAATTAGCGTCAGTTGGATATAAATAGACTAGTGTATATCCAGGCCAAAAATGAATGATGGACTTACATTTTCTACATCCATGTATACAGAAGTTATAACAGGAGCAAAGAAGTTCTTGACGTAGTAGTGCAGCATCTTCCACCGCCCTTTGTACTCTGTAAGATGAGTTATGTATTAGGGGTTATCATACAGGAAATTTTAGTTAATTTTCTATGATCAAAATTTTCCTGGCAGCCAGTGCCATGTAACATCTTTGTGTGTTATTTATGTTGAGATTCCCAAGTGTGTGAACATGAACAGCAGTATAAAAATCAGATTATTATTATTATGTTTTTCCACCAACCAACTTCACCTCTAAACTCCCAATCTACCAAGATTGGAAGCCAAAGCGTCACATTTTTCCTTTGCCCCTCAACTTTCTCTTCATAATTGCTGAGGGGCACAGGGCCCTGGGTGGGGCTTTGGTTTCCCGGGCATTTCCGCTCCCTCCTCAGCTCCCCGCCATGGAGTGGCTTCGGTCACTCCAGGCTTTATTGTGGTCGGCAGGGAGGGTTCTGTGGGGGCGCTCTGTTATGGCCTTGGCCTTGCTCGGGGCCTTGGGGCTGTTCGGCCAGGCAGCTTGGGGAACAACATCAACAACAACCTCTAAACTCAATTAATGAAATCAACAAATACATGTGGCACTCCAAGGACTCGAACCTAGGATACTCACATCGAAATTCCGCGCACTTATGCATTACGCTATCGAAGCTTTGTGGCTCATCAAATTGACACTGGATTTGGCAGACTGATCACCAATAGCACCAAGCATGTATTGGGAGGTCCAAGACTGCTCAAGCTCCAGCTTGGATGACAAAAACACAGCTCCAGATTAGATTAAAATGTATAACTTGCAAAACAAACAAACCAAAAACAGGAACTGCACAACATAAAGACAAAATAACTTATCAAAATCACTATGTGGAAATAACGATTTAGCAAAATACACATTTGAAATAAAAGAACACAAAACCACCACATAGAATGTACAATCGACCAAAAAACAATCTTTACACTAGTGAGCTGTAAATAAAATCTAGTGTGAATGGAATGAATCGGGTGAAACATAAGTCTGTGAGGTATTACCATAAGATTTCGACCCACTTCCAGAATGTTTTGAGCGTTAGTGTAAAGATTATTTTTGGTCGAGTGTACATCACTATATGAGTAAGTTAATTTGGGCCCCAATCAAATTAATCACGCATATATTAACGTACAGGTACTCTCGTCATACTCAAGGAGTTAGTCAATTTGGGAAGTTCAGGACGTTCTGGTAAATTCTGTACAAATGTTGAACTGACCAATAGATGCCCATGATGCTCCTTGCCATATATTGTTGAGTTGCCAGTATAGCGCTCCCATGGTGTACCCTTCACCCTCGTCCGTCACTGAACTCCTCCAGCGCCGGTAGAACTCTGTCTCCGCCTTTACTGCCATGGCTTGGTGAACCTACACAATACACAAGTACACAGTCACTCAGAAAAGTTTGTAAACCTCCCTTGTTTTTAATTGTACAAGTATCAGTATACAGTACCTTTAGGACATACTGTATGTATCTACATATGTACCTACATTTCATGATTTCACCACCATCAGACAAGACCGGGCCGTCGGCGGCGGCGGTGGACTCATCACCCTGGTACACAAAGAAATATCATACATAGTTACCAGTGTACAAACCAAATCCCTCCTCCCCCCAAATGATAACACAACAGAAGTACAATCTATTAAAATACGCACTGGCAACAACTCCAACATAACCATCATAAACACATACATCCCTCCCCAAACATCCCCTACAGTACCAAATGAATACAGACCACACTTACAACACATCACAAACACCCAACACATCATCCTGGGTGGTGACTTCAACGCCAAGACGTCGGCCTGGTTTGTCGACAACCCCGACACAGACATAGGGCTGGTACTACAAAACCAAACTGATAACCTCATCATCCTTAACGACATCCATCAACATACCCATATTCCTCACCAAGCCCTCTATAACCCATCATCTCTAGACACCACCTTTTGCTCCCCAGAACTCGCCCCCACAACATCCTGGAGGGTGGTCAGAACCTTAGGCTCTGACCACCTCCCGATCATTATCACCACCAAAACCAGACTCACCCCAGCTAGCCACAAACACAATCAACCAATTATAAAAGAGCTAACTGGGAAGCATTCACAAATGAGACAGAACAACACTTCACAACTCTAAACAGTACACCCATCACTAACATCAACAATGCTGTACACATACTCAATAAAACTATCCAAAATGCTGACAAGAAACACATTCCAAGAGGTAACAGAAAAAGACACAACCCCAACTTCACACCCGAAATTCAAAACCTCATCAGACAACGCGACATACTGAAACACTCCCCAGCACCCCACACACAAGGCATCACACAACAAATCCAAGCACTCAACACCCAGACTAACAACAAAATAAAAGAACAACAAAAACTAAATTGGAATAACTTCCTACAAACACTTGATCACAAAACAAACCCCAAAAAACTCTACAAAACACTAAGCAGCATCACACTTTCCAACAGCAACACAACACAATCACATGCTGCAATCACAACAATAGACTCTACTCCTTCATGTAAACAACAAGCAAACACTCTCATCAATCACTTCTCACATGTCACCCACCTAAAACCTCGCAGAGACGACCAACGTGTCATCCGACGTAAGAGACAATTCCCCACAGACCCTGACTATACACCCTTCACCAATCACCAGACAATGCATATCATAAACAATCTCAAGCACTCACCCGCTTGTGGCCTAGACAACATAAGCAACATACACCTCAGACAACTGGGACCACAAGGCATACAGGCACTCACTAACATATCAAACTACAGTTATTCACACAACACAATACCAGACATTTGGAAGCATGGCATCATCACCACATTCCCCAAACCCAACAAAGACCCCACGCTACCCTCCTCGCACCGCCCCATCACACTCCTTTGCACCCCCTCCAAAGTCATGGAACGCCTAGTATTACAACGAATTACACCCGACCTACACCTAGCTCCAACACAACATGGCTTTAGGCCACTGCACTCCACAAACACTCTTCTTACAGACCTTACACAAAGAGCTTTTGACAGCATCAACTCAGCTAGACCACCACACAGATCACTATTAGCCACACTCGACATTAGTAAAGCCTTCGATGCCATCCCCCACCACAACCTAACAAACAAAATCTACAACACAAACATGCACAACAACACAAAAAGGTGGCTGGCCAACTTCCTAGCAGGCAGATTTGCACACGTATCTTTTGCCGGTCAGTCATCTAGAATCAGAAACTTTCCAAACGGAGTCCCACAAGGATCCGTCCTATCGCCCGCACTCTTCAATCTGTACATGCACGATATAACTACACCCAATACGCCCCAAATAAACTTAGCCTCCTATGCAGATGACATAACACTCGCATGCACACACCATGACCCAAAAAGAGCAACAGATCTCCTTCAACCCTATCTCAACACACTACATGGCTGGTGCACTACAAACAGACTTAATCTAGCCCCAGCCAAATCCACCGCAACCCTGCTCACAAGCTGGACAGGAGAACACGAATACATCCTTCAACTCACCCCTAACACATACACACACACCCAAAATCCTAGGAGTAACATATGATACTCATATGACATTCAAACAGCACACCACAAACATTAAAAAAAACTGACACCCAGACTTAACGCCCTCAGGTCACTTGCTCACACAAAATTTGGACACAACAAAGAAACCACCACCACAGTATATAAACAATACATAAGATCAGTGATGGAATACACAAGCCCAGCCTGGGCTTCTAACCTAGCTGTACCACATCATAAGACCTTACAGACTATTCAAAACAAAGCCCTGAAGATCATTACAGGCTGCACAGCTACTGCACCCACAGATCACCTACATCAAGAAACCAAAATCCTCAAAGTCAAAGACCATCTGGACATGAGAGGCACTCAATTCTTGGCAGCAGCCTCCACGAACCAGGACCACCCACTAAACTACATGGCAACACACCCACAGACACCAAGAAATATCAAAACAACACCCAGCACACGGTATCACACACAATTACTGTCCTCTCTCCCTCCCTGCCCACCCCGAACCAACTTCCAGAAGCACATCCATACTCATATCTCTCGCCGATCCATCCACTCACTCACAGACAACACGCAGCTGCAAGCACGACCTCCCGAAATCCATCCTTCCGAATCCTGCCTTCCTCGCGAGGACAGAGTCCACCTGGCCAGGCTGAGATGCGGACACCATCCAGCTCTCTTGAGCTATCAGAAGAGACTGGATGACTCCGTTGTCGACATCTGCCCGGGATGTAACACAGCACCCCATACCATTAAACACATCATAGAAGACTGCATTTCACACAACCACTTACGCCAACAACACAATCTATACTCAATGAGAGCTCTGTGGGAAAGCCCGATCGTGGCCATGGCCTTCCTCAGGGACTCGGGGCTGTTCGGCCAGGCAGCTTAGGGAACAACAACAACAACAACATATAAGTTTAAAGACCGCTCCATCCACAGAATGCGTGGTCTCAGTTCTTTTACTGTCTTCGTAGCGCAATGGATAAATGCACTGAATTTTGGTGTGAGCATCCTAGGTTCGAATCCCTGGACTGCCACATGTATTTGTTGATTTCATTAATAGAGCTTAGGAGTAAAGTCAGTTGGTGGAGGGAACATAATAACTATAGTACAGTACAATAAAGTCTTGCTACAACACAGCCCCATCATGTCATCACAGTGGCCGATGTTGGTATAGTGCTAAGTGTCTCAGCAAGACTCAACAAAGTCCCCCAGAAGCACTTACACCTGGCAAACTTTTTTATTATAATGTAAAACTTGCAAAATAAACAAACCAAAACGTATACGAACACAGTAAAATGACAACAAAAATAATCAAAATCGCTATGTGGAAACAACGCTTAAGTAAAACAATGATTTATAAATAAAAGAACACAATCCACCACATAGGGTGTATTTGTTTTATGTGATAGTTTAACCAGACCACTGAGTTTCAGAACAAAACTCTAATAGGGCTGGACCGAAGGATTAGGGCAAGATGAGACTACAGACTGTTAGGGATGAGAATGCAAGAACTGTGAGAGACTAAATCAGGCTAAGATGGTGATTCAAACTAATGCCAATGGTTTAACAATGCATGAGTGAAAGACTTAGTGGTGGAAGAATATATGAGCGAGCAAAAATAAATACTGGCCATCCTTAGTAATTATAATGTAAAACTTGCAAAATAAACAAACCAAAACTTATACGAACACAGTAAAAAGACAAAACAACTAATCAAAATTGCTATGTGGAAACAACGCTTAAGTAAAATAATAATTTATAAATTAAAGAACACAATCCACCACATAGGGTGTACATCACTACATGAGCAAGTTAATCTGGTAAAACATTTCTAGGAGGTATAGGTAGAGCCAACGAACTTGACAATAATCTTGACCCTGATCTCTCTGTAACTGAAAAGGACCTACAGTAGAGTAAACTGGCTGTAGCCTAAATATCCACACCTATTTCCTGGTAGACTCTTCCCAAGTGATAGAAACATCAGCCTGATTGCTTTCATTCACTTTGAGTTATAAGAAGTTAAGGGGTCAAGATTATTGTCAAGTTCGCTGGCGCTACCTATAGGATGACATCAAAATTGTGGTGTTACAAATTCTGTTCAGAAAGTGAGAGAAAAAAAAGAGAAAGAAATATAAAATATAGAACTACAAAGAGGGAAAAGAGAGAGAGAGAGAGAGAGAGAGAGAGAGAGAGAGAGAGAGAGAGAGAGAGAGAGAGAGAGAGAGAGAGAGAGAGAGAGAGAGAGAGAGAGAGAGAGAGAGAGAGAGAGAGAGAGAGAGAGAGAGAGAGAGAGAGAGAGAGAGAGAGAGAAGAGAGAGAGAGACAGAGAGAGAGAGAGAGAGAGAGAGAGAGAGAGAGAGAGAGAGAGAGAGAGAGAGAGAGAGAGAGAGAGAGAGAGAGAGAGAGAGAGAGAGGAGAGAGAGAGAGAGAGAGATAGAGAGAGAGAGAGAGAGAGAGAGAGAGAGAGAGAGAGAGAGAGAGAGAGAGAGAGAGAGAAAAAAAACCCAACAAACTATTATCGGTACCTGTGAAAAATAGAGGTAGTATTGGTAAGTGATCGTCTGTCCGTCGTCCGGTGGCATGACCATATGTAACCCTATCTGTAGCTCCAGTTCCTGTTGTCCGAGGGGATGGTGTTGGCGGTGGTAAGACATGGCCGAACTCCTGCCCCAGTCCTGCTCAATGGTCACTTCACTCATGGACCTAAATATATACACAACAATTACTGTACTGTAGTTATAGTATTTTTTATTATTTTGTTTATGTTTAAGTGAGCCCAGACGGTATTGTGCAGCATAATTTACTGGTTCGGTTCAATGTTTTTTAAGGAAGGGGTTTAGTTTGCTCTCTAAACCTCTATCAAACTTTAAAAAACACCCACAAAGCCCCCATTCGATATAAATTTGTAAATATTTTGTTGGCCGAGTGGATGGTGTTGGCGGTGGTAAGACATAGCCGAACTCTTGCCCCAGTCCTGCTCAATAGTCACCTCACTCATGGATCTTCACACATACACAACAGTTATATTGTAAAACTTGCAAAATAAACAAACCAAAACTGGGACGACATAAGATAAACGCAAAGGAACTAATCAAAATCGCTGTGGAAATAACGCTTAACCCTTCCTACCCGGCTGTCATTTTAAAAGGCAACCACGGCAGATGGGCCGGTACCCGGGTGTCCTATTAAAATCCATAAGCTTGAAAGCCTATTAAGCTTGGTCTGAACGCCGTGCGTCCGGCGCATGTAAACAAAGCCGTTCATTGCGTCACCGCACCTCCGAAAACAAGAAGGAGACGTCGGATCGATGTTGTTGTTGTATGATATGACGAAATTAGTGTCTGAAAAGCTCCGATATTGTCACCATCGCGGCGAAATTTGCTCCACGGAAATCGTCATCACAACTGAACCAGTTGACTTAGAGAGCTCTACTCAACGCCAGTCTACAGATTGGAAACCGCACTACGTTTAGGGATGCGTGGGAAATTTCTATCTATCTATCGCCTGATGCCGTGATCCCCGAAGGGGTGGCCACGATCGAACCGCCCCCATGCACCTCTGTCCCCAGTCAGTCGACGCCCCTCCCCCCAACCAGCACGGCCTTCGTTCATGTACTTCCTCACTCCATCCTTCCACCTCTCATTCGGTCTACCTCTCCCTCTCTGTCCCTCCACCTCGTTCTCGTACACCCTATTAGTCATTCTCTCGCTTTCCATCCGTTCCATATGGCCGAACCATCTCAAGTTGTTCCTTTTTACACTTTCCAGCACATCTACCTCCACACCACACCTCCTTCTTACTTCCTCATTAGTCTGTCTATCCCCCCTCCATGTAACTCCGCACGCACTCCTTAAGTAATTCATTTCCACTGCTCTCACTCTTGGTCTGAGTCTCTCAACCAACGTCCATGCTTCGCTTCCGTAAGTCAGTGTCGAGATTACCACACTGTCATGCAAGGACTTCTTCACTTCCATACTGACCACCCTATTTCTTGTTACTGCTTTTAGCGTTCCTACAAACCCTCTCCCGAACTTCTTCTTCATCCATAGTCCCATCTTTACTCAACACACTGCCCCAGATACTTAAAAGAGTTGACGATCTCCATAGCCCTGACCGTTCAGCTTCACCTCACACTCTGTTGACTTCACCCCTTTCGAAGGACCATAACCTTGCTCTTCCCCGCATTTACCTTCAAATTCCATTTTTTCGCACACTGTTCCAAACTCATTTACCAGACCCTGCAACTCCCATTCATTATCACTCATCAGAAACTGTATCATCCGCAAACAGCATTATAGGTAGCTTCCACTCAATTCCCTCCCTTTTCAGCGATACACCAACATCCACTGCTCTTGATAGTATTTCTTTCATGACTCCCATCCATATATACAGTAAACAACCACGGGGACATCACACACCCGTTTCAAACCAACATTCAGGTCAAAGAACTCGCTCTGCTCACTCTCCACACGTACTGCCGCCTTTGCACCCTCATACATGCTCTTCACTGCTTTCAGCAACTTGCCCTCTACTCCGTATATTCTAAGTACTTTCCACAAACCTTCTCTATCCACTGTCATAGGCTTTTCTCCAAGTCCATAAAGGCAACATACACCTTTTGTTTCTTCTCCAGATATTTTCTCCACAACACAATTCAGGGTAAAAATCTGATCTACACATCCTCTTCCCTTCCTAAAACCTCCCTGCTCGTCGCCTATCCATTTCTCCGTTCTCACTCTCACTCTCTCAATCACTACCCTACTGTATACTTCCCTACTACGCTTAGAAGACATATTCCTCGGTGGTTACCACACCACTCCTCTTTCCCCCTTTGCCCTTATATAGGGGGAACTATTATGCCAGTCTTCCAGTCATCGGGTGCACTCCCCTTCTCCCATGCTAGTTTGCACATTTTTCCATACCCATTCTATCACTATCTCACCACCATACCTCAACATTTCCCCACACACTCCATCTGTTCCTGGTGCTTCCTAGCAGTTAAAATAACAAAGATACGGTAGCCTAGGCCTAGACGTTTTTCGGCCAGATCGCCCGGATACGACCTCCGTCCTTTGGAAAGGCAGCCCGGGTCACGAGGGTTAATAAAATAAAATGTATATTATATTATATTGTATTTATTACTTTTATATTTTTAACATCGTTCTTATCACCAGTAACCCCCAAATTAAATTAATGAAAACATGTGATTCTCCCAGGATTCAAAATTACGATACCACATACAGAACTTACACGCTCTAATCATTACAACCATCAAGACATTATGAGGTTATAAAAGCAGGTGAAAATATAATGTAAAACTTGCAAAACGAGGACAATACAATATAAAAGGAAAAATAACTTACCAATATCGCTATGTGGAAATAATGTTTTTCATCAATATAATTTTTTTTATTTTTTTATTAATTATTATGTTACCTCCACCAACCGACTTTACTCCTAAACTCAATTAATGTAATCAAGAAATACATGTGCAGTCCAGGGATTCGAAACCTAGGATGCTCACACCGAAAATCAGTGCTTTATTCCATTGCGCTATGAAGACAGTTAAAGAAAGGTGGACCAAGCCTACGATTTATTATGCAGTTTCGAATCCTGCATAATCAATCTAAGCATGTACACACTTTCCAACTGCGCTATCATAGGCTATGTATATGTATAATTTCACGGCAACACCAAACACCTCCAATGAAATGAAAGCATATATGTGATCCACCGGGATTCGAACCTGGATTATCACACACAGATTTAGAAAACACTCTAACCATTACAAACCACCAAGACGGTTTAAAGGAGAGACATACTTGAAGGAAGGCCAGGACCTGGAAGCCGTACTCTGAAGCAAATCGGCAGCACGGGAAGTGCTCCCCTGCCAGGGCGTCTAGGGTGTAGTTGTAGTAGTGAACTGTAACATGAACATGGGGTCAAGTAGAGATCCTGTTGTAAGAAAGAGAGGCCTGATTTTTCTTTTCACGCCATTTTTGTGCCTCAACTGTAGTCTGTTCATTCTAGGTTGGGCAGAAATCATAATCTTTAACCTCTGCAACTCAAGAAGTGCTAGAGCAAATGAGCTGTCAATTTCCACACCTATTCCCTGGCCAAGTCTTCCTATTTGGTAGAAAAAATTAGCACGATTACTCTAGTCCTTTTTGAGTTACAGAGGTTAGAGGTTACGATTTCTGCCCAACCTAGAATGAAGAGAATATACAGTAGTTTGCCTGGGAAACAAACTTATTTACTCATATAGTCAAGTACCGGTACATTCTATGTGGTTTTGTGTTTTTATATTTCATAGTATTGTTGTGCTAAATCTTCAATGTGTTATTTCCACATTGTGATTTTGATAAGTTCCTTTGTAATTATATTGTGTGGTTCATGTTTGGGGGCAGGTGGCTAGGAATCCTCCTCCCCTTGTATAATTCTCCTACTCGACGAGACAGAGCAACGGGCGAGGGAACGCGAAAGTGGTCCCGGACCCTGAATAGGAACTTTAAATGTAGTTTCTGTTCGGGCTCTGTCTCATGTCGGCCACCCCCAGCAATGGGGTATGTGCCCTGAGATATACTGTACATACATGTTTTGATTGGTTTATTTTGCAAGTTTTACATTATAATTCACAGCTACCTATACATACCTTCTTCTGTTGCTTTATCAAAATAAAGTGTAGGCTATCATAATACACTTGGATGCCACAGTCTCTACCCCACTCACAAATATTTGTGGATCTCACTTATTTATTATTATGGAAGCATATCTCTGGATTTTTTTTAGGAATATAATTGTCTAAACATCTATACAAAACTATATATACTGTACTATACTGTACATTGAAAGCAAGTTATATACAAATTCAATCCAGATAGTTATAATTGCATACAGTAAATCATTGGGGGTCCACAAAATATCATGAGTGGAGCTAGAGACTATGGTATCCGAGTGTAGCCTACTATACCACAGCTAAATTTGCTGTCTCAATTTTTAGCATCGTTCTTAACACCAATAACACCCCAAATTAAATTAATAAAAGCATCGTGATTCTCCCAGGATTTGAACCTAGGATATCACATACAGAACTTACACAGAACATTACACCATCAACACAACCCTTACCGTCACCATAGAAGTTGCTATATGGATGCTGAGCCACAAAACCCTCCTCCTCCGACTCTATGCCGTTGTTGGGTGAGCTGACGACCAAACGGCCTTGTGTCGTCCACCTCCAAGCTAACGTTACATATGGTGTCGACATACAGCTTCACGTAGCCCTCCTTGTACTGGTCAAAGTTGAAGATTGTTCCATACCTGAGAATAGAATAGACAGTTAACCCTCTCGCTATCCTGTGGTCTCGGGGGTTGCCATAAATTAGCATTCAGAAATAGAGTTCTTTCAATCTCATAATTACTGCTCCAGAATTAGTTTTCTTTCCTGCCCACAGCTCACTCAAAGACATATGCAGAGGTTGAAATAATTAACTAAAGGTTTCTAAACACCCCTGATGGTCACAACAGCTTTAAACTATCCCAGAAAAGGCACAAATCTCGTCCTTTGCGTGAGAGGGTTAAGTGGGTAGGGTTTAATTATTTGTTTATTATCTATTTATTTATCATGGTTCTAGTTTCCTCCCTAGACCACCAATGAGCTTAACAAATTATCCTCAAGATCCCCATTCAAGATAAATACAGTACAGTATGTAGATTTTTCGATAGAATTAATTTACGTGGACCTATTCCTATACAACTAAAGAAACTCAATAATTCTATCTACTGCCAGACACCTTAATCCCCAAGAATTAACCGCCTTCATATTCTTCCATGAGGATATTCATTTGATTATCTAGCTTGTTCACTGGGGAGGTTTGCTAAAGTCTAACCACTCATTAAGAAACTTCAAGACAAAAAATGCAGGAAAAAGGCTTATGTAATACCGGCCAAAATCTGCCCTTACCAGTTGTATAATTTTGTAATTTTAATTTTTGTTTTTCTGTTCGGGCTCTGTCTTGAGTCGGCTATCCCCAGCTATGGAGTATGTGCCTGAGTATATACATACATACATACAGGGTGTCATACCGGAGCTATTTTGTTTGAAGACTTAAATGCATATCACAACGAATACATGAAAATTAACATGAAATAGGCATTGTTTTGGCCATTTCATCATCTACAATTTCTACAAAGATATAATTTGAACTATAAACCCTAATTTTATCTTTACATATAAAATAATAGGCTAAAAATAACGGACTCTGCTTTCGTTTGATACCCTGTACACATAAATACTGTACATACATACTACATTATACAAACATACAGTACATACAAATATACAGTACAGTACATATATACATACCAATCATCTCTGAGTGCCGCCTCGTTCTCATTATTCCCGGCCCAGAGGAGTATACTGGGGTGGGTGCCTGATGATCAGGGATATCAGTGAACAGTTGCCACAGATTGCTAACTGCACCGTTCACCAAGAGCACTGGTGTCTGTCAATAACACACACTGGCTGG
The DNA here is from genome assembly GCA_032716605.1 of Paralithodes platypus. Taxonomy (NCBI): domain Eukaryota; kingdom Metazoa; phylum Arthropoda; class Malacostraca; order Decapoda; family Lithodidae; genus Paralithodes; species Paralithodes platypus. Next base: position 7,204,547 of record CM064529.1, read on the forward strand.
CCCAAGACTCAAACCATCAATCTCAAAGTTTGCAGGCGAGTGCTCGTCGGTGGAGGCGATGTAGCTGGGTCACCACCTCTGCCCTCACACTATCCAGGAACGCGTCCCCAACAGGGTATATACTGCACGCAAACATCAGGTCCTCCCAGATCAGTATCCCTAGCTCATCTGCAATCTAGTAGAGAGGTATTACTTAACCCCTTCTGTACTGGTGACGTCCTTTTCATTATATTCTGACAACTATTAAACAGTTTTATTCAGCTTAGGAAGAACGTCTGCTGATTAAAAGGCTACAGACTATCTTGATTCACCCATTTAGCTACTGTACCATATATCCTTCCTAAGCTTCATAAAATCTGGTAGAGACATAAGATACGTAACATGCAAGTAGTGTGCAGTACTGTAGTTACAAATGTCAAAAGGTCAACACCATATAAAGACAAAAGAAGTTATAAAAATTGTTATGTGCAAATAACATATTGAATATTTAGGAAAACATTGTTATGTAATATAAAAACAAAACCACATGAGAGATCCATAAATTAGAGAGTGAGAGAGGAAACAGAAGAACAGGGTGAGGTTAGCAAGAGAAGAGACTGTGTACACACCAGATTTTCTCCTTAAGAATTGTTGTGGAGAAGGGACGGAAGTTGTGAGCTGCCTTCATGGACTTGGAGAAAGCCTATGACAGAGTAGATAGAGAAGGTACAGTATGTGGGAAGAAGGTGGAAAAACGAAAGCTTATCATGGCTTCCCCTTGTAATGATTTTTGAGAAGGAAAACCGACATAGGATAATAATAATAATAAAAACTATTTGTCTACAGCCTACTGGGCAGAAGCCAACCGACATAGGAGGAGGCCGAAGATGGTGATGGTGGTGATGATGATAAATATGATGGTGGCACGGTTGGTAGAGCACTCGCCTGCAAACTTTGAGGTTGATGGTTTGAGTCTTGGGCCAGCCAGTGTGTGTTATTGACAGACACCAGTGCTCTTGGTGAACGGTGCAGTTAACTATCTGTGGCAACTGTTCACTGATATCCCTGATCATCAGGGCACCCACCATAGCCCAGCTCTTGAGCAGGGAGTGCATGGTGGCAATAACTGCATCATCATCATGGTGGTGACAATGGTGATGATGATTAGTATGATGATGGTAGTGATAATAATGAAATAATTATAAATGAAGCAGACGAACCATACCTCATAGAAGACATCAGACTCATATATCCCGCCTCCCCACACCCTGATACAGTTCTGGTGGGTGTCAGCGGCCGCCTCCAACATCGACCTAGTGTACGTCGGGTTTGACCTCCTCCGACAAGATGTGGGCGGGGATCCAGTTGCTCCCCTTCATGAATCATCCGGCACGTTGTTTACCAATTACCCTATAGTAGCGACCTGGAACAGAATAGGGTGTCAAACGAAAGCCAAGTCTATCTATCTATCTATCTATTTACTCAGGCCCAATCCCCACTTTTCCTAATGTTTCTTTTTCTTTTCTTTTCCCCTCTTTTTCCTTTTTTTTTGGGGGTGGCCGACTCAAGACAGAGCGAAGAACAAGGAAAAACACACAACATAAAACAACGCACACACACAGACAAAACATAAATTCACCAGCACATCTAGGATCCATTCATAGGGCTAATGATATCCTTCCCTTGTATAATTCTCCTACTCGACGCGAAAGTGGTCCCGGACCCTCAATAGGAACTTTAAATGTTGTTTCTGTTCGGGTTCTGTCTCGTGTCGGCCACCCCCAGCAATGGGGTATGTACTGTACATACATCTTTTGATTGGTTTATTTTGCAAGTTTTACATTATAATTCACAGCTACCGATACATACTTCTTCTGTTGCATTATCAAAATAAAGTGTAGGCTATCATAATACACTTGGATGCCACAGTCTCTACCCCACTCAAATATTTGTGGACCTCACTTATTTATAATTATGGAATTGTAAACACCATATGAAGAGAAGCACATTATTGACAACGTTTCGCAGATAGTTTCTTCAGGTCATTAACAGACGCTAGGTCCTTGGACGCCTTAAGTATCAGTCATTAAGGCGTCCAAGGACCTAGCGTCTATTAGTGACCTGAAGAAACTATCTGCAAAACGTTGTCAATAAAGTGCTCCTCCTCATCTGGTGTAGATATTCACTCTGTCAACTTTTCAAAGTTATTTCAACAATTATGGAAGTACATCTCTGGAAACTAATTTATGAATATAATTGTCTATACATCAACTACAAAACTATATATTATACTATACATTAAAAACAAGTTCTATCCAAAATCAATCCAGATAGTTATAATTGCATAAAGTAAATCATAGGGGGTCCACAAAATATCATGAGTGAGCTAGAGACTATGGTATCCAAGTGTAGCCTACTTTACCACAGCTATATATCATGAGTGAGCTAGAGACTATGGTATCCGAGTGTAGCCTACTATACCACAGCTATATATCATGAGTGAGCTAGAGACTATGGTATCCGAGTGTAGCCTACTATACCACAGCTATATATCATAGGGGGTCCACAAAATATCATGAGTGAGCTAGAGACTATGGTATCCGAGTGTAGCCTACTATACCACAGCTAAATTTGCTGTCTCAATTTTTAGCATCGTTCTTAACACCAATAACACCCCCAAGTTAAATTAATGAAAGCATGTGATTCTCCCAGGATTCGAACCTAGGATATCACATACAGAACTTACACACTCTAACCATTACACCATCAACACAGCCCTTACCGTCACCATAGAAGTTGCTATATGGATGCTTAGCCACAAATCCCTCCTCCTCCGACTCTATACCGTTGTTGGGTGAGCTGACGACAAACAGCCTTGTGTTGTCCACCTCCAAGCTAACGTTGCGTATGGTGTCAACGTACAGCTTCACGTAGTCCTCCTTGTACTGCTCAAAGTTGAAGATTGTTCCGTACCTGAGAATAGAATAGACAGTTAACCCTCTCGCTATCCTGTGGACTCGGGGGTTGCCGTTTAGCATTCAGAAATAGAGTTATCTCAATCTCATAATTCTATCTATTTATCTATCTATTTACTCAGGCCCAATCCCCACTTTTCCTATTTTGTTTCTCTTCTTTTTCCCTCTTTTTTTCTTTTTTTTGGGGGGTGGCCGACTCAAGACAGAGCAAGAACAGGGAAAACACAAAACACAACATAAAACAACGAACACACACTGACAAAACACAAACTCACACACATCTCATAATTTCATAATTACCTCTCCAAAATTAGTTTTCTGCCCACAGCTCACTCAAAGACAACTGCAGAGGTTGAAGTAACTAAACTAAAGGTTTATAAACACCCCTGATGGTAATAAAGGCTTTTAACCCTTCGAGTACCAGCGACGTGTGATATATTTTATTCTAGCTATATTTTGACGATATTATGCAGCTTAGGATGGATCTGTGGTAGTTAAGAGGGTTGGTTGAGATATATTGAAGCCTTATTATTATTGTTTTTGTGTTTTCCCTGTTCTTGCTCTGTCTCGAGTCAGCTACCACCAAAATGGGGATTGGGCCTGAGCATATAGATAGATAGAATAGATAGATAGATAGATTATTGTCAGATATTCTTCCTAAGCTGAATGTAATCGTCTAAAAGTTGCCAGAATATGATAAAAAGGACGTCCCTGGTACTGCACGGGTTAAGTATCTCAGAAAAGGCGCAAATCGCGTTCTGTGCGTGAAAGGGTTAAGAGGGTAGGGTTTATTTATTTGTTTATTTATCTATTTATTTATTATGGTTCTAGTTTCCTCGCTAGATCACCATTGAGCTTAACCCTTTCAAGATCCAAGACGCATTTTTGTTTTGTTTCTAGCTACTATTAGACGATTTCATTCAGATTATGCAGGGTATATGGAACTCGGAGGGTTGATTGAGATAGCCTTTGCCCTTTTAATACCCTAATACCCTTCCTAAGCTGCATAAAATTGTCCAATGATAGCCAAAATAAACTTGTTAAAACACGTCAGAGCTTCAAGGGGTTAATAAATTATCCTTAAGATCCCCATTCAAGATAAATACAGTATGTAGATTTTACGATAGAATTAATTTACGTGGACCTATTCCTATACAACTAAAGAAACACAATAATTCTATCTATTGCCACACACCTTAATCCCCAAGGGATTGGCCACGAATGAACCGCCTTCATATGCTTCCATATGCTGAGGAAATTCATTCAAGTACGGTATCTAGCTTGTTCCAGTTCAAGGGGGAAGGTCGTTCAAGCCCCACCGCCCATTAAGAAACTTCAAGACAAAAACTGCAGGAAAATGGGCTTATGTAATACTAGCCAAAATCTGCCCTTACCAGTTGTGTGATTATTATTATTATTATTATTATTACTATTATTATTATTATTATTTTATTTATTTATTTATTTTGGTCTCGAGTCGGCCACCTCCAGCTATGCAATATGTGCCTGAGTACATACATACATACATATTTTTACATACATACATGCATATATAGTACGGTCGTGCTAATAAGTCATGTCCCACCTGCCATTACGTTTGGCTTGCTCTGTGTTGTATTAATGGCTGTCAGATCTTGAATAGGGTGAGTAAGTGTAAGCACATGTTTATATATTTCACTCGATATGAAGAAATGAAGCTTAGATATTGCTGATACCAATTATTGATCAAAACATACTTGGTGCCGAGACATCACTTATTAGCGCGACTGTACATACAAACATACCAGTCGTCTCTGAGTGCCGCCTCGTTCTCATTATTCCCGGCCCACAGTAGTATACTGGGGTGGTGGTGGAGGCGACGTAGCTGGGTCACCACCTCAGCCCTTACACTATCCAGGAACGCATCCCCGACGGGGTACATGCTGCACGCGAACATCAGGTCCTCCCAGATCAGTATCCCTAACTCATCAGCAATCTGGTAGAGGAATTAAAATGTAAAACTTGCAAAACAAACAAATCACAACTGGAATGGCATAATACTGTATTAAGACAAAGGTACTTATTAAAATCATTATGTGGAAATAATGCATTGAAGATTTAGCAAAACTATATTATGGGCTAGGAATCCTCCTCCCCTTGTACAATTCTCCTACTCGACGAGAGAGAGAGAAGGGCGAGGGAATGCGAAAGTGATCCCGGACCTCAAGAATTGAAACTTTAGAATGTTGTTCCTGTTCGAGCTGAGCTCTGTCTCGTGTCAGCCACCTCAGCTATGGGGTATGTGCCTGAGTATATACATACAAACATACAATCATATCATGAAATATTATACACAAAACAAACTTAACATACAAGTAATGTAATATCAAAATGAACTCTGAAAAGTTAACAGAATGAATATAAACATCACTTGTGGAGGAGCACTTTATTGACAACGTTTTGCATATCTCTCTCTCTCTTCAGGTCACGTTACCTGAAGAAGATATCTGCGAAACGTCAATAAAGTTCTCCTCATATGGTGTTTTAATTCATAGTGCAATGTACTGTACTGTAGTTACAAATTATAATGTAAAACTTGCAAAACAAACAAACCAAATCTAGGACGACACAAGATAAATGCAAAAGAACTAATCAAAATCGCTATGAGGAAATAACGCTTAATAAAATAAAAAAGTTGTAATAAAAGAACACAATCCACCACATAGGGTGTACACAACTACATGAGCAAGTCAATTTGGTTCCTCAAAAGGCCAACACCATAACATAAATTAAGGGTAAGTCTATCTATCTATCTATCTACTGTATATACTCAGGCCCAATCCCCATTTTGGGGGTAGCCGACTCAAGACAGAGCAAGAACAGGGAAAACACAAAAACAACATAAAACAAAAAATAAACACAGATAAAAAACACAAACTCTCACACATCCAGGTCACCCAGGAGAAGACCCAGAGACCAGGGTTACCAAGGTCGCTCCAGCACTCCCCCGGCCCCTGACCACCCGGAGAGGTTCCGATCTCGGCAGGCAGACATGCAGCGGAGCCAAAGCCACAAGCCCTCCCACCACACTTCCAGGCACACCCTTCATATTAATCGTCTCCCCGGCCAGGCGCCTGATGGACTATTATCTAGTCCAACTTGCGCCCGACCCCTTACTCCAAATGACCACGTGTTCACTCAACTATTCACAAGCATTCTCCATTCACTCCTGTCCACCACCACTTCCCCTGCCTGATCTATAGTCATTCCTCTATCATCCAAAGCCTTTCTTACACAGTCTCTCCATCTCAATGGGGGTCTTCCTGCCCTTCTATCTCCCCTTGTACCTGACTCACATATTCTCTTTGTAAGCCTTTCATCTCCCATTCGTTCAACATGACCATACCAGCTCAGCACCCTTCTGTCTACTCTGGCTGACAAATGTTCCTGCTGCCCCACTCTCCTACGTATCTCTTCATTCCTCAACCTGTCTCTACGAGTAACTCCACACATACTCCTCAAGCAGCTCATCTCCATCACATCCAGCCCTCTTTTCTCCTTTTTCTTCAGAGCCCATGTCTCAGCCCCATACATCACTGTTGGCACAACAATTCCTTGATACAGTGCACTTTTTACTTTCACTCAGAGATTTCTCGTCTTCCACATACTTCCCATTGCTCCGAAAACCTTCCTTCCTTCACACACTCTCTGTTTTACCTCCACTTCCATACCTCCACTCCTGCTTATCGTTCCTCCTAGATATTTAAAACGCTCTACTTGTTCCAATATTTCCCCATCCAGCCTCACATCTAGATTCACCCTATGCTCTCCCCTATTACACACCATTACTTTACTTTTATTGACGTTCACCTTCAGTTTCCTCCTTCCACAAACCACACCAAATTCTTTGACTACCCGCTGCAGTTTCTCATCAGAATCCGCCACCAATGCTGTGTCATCAGCAAACAGCAACTGATTCAACTCCCAATCTCTCCAAGGGTAAGTAATTATAACAAAAAAGGCCAACACCATAACATAAATTAAGGGTAAGTAATTATAACAAAAAAGTTTAAACAAGCTCCATAGTATTACATACAAGTACAGTAATTACAGAGAGCACTTTTTGTTTTCTTTTGCCAGACGCCGTAATTCACGAGAAGGGGTGGCCATGAACATTAGCCGTTTGTCACGAATCGCTAAGTCAAGTTGTCCGGGCTTGACATCAACCAATATTTTGACAGTATGGGCTCAATCCGCCGACTCTTTGATCAGCAGCCGACACTCTACTGACTACGCCACGGCTTCGGACAAGAGAGAGAGAGCACTTTATTTAAAATAATGCAATAGAATGAACGATCTGCAGACATAATTGGATGGGAAATGGGAAGGAGAAGAAAAGCAGTGAGAGAGACAGTGAAGAGGGTGAGATCGGTCAAGCATCAGGTATAGATGGAGTGTGTGGTGAGATGCTGAAGTATGGAGGTGAGGTAGTGATTAAATGGTTAGGGTAGCTTAAACCCAACTGAGCCTATTAACCCTTTCACGCACAGGACGTGATTTGCGCCCTTTCTGGGATATTTAAAAGCCTTTGTGATCCTCAGGGGTGTTTAGAAACCTTTACCGGTAGTTTAAATTAAAATGTAAAACTTGCAAACTAAACAAACCAAAACATGGACAAAGACAATATAAAGGCAAAATAACTGATAAAATTCGCTATGTGGAAACAACGCTTACTAAAATCAAATTTATGAAATAAAAGAACACAATCCACAACATAGGGTGTACATTACTACATGAGCAAGTTAATCTGTTTCTGTTTAGTTACTTCAACCTCTGCGGTTGTTTTTGAGTGAGCTGTGGGCATAAAACTAATTTTGGAGAGGTATTTGTGAGATTGAGATAACTCTACTTCTGAATGCTAAACGGCAACCCCCAAGTTCAAAGGATAGCGAGAGGGTTAAGACACTGCAAGACAAAAATTGATGATGATAATGAAGCCGACGAACCCTACCTCATAAAAGACATCGGACTCGTATATCCCTCCACCCCACACCCTAATACAGTTCTGGTGGGTGTCAGCGGCCGCCTCCAGCAACGACCTTGTGTATGTCGGGGTGACCTCCTCCGGCAAGATGTGGGCGGGGATCCAGTTGCTCCCCTTCATGAACATCGGCACGTTGTTCACGATTACCCGGTAGTAGCGACCTGCGAAACAGTGTCAAACAGGAGAAATGTTATGTGAAGAGTTGAAGCAGAGTCCTTTCTTTTGTTTACAATAATCTGGTAGTAGTAGTAGTAGTAGTGATGTGGAGGATTGTGTTCCTTTATTTCAAATTTATTTTATCAAGCGTTATTTCCACATAGCGATTTTGATTAGTTCCTTTGCGTTTATCTTGTGTCGTCCCAGTTCTGGTTTGTTTATTTTGCAAGTTTTACATTATAACATTACAACATGGACGTAAAGATTGATCAGGGTGTCAAGTGAAAGCCGAGTCCTTTACATTATTTTGTTTACAATTACCCGGTAGTGGTAGTGGCGACCTGGGAACAACACAACATGAACATAAAGACTGAGGACTGCTAAGACTGCTAATATTTATGTTGTGATTATAGGCATTGTTTGGTTTGCTGTGTTTGGCAGGCATTTCAGCTAAGTTGTCGAGTTACTCAAATAAAGTATTTAAATTCTTCTGCAAGTCTGCAACTCTAATCTGGCCACTTCTGGATTATACTTTTATAAAAAAAAAAAATCAATTATGGCATTATGGCATAGGCAAAGGAAGTGTGTCTTGACAAAGTAACCTGGGGGCACTCCTGTAAAGGCCATGACAGGAACAAACACTGCAATCCCCATCCCTCTCGCACTGCAATTTCACTCTCTCTCTCACTGCAATTTCACTCTCTCTCTCACTGCAATTTCACTCTCTCTCACTGCAATCTCACTCTCACACTATCTCTTTCCTACTTGTGCCTTCATACTGGGGTCAATAGAGTCTTGGTTCAGCTCGACTGACTTGCTTAACTGCTTGCTCTCTATCTCTCTCAATCACTCTGTCTCTCTCTCTTACACGCACTCTTTCACTCTCACTCTCTCTCTCCTTACCCGTAGTTTATTTTCTGGGGTCGATAAAGCCTTGGTTGAGTTCGACGGTCCTGAAGCCCACTCGGACGGACTTAATGGATTCCTCGGCCTCTCTCTCTCTCTTACTCACTCTCAATCACTCTCTCTTTCACACACACTCTTTCTGTCTCACTCACTCACCCTCACCCACTCTCTCACACTCCCTTTCTCTCTCCTTACCCTTAGCTTCATTACTGGGGTCGATAAAGTCTTGGTTGAGTTCGACGGTCCTGAAGCCCACACGGACAGACTTGGTGGATTCCTCGACCTGGTTGGTCGGTCCACAAGGCAGTCAGTTGGTACAGGGGCTGCTCACCGTAACCATTGGGCCACCACATGTCTACCTCGTTCTAAAATAATAAATACAGGTAATAAAAATAAATATAGCAGCCCCGTAACCATTGGGCCACCACATGTCTACCTCGTTTTAAATTAAAATGTAAAACTTGCAAACTAAACAAACCAAAATTGGGACAAGGACAATATAAAGTCAAATTATAATAATAATAAATACAGGTATTACAAATAAATAATGTGTATATGTATGTATATCCTCAGGCACATACCCTATAGCTGGGGGTGGCCGACTCGAGACAGAGCCCCCAAGTCGGCTCGTGCGCATCACTTCACTGACACTCCTAATGCCCAGACGCCTACTTAATTCCTCGCTTGATACCCTATCAAAAAGTGCCTTAATTAATTGTACATTATGATATTAACTTAATTTATCTTCTATTAGTTTTTTGCGAGTTGTTATTTTATGGATTTTTTGTGTACTTATTGGACTATCGCCTGTGAATTGATTACAGTATTTTGATTAGTCTACGGCCAGATTGACACGAGGGCTATTTTTGGTAACTTTAGATTCACAGCATTCTTCTGGCAAAATTTGAAGACTATTTTGTACAAGTAATGGTACCTAGAATGAAGATAGATTGCTATACATGACAAATTCTTACTTAAGTATAAAGTACAGTACACCAAAATCTGCCAGATCATAACAGTACATATATTACATACAATGGCTTAAAGTTCTTTTCCATGATGTTACAATGGCAGAGATAGGGTTGTCTAGTTGTTGTTGTTGTCGTTCCCTAGGCTGCCTGGCCGAACAGCCACGATGGTTTGTCTAGTAGTTGGAGTGTAGTACAATAGTCATGTCATAACACTGCCCTATCATATCATCACTGTGGCTGATGGCATAATGCTAGCTGCGTCTCAGCAAGACTCAATAAAGTCCCCCTGAAGCACGTGCACCTACAGGAGCTGCTCCACACCAGACTCAACAGTACTACAACAAGACAGTATCATAACAAGGCTTCACTGCATAGGATGATCGCTGGTTTATACTTACACCATCCCCACGTTTAGTCGCCTTGTACAACATGCAGTAGGATACATCGGGCATACTATCTTCATTTCATTAACCCCTTCTGTACTGGAGACGTCCATTTAATATTATTTTTGCTATACTGTATTTAGACAATTTTCGAACTATCTCACTTAACCTTTTTTTATTACCTCAGATCCTTCTTAAACTTCAATTTTGTGAAGATTAAGAAGGATCTGAGGTAGTAAAAAAGGTTAAGCGAGATAGTTCAAAGCCTGTTAATTGCTGGAGGCCATTTTCAAACTGAATAAAATCATCTGATGCTAGCCAGAAGAAAGTTAAAAGACGGCGTCGGTACAGAAGGGGTTAAGATCGGGTTTTCAGGAACGTAACCCAATCGTAAATCGAGGGAGACCTGTATACGGTATCCACTTTACCTCATCTATAGTGTAGCTCGCCACCAGTACCGCCTGATAATCCTGGACAGTGGCGGTGACTCCCTTCTTGTGGGAGAATATATTGCCCAGGGATATAGTGAGGCTTCCATCTAACTCACCAGATTCTATGGATGCATCACACCACACCTAGGACAAGGGAAAGTATAACATGTATTCTATCTATCTATTGCCTGACGCCGTGATCCCCGAAGGGGTGGCCACGAACGAACCGCCCCCATGCACCTCTGTCCCCAGTCAGTCGATGCCCCTCCCCCCAACCAGCACCGCCTTCGTTCATGTACTTCCTCACTCCATTCTTCCACCTCTCATTCGGTCTACCTCTCCCTCTCTGTCCCTCCACCTCGCTCTCGTACACCCTCTTAGTCATTCTCTCGCTTTCCATACGTTCCATATGGCCGAACCATCTCAAGTTGTTCCTTTTCACACTTTCCAGCACATCTACCTCCACACCACACCTCCTTCTTACTTCCTCATTAGTCTGTCTATCACTCCATGTAACTCCGCACGCACTCCTTAAGTAATTAATTTCCACTGCTCTCACTCTTGGTCTGAGTCTCTCAACCAACGTCCATGCTTCGCTTCCGTAAGTCAGTGTCGGGATTACCACATTGTCATGCAAGGACTTCTTCACTTCCATACTGACCACCCTATTTCTTGTTACTGCTTTTAGCGTTCCTACAACCCTCTTCCCCTGTTGTACCCTCTCCCGCCCTTCTTCATCCATAGTCCCATCTTTACTCAACACACTGCCCAGATACTTAAAAGAGTTGACGATCTCCATAGCCTGACCGTTCAGCTTCACCTCATACTCTGTGACTTCACCCCTTTCGAAGACCATAACCTTGCTCTTCCCCGCATTTACCTTCAAATTCCGTTTTTCGCACACTGTTCCAAACTCATTTACCAGACCCTGCAACTCCCATTCATTATCACTCATCAGAACTGTATCATCCGCAAACAGCAGTATAGGTACTTCCACTCAATTCCCTCCCTTTTCAGCGATACACCAACATCCACTGCTCTTTATAGTATTTCTTTCATGACTCCATCCATATACAGTAAACAACCACGGGGACATCACACACCCCTGTTTCAAACCAACATTCAGGTCAAACAACTTGCTCTGCTCACTCTCCACACGTACTGCCGCCTTTGCACCCTCATAGATGCTCTTCACTGCTTTCAGCAACTTGCCCTCTACTCCGTATATTCTAAGTACTTTCCACAAACCTTCTCTATCCACTCTGTCATAGGCCTTCTCCAAGTCCATAAAGGCAACATACAACTTTTGTTTCTTCTCCAGATACTTCTCCACAACACAATTCAGGGTAAAAATCTGATCTACAAATCCTCTTCCCTTCCTAAAACATCCCTGCTCGTTGCCTATCCATTTCTCCATTCTCACTCTCACTCTCTCAATCACTACCCTACTGTATACCTTCCCTACTACGCTTAGAAGACATATTCCTCGGTGGTTACCACACACTCCTCTTTCCCCTTTGCCCTTATATAGGGGGACTATTATGCCAGTCTTCCAGTCATCGGGTGCACTCCCCTTCTCCCATGCTAGTTTCCATACCCATTCTATCACTATCTCACCACCATACCTCAACATTTCCCCACACACTCCATCTGTTCCTGGTGCTTTCCCCAACTTCACTCTTTTCATGGCTTCCCACACTTCTGACCTCCTGATCCCCACCTCCTCCTCCACTACTTCTCTTCTTCTCCCTCCCATACCATATCCAGCTATGTTTGCTGGCTCTTCATTCCTTACATTTAGCAACTCACTGAAGTACTCCCTCCATCTTTCGACTCTCTCTTGCTTATCGTCTAGCATTCTCCCATTCTTATCTTTCACACCCTTACTGTTTCCCTTGCTACCTTCCCTAACTTTCTTGACTTCTTTCCAGAACAGTTTCTTACTCTCCCTCCATTTTACACTCAGATTCCTTCCAAATTCCTCATCTACTCTTCTCTTACTTTCCTTCACTACTCTCTTCACCACCCTCTTACTCTCCATGTGAAGTGACCTCGTAACGGCACCATACAATTTTTGCCGACTTGACATTGATACAGAATTACATTTTACAATTTTAACAATCACATCCGAACTGCGTCTGATGCAGAAATTCGCCCCAAATGTTTTTGGGCGCGGCCCGGCCGAGATTCGAACTCGGGCCCGCCACGTGGGAGGCGAGCGCCTTAGCCGCTACACCAAGAGAAGTACCGGTACTCCACTTGGCGTGATAGCTCAAGCAGATTTCAGCATCGAATGCAGTTACCGATACTTTGCCACAATCCAGGCATTACATCACATTATCGTCCAGGTAGCGAAGACTCCGAGCGAGCGAAAGCAAGCGAGGCACAAGTCTGAGCGTGTCAACTACAGCGAGGCACCGAGACAACGATCACCAGCGACATTCCTTATATCCGTCACTTGCCGGGCGGGTCACACACCACGGCGAGGAGGCAGTGCAGGAAATCTGCCACCATATCTCCCCAACGAACCGGAGTCACTGGGACATCATCTCTGAGAATTTCTGAGAGCTCTAGCCTTAGCAACTGTTGTAGCCGACCAGTTAAGGCAAGCCAGTACACCATGGGGATTCCCCAACCAAGCCTCTCAGATATCCCTTTACAGCTGCCACCAGTGAAGTGACCTCGAAACGGCACCATACAATTTTTGCCGACTCTACATTGACACACAATTACAATTTACAATTTTAACAATCACATCCGAACTGCGTCTGATGCAGAAATTCGCCCCAAATGTTTTTGGGCGCGGCCCGGCCGAGATTCGAACTCGGGCCCGCCACGTGGGAGGCGAGCGCCTTAGCCGCTACACCAAGAGAAGTACTCCACTTGGCGTGATAGCTCAAGCAGATTTCAGCATCGAATGTAGTTACAGATACTTTGCCACAATCCAGGCATTACACACGTACCTCGCTCGTTTCTGTCTCTCGAAATCTTCATTCCCTCTACTACCCAACCACTCTCTATATGCTTTCTTCTTTTCTTCCACAGCTATTCTTACCTCTTCTGTCCACCATGCTGTACCTTTCACTCCCCTCCCTCTTCTCCTCACTCCACACACCTCCTCACATGCTGCACAGATCTCATCCTTAAATACCTTGCTCATCTCCTCCACTTCCTCCATAAGTTCCAGGTCGACCCCACCTAGTCATCTTTCCACTGCTCTCCTGTACTCCTCCCTGACTTCCTCCTCCTGCAACCTCTCCACCCTCCTCACCATTCCACCCTCCCCTCGCCTCCCTCCAGCTCTCCTCACCCACTTCTTTTGTATCCTAACCTTAGCTACCACTACATAATGATCAGACAGACCCCCTCCAATACCCCTATACACCCTAGCATCCATCACAGATTTCTTCATTCGTTCATCCACACATACATAATCAATCAATGACTTTCGTTCCACCACTGTCTTATCCTTCATCGTCAACATCCGTTTCCACGTGTACCTGTGGATCATTGTGTCGGAAGAAGGTGTTGGCTATCCACAGCCTCCTCCCCACACATACGTCCACAAGTGCACTACCATTCCCATTCACCTCTGATGGTACCCCCCACCCTCCCACCACTCCCTCAACTTTCCTATCACCCACCTTACCATTCATATCCCCAATCAGAAATATTCTTTCGTTCTTGTCAAACTTCTCCAGGCACGCCTCCACATTCATCCAGAACGCCTCTTTCTTTCTTTCAAGTATATCCTCTGTCGGGGCATACACGCATACAATCACCCACATTTGTATTCCTACTTTCATTCTCACCCACACAATCCTTAAACCCACAGACCCATACTCTCTTACACATTCCTTCCATTTGCTACTTACAAACAAACATGCACCTTCTCTCGCTGTTCCTTCACTCACTCCAGCACACACACCCATTCCACACTCCCACTCTCTCACATCTGAACCTTTCCATTTGGTCTCTGTCATTCCACATACATACATGTATTAATTGGGATTAAAAATTGATTAGCATAAAGAACAGTAAATTAATCCTACATACTTAAAACATGATGACCAACATAACTTGTAACTATTTTAACTACCTATTTGAAACTTGATGGTTAGAGCTGACTTGACACTTCTTACTCTACCTCCATTCTACCTACTGTACATACTGTACATATATACATCCATACATAAATACAAGTTTAAGACCATTTTGTCCACAGAGAAAGTGGTTACAGTCTCACATCCTAAATGGCGGATTTACAGGCGGCCCTGTCAAGAGCTACCTCTGTTGTCAAGTTCTTTATTTTGAGATCGGATCGGAGTACCTGAGCCCACGTCATTCTAGGTCCACCCCTATGTGCAGCTCCCCCCACGTTCAAAGTCCGGCATTTCTTCACCCAGTTCTGATCATCCATTCTCTCCACGTGTCCAAACCAAGCAAGTCGCCTCGTGCGCATCACTTCACTGACACTCCTAATGCCCAGACGCCTTCTCAATTCCTCATTCGATACCCCGTCCCAGAGATTAACCCCACACATCCATCTCACCATTCTCTTCTCATTCCGTTCCATTCTATTGATATCCTCCGTTTAACCGGCCGCGTCTTCGAGGCATAGGTCATCGCGCTCCTAACACACAAGGTATACACCTTCCCTCTAAGGTGTGGTGGAAGGCCTCCCATTATTACATACTGTACATAAATTAAAAAACCTTGTGCTCCACACAAAGTGTGGTTCTGATCTCACATCCTAATGGGCGCTCCAGGCAGCCCTATTCAGAGCTGCCTCACTTGTCAGGTGTTTAAATTCAAGATCAGACTACCCATTGGTACAGCTCCCTCCACATACACAGACTTGCACCTCTCCACCCAACTTGATGGTTAAACTTAATTTGCCACTTATGTTAAATTAATTGATCTATACCTACCGTAGACTGAAACCGTAACCCCAATGTATCCCACGATCTATTTACTGTAGAGTTTGTACAGGTCTCCCTCACTATCCTATGCCCCAATTTACGATATTATTATAGGCTTTTAGGCATTTAGGTTTGGGTTTTGGCTGGTCCCAGAATGCATCCCCATTTACCCCATTAATTTTAGGGTTTTCTTTACAATTTTCCTATTTAAGATCGGGTTTTCAGGAACGTAATTCAATCGTATATCGAGCGAGACCTGTATATAGATCTAACCCAAACTGACCTTAACAGTGACCTCCCAGCCTGGTTTGAAGGATTGATCTGGTTTTGACGAAAGGGGCGACGTCGGGACGGCTGCGAAGTAAATATCCGTCACCAGCAGCGAATTCCAACATACGAGCCTCCAATCCTTCCTGGTTATAACAAAATAGTATTAATAAAATGTAAAACTTGCAAATTTAACAAACCAAAACGAGGACAAGACAATATAAAGACAAAAAATCTAATCAAAATTGCTATGTGGAAACAACGCTTTAGCAAAAAAAAAAAAAATTAATTATAAGAACACAATCCACCACATAGGGTGTAGATTACTACATGAGCAAGTTAATCTGTTTCCAAATTAAAATGTAAAACTTAGAACAAATAAACCAAAACAGGAACTGCACAGTATAGACAAAAAAACTTATCAAAATCACTATGTGGAAATAACGTATTGAAAATTTAGCAAAACAATATCATGAAATAAAAAATACCCACAAAACCACAATCAGTTGTTATAAACCTGTAGAAATACAGTAAGCTAACATCAATAACTCTAAACCCTTGGTGATGGGCTGGTCTATCAGAGTGAGAACTGAGCAATCTCTGCCATACCCATAGCTTACTCTGACTGTTCCTTTTACTTATATATTTTCTAGATCTCAAGTGACGGCGTCTCTTCCGTGGATTGACCTCCCAATCTACCAAGATTGGAAGCCAAAGCGTCAAATTTTTCCTTTGCCCCTCAACTTTCTCTTCATAATTGCTGAGGGGCACAGGGCCCTGGGTGGGGCTTTGGTTTCCCGGGAGTTCCACACCCTCCTCAGCTCCCCGCCATGGAGTGGCTTCGGTCACCCAGGTTTTATTATGGTCGGCAGGGAGGGTTCTGTTGGGGCGTTCGGTTATGGCCTTGGCCTTGCTCGGGGCCTTGGGGCTGTTCGGCCAGGCAGCTTGGGGAACAACAACAACAACAACTCTAAACCCTCAACTTTCCCTTCATAATTGTTGAGGGGAACAGGGCCTTGGGTGGGGCTTTGGTGTCCCGTGCGTTTCTGCACGGGACTCTGCTGTATACAATATATATCCCAAAGAAGTGGAGGGATAGATGTGGGTGGTTTGATGGATGTATATGGGTAGATAGATCAGTAGAAGAAGAAAAATTGAACTGACCAAATGCCAATATTGGGGAACGCCGGTCCCCAGTTCCAGCTGAACGAGGCTTGCATCTTGCGTATGTGGTTGGCGTGACACTCCCCCTTAAAGGCCGGGTCCACACACTTGGGCGGCACCACATAGTCCGCCGCCTGGGCCTCGTATTCCCGGGCAGAGTAGTTGACGGGCGACTCAAACTTCACGTCCAGGGTGTTGCTGGCGCCTTCCTAGGGGGCAGAATATAAGAACATAAGAAAATGTGAGTTTGCAGAAAGCCGATTGGCCCACACAAGGCAGATCCCTCTCACACCCAACCCCAATTATAAGGCCTAAATTATAGGCACAGCTCACTAACACCATGAGGACCGACCTCACCAAAACAGTCAGAGGTCAACACAAGAAAACGGGGGTCTGCAGAGCGCCGATTGGCCTACATCCGGCAGATCCCCCTCACACCCAACCCATCTGCTCCATATGCCAATCTAATTTTATCTTAAAGCTCTCTATCGTGAAAGATGTCCCAATCTCACATGTTTCTTTAGTTAGCAACATTAACAAACTGATATAACTAAATAGAATCACCTTATGTTGACTACATAAATAAAACCAACTAACCTGCAGTTGGTTCTTGACATCAAAGACATATCTGACGAACATGTTGTCGGAGCGTCCCACCGTCTGAGCATTGACCTGTACTTCTGCCACCGTGTCCAAACCCTCAAAGATCAACGCCATTCGGGTGTAGTTCAACAGTGAGGCGTCGGCTGGGGAAATATAAATATTGTACAGTATTCAATATATTTACTTGCCCAAGGGCCACTTAATTCCACAGAAATTCACTAGCACTAGTAAAATCTCAATACATACATACATAAAATTTTAAGATTGAGTGCTCCACACATACGTGCAGTTTCAGTCTCTTGCCCTAATGGCGGCGTTCCAGGCAACCCTGTTAAGGGCTGCTTCACTTGTCAAGTTTTTGGATTTGAGATCGGCACGTATAGTTCGATCTCAGGTCTTCCTCGGTCTACCCCTTGGTGCAGCTCCCTCCACAATCACAGACCTTTTTTTCACCCAATTTTGTTCATCCATTTATCTCCGCATGCCCTCTCTTATCTATTGCCGGACACCTTAGTCCCCTTTAGGAGGGTGGCCATACACAAAACGCTCCCAAGCGGATGTGTCTCCGGTGAGGACAACCCGTGCCAGTATATTTAAGGACTTACAGGATTGACATTGGGTCCACCCAGTTCAGAAGCCCTCTATGTATCTTTTTAGCACTATCTTTGTAGATACAAGTTATAAAACAAGCGACGACGCATACAGACTAATAACACACATAACAAAGCCAGTACAACAACTTCCTCTCTCTCCAATACCCCTTCTCCCCTCTCTACACTCTTCAACTAAGTAGGAAAAGTAGAAAGTAGGTACAAGGTGCCGTTGTAAAGGCTTATCCCTCAATACCTTCACCTGACCTGACCTGATATAAAAGATGGTAAGACAAAAGGCAAGACACAAAGTACTGACCAGTTAGTTGGGTAGAGTAAGTCCAGCTCATCTTTGAGACCCAACGATAGTCGAGGTCGTTGAAGCGGTAGTAGTAGTCGAACTGGTCCAGTACTCCGGCCTTCATTAAGTCCGAGTACACACCACCCGGCACTGTCCCTCCCACCGCCATGATCACTGAAAATGCAAAGGAATATTTTAGAAGAGTAGTGTCAATACTATACTTCATTCACATTAACTTGGTACGGTAGCATATTCTTCCCTTCTTCTATGTAATTATGTTTATATAATAACACATGACACCACTATATACAAAAAAAAAAAAAAACATAATACAAAGCTAAAAGCATGTAAAACCTTCAAGAATTACTGAAAAAAGTATTGGTACAATATGTCTTCTAAGGGTCGACATGATAGTTATCCAAAAGGTAGAGTGGTGCAATCAGCCTCTGGAGCAGTGGACCACTGGTTCCTATCTTCAGAAAATTCCTGTGCTTGGTATGTTTCCAGCCAGGGCCCCACTGGGGTAAATAAAATAGCAAGACAGTGGTGGAACTGCCATCCGGGTGAGGGACTGCTCTGGGTCTGCTCCTTCCGTGCTAAGGGTCATAATCCACTTAGTGGAAATGGCATTGTGGAGTGGGTCAGTCGGGGCATGTCTGGGAGCCTGGAGGCAGATTCTGCCATGGCCATCCCTTTTGGGGTGCTTCCTCTGGAAGTGGGGCATCAGATTTGATGAAGATGATATAATAGATAGACAAATTACAGTACAACAATATATCAATTATGTACTGCACTCTATACTTTGATGTAAGGACACAAATGCAGAGTAGGACCCACATTTATTCAACGTTTGGCCAGACACGACTTCTTGAGGAATAACGTTATTCCTGAAGAAGCTGTGTCTGGCGAAATGTGGAATAAACTTGGGTCTTACTCTGCAATTGTGTCTTTACCTCATCTGTCACAGCCAATGCTGATCATTCATCACTCTGTAATGTACTTTATTTGATATTATAAATAAGGAACATCCCATTCTTAACATTAATCCTCCATTACAAACCCCAATGTACTTGAATAAATTAATGAAAGCATATGATCCTCCCGGGATTCTAACTCGGGACACCACACCCAGAACATAAGCACCTAAACCATTACACCACCAACACACCCAACTTACAATTATGATCAGCCTTGAGTGACCAGTTTGAAGGAATGATGATGATGCCTGGCGTTGGAGGGTGGGTGTACATATAGGACAGGTAAGCCAGGTACCCGGTAGTGGCACACATCACACCCAGACATATGAGGGCCGGGGCATACACAAGCCACCACGCACCGCCTCCTTCTCTCGGGTTAAGGGGTTCGGGCTCATGTCTGTCGGGTTAAGGGGTTGGACCGTTGGGGCTCATGTCTGTCGTGGTGATCAGGGTAGGGTGTCGTGGTGATCAGGGTAGAGTCAGGGTGTCAATCGAAAGCCGAGTCCATTATTATTGTCTTTGTAAGGACAGGATTCTGGTCTATAGTTCCAATTATGCCTTTGGAAGTGATACCATGGTACAGGTACAAACAATTTAATTTTGCGTCCATTTTCTTGTATTCCTTCTTCTATTCATTCAAGTCTTTATACAGATTTGTTCCGGTTTGACACCTTTGGCATAGAGTGCTTTGCTTTGTGCTATTAACAGGCTAGGTTGGTGAAGTGATGTTGATATTGCTTCCTTGGGGTAAGGGCCTATGGTACTGTAGTCCTTTAGGTCGTGCTATTCCAGGAACAAACATACCGTACCCATGATAACATAGCTCAGCCTGTATATACGCCATTAAAATTCTCCAGGAAGTAGAACATAAGAACATAGGAAAATGGGAGTCTGCAGAAAGCCGATTGGCCCACACAAGTCAGATCCCTCTCACACCCAACCCATCTCGTCACTGGTCTCAAGCACTAGAGTTTGCACATTTAAAAGGCTGGACGTGCCTTGATGCAGTAGTATATACTGTATATTTTTTCAAGGATGACTCTCCTGACCCAAATTGTCTCCAAATCTGCATGTCAAAATATTACATTACCGGTACTGTTGGAATAGGATGGTGGCATATTTTTCTTGTGAAGGTGGTGGTGTATTGAGGTGGTGGTGATGGTGTGATGTTGTTGTGTTCCCCAGACTGCCTGGCCGAACAGTCCCGAGTCTGGTAGACCGAAGCCATCCAGATGCTCAGGGCCCCGAAGGGGCTAAGGTGAGATGAGATCTGTCTCTGAGAGGGCAGCAGGGGAGGGGATCATTAGACCACGGGCTTGCACCCCCGGGCCAATACCCCCACCGTTCGCAGCCCACCTTGCAGTGCCACCCAATCGGGCGATCTCACCAGCACCTAGAAGGAAAAGTAGTACAGGAAAAGAGACAAACAGAAATGGCTAAGGTTGGGTAGAGGATGCCAAACCTCACTATGGATAGGACCAACCCTCATCCCTGTTGTTGCTGTAATAATGTACGAGACATGAGAGAGAGAGAGAGATAGTGTGTGTATGTGTGTGTGTGAGCGAGAGAGAGTATAACAGTGAGCTAGATGGTAACGCTATGGTGACCAATATTCATGCTGTGACGAACACTACGGTAAGATTCCACACTCAGTAAACACAGAATATCACCACCCTTTTATTCTACAACTTGAATAGTAATTCATTTAAGACACCATAGTCCACTACCGTATATCACCATTACATCACATGGTATATATACATCACCATTATCATCACTACAGCACCATAACATACTCCACACCTACTGACTATCATAGCTCATCACCATTACATCACATGGCATATATACATCACCATTATCATCACTACAGCACCATAACACACTCTACACCTACTGACTATCATAGCTCATCACCATTACATCACATGGCATATATACATTACCATTATCATCACTACAGCACCATAACACACTCCACACCTACTGACTATCATAGATCATCACCATTACATCACATAGTATAATATATCACCATTATCATCACTACAACACCATAACACACTCCACACCTACTGACTATCATAGCTCATCACCAGTACCGGTACATCACATAGTATAATATATCACCATTATCATCACTACAGCACCATAACACACTCTACACCTACTGACTATCATAGCTCATCACCATTACATCACATGGCATATATACATTACCATTATCATCACTACAGCACCATAACACACTCCACACCTACTGACTATCATAGCTCATCGCCATTACATCACATAGTATAATATATCACTATTATCATCACTACAGCACCATAACACACTCTACACCTAGCCTACTGACTATCATAGCTCATCACCATTACATCACATAGTATAATATATCACCATTATCATCACTACAGCACCATAACACACTCCACACCTACTGACTATCATAGCTCATCACCATTACATCACATAGTATAATATATCACCATTATCATCACTACAACACCATAACACACTCCACACCTACTGACTATCATAGCTCATCACCATTACATCACATAGTATAATATATCACCATTATCATCACTACACCACCATGACACACTCTACACCTACTGACTATCATAGCTCATCACCATTACATCACATAGTATAATATATCACCATTATCATAACTACACCACCATGACACACTCTACACCTACTCACTATCATAGCTCATCATCATTACATCACATAGTAGCCTATTATATATCACCATTATCATCACTACACCACCACCATACACTTCACACCAATACAGCCCATCATAACAGCAATACAACACATAACACTATCATTATATCATCATCATCATTACACCACCACCACCACCGCCACCACTACACACGCACACCACACCACCATAACCCATCACAACACCAATACACCACACAACACTACACAAATCACCATCACTACCACACACACACCACAACACACATAATTACACTGATAACACCACTGAACATAAGAACATAAGAAAATGGGAGTCTGCAGAAAGCCGATTGGCCTAAGCATGGCAGATCCCTGTCCCACACAACCCCAATTCATTACAAAGCCCAATTATAGGCTTCACACTCTAATACCCTGAGGATCATCTTACCAAAACGGTTAGAGATTAACGCAGGATTATGGAGGTCTGCAGAGCGCTGATTGGCCCAACCCGGCTGATCCCCCTTCACACCCAACCCTTCTCGTCCATATGCTTATCCAATTTTATCTTAAAGCTCCCTACAGTTTTAGATCCCACTATAGCACTTGGTAGTCCATTCCACCCGTCTACAACTCTGTTACCAAACCAATACTTGCCTATATCTTTTCTGAAACGAAATTTATCTAATTTGAAACCATTGGTACGAGTTCTTTCGCTATCACTGAGCTTTAGTACATTTGCCATGTCCCCTTTGTTAATCCCACTAACCCACTTGAACACCTCTATCATATCCCCTCTAACTCTGCGTCTCTTTAACGAATGTAAACCTAATTTCTTCAACCTTTCTTCATACGAAAGATTTCTAATATTATGGATCATTTTTGTCATTCTACGCTGTACTCTCTCCAATGAATCTATGTCCATTCTGTAATAAGGACACCAAAATTGGACAGCATAATCCATATGGGGTCTCACTAATGACAAGTAAAGTTTTAAGATAACATCAGCAGTTCTGTTACTCACACTCCTAGAGATGAACCCGAGAATCCTGTTTGCCTTATTACGAACGCTTATACACTGTTTTCTAGGCTTCAAATCATTGCTAACAAACACACCTAGATCTTTCTCGCAGTCTGAATTTTCTAATTCTAAATTAGCTAGTTTATATTTAACATTTGTTTGCATCTTCCCTATCTTTAATACCTTGCATTTGTCAATGTTAAACTTCATCTGCCAATTTACTGACCATTCATGTAAGGTATCTAGATCCCTTTGGAGGCACTCTATATCGCTATCTGAATCAATTGATCTCCCTATTTTAGTATCGTCTGCGAATTTACTTATCCTACTAGTTATACCTAAATCTAGGTCATTTATGTATATAAGAAACAACAGGGGACCTAATACCGATCCCTGGGGGACACCACTTTTGACTGCTCCCCATTCTGACTTGGTACCATTTATGCTGACTCTCTGCTTCCTACCAATTAGCCATGACCTAATCCATCCTAACAACGCCCCACCTATTCCATGTGCCTCAACCTTTCTCATCAATCTCTCATGAGGGACTCTGTCGAAAGCTTTACTGAAATCTAAATATATAATATCATATGACTTGTCATTATCTACTGCTTCATATACCTCTGAGAAAAAACTAAGCAAATTAGTAAGGCAAGACCGTCCCTGAGTGAATCCATGCTGAGAAGAATTGATTAAGTTAAATGTTTCTAAGTGGTTTCTCATTTTCCTAGCAATAATTGACTCTAGTAGTTTTCCTATGATTGAAGTGAGACTAATGGGACGGTAATTGGATGCTATTGATTTATCACCTTTTTTGAAGATCGGAACTACATTTGCAAGCTTCCAAGCTTCTGGAACTATACCTGTTTCTAATGACTTGTTAAATAGAAATGTTAATGGATAACTTAACTCATCTCTGCATTCTTTTAATACTCTAGCATATACCTCATCAGGACCAGGCGATTTATGAGGTTTCAGTCTGTCAATTTCCTTAACCACATCATTTCTACTTATAGTAACCGTACTTAACCTATTTTCTATACTATCGCTGTATACCTTACGGACTTCTGGAAACTGTGCCAAATTTTCATTAGTGAAAATGGAAAGAAATTGACTATTTAATGTACTGCACATTTCTAAATCACTTTCTGTCAATTTTCCTATCGAAGTTTTAAGGGGACCAATTACATCTCTAACCTTGGATTTATATAGTTGGTAAAAAGCTTTAGGATTATTTTTTGAATCATTGGCAACCTTAATTTCATAATTTCTTTTTTCTTTACTAATATCCTTTTTTACCTGTCGTGATAGATTCTGATAGTAAGCAAGTAGGTGAATTTCGCCTTTTTTAATTTTTCTATATATTCCTCTCTTTTTTCCTAGAAGATCTAATAGTCTATTATTCATCCATTTGGGTTGGTTCTGTGTTGATCTAAATTTTCTTTTGGGGATATATTTATTTTGCGCATTGAATACTGACTTGATAAAATTATCGTATGTATCTACCAAGTTTGACGTCTCCTCCTGACTTAAGATGATAAGAGAATAGTCACAATCTTCATCTAGTTTTATTTACACACACCACACCACCATTGTATTAAAACACTATATAAATCACCATCACTACCACATCATCACTAACACCAATACACCACACCATCACCACCAACACAGCACAGAACATTACACTGATAACACCACTGATAAGAGAACAGTCATTAACTTTGGTTTACATGCACCCAGAAAATATCGTACTGGAATATTCAGAAATTATGTTGTAAGCTAAAGTATATTAATTTACTCTTCTAAAGCAATAATTTGACCACTTGCAAGTTTTGGTCTATAAGGAAGTTGGAGCCATAAACATAGATATTATTGAGAAATGAAATATTACATTTTGGAAGTTTCTGATGGATGCAAAGTATGTTGAATTGGGTTTTATATTTTTATTCATGTACTGAAACCGTATTTTAGCTGGTAATTCTGCTAAATGTCGATGTCTACAGCGCCAACATCAGAAGAATCAGAATCAGAATGTGAGGTGAGGACTCACTAGATGTGAAATAAGAGAGATCAGAGCAAGACAAGTGGGGGTTAAAACGCCAACATCCTTATAGAACGAAACTCGCAAGTGGTCAATTGGACACGGGACAGACAGCACTTATTTTAATTCCAAATGGTTACGTAGTCTATATTTAGAGGTAAAATACTGCTATATGGAAGAGAGAGAGAGAAACGATAGAAAACAATATCTACCCCTAACTCAAACAAAACCACCAAAAGAACAAATTATATATATATATATATATATATATATATATATATATATATAGAGAGAGAGAGAATGAAAGAAAACGAGAGAAAACAATAGCTACACCCCTAACTCAAACAAACCCACCAAAACAACAACTAATTATACTCACATTCATTCTCCTCAGTAAGCGTCCAATCTGTCTCCGCCATTGGTGGAGGCTGTGGTGATGGTGAGGCTACTCCACCACACCACCACCATCGCCACCATTCCACCAACTCGCAGCACCTCCACCATCTCCTCCAATCCTCCTCAAACTGAAATGGGGGAGAGAGGAAGAGGGGTTAAGAGTCTGAGAGAGAGAGTGTGTGTGTGTGTGTGTGAGATATTTACATATATTTACATATATACACTGACCACAGACCTTACGATCCAAACGAGGTGGTCAGGACTTGATAATTCTACTAGAGATGGCATAGCCCATACCCATCACCCTGCCCCTCATGGAACTAAGCCCCACAAATTCCACAATTGCCCTACAACAAATAAAAAAGAAAAACTACCACAAGAAGCCCAAACAGTTAAATTATCAGATAATTTAGCTGTTTGGGCTATGGTAAAATTTAGAAAATGCAAATTGTCACATTCTTTCCATAGCAAATTTGAGAAATATGTAGTTATACGGTCATGTTTACATCAGTTGTGCGCTCGCGGTTATGTTCCCGTCTATTTTGACGGCTATTATTTCTGTCATTTTCCCCCTGCTGGCAATATATATGATGATGACAATAAATCATGCGGGTGTGAGTGGGGCAAAACCCCGCCTCAACCTATTATTGTATCCTATGGCAGTCAAAATAGACGGGAAAATGATCACGAGCGAGCCGAGTAGTGTAAACAAGGCGGGCAGTAGTCAGTACGCCCGAATACTACATCCGGGATGGATGTAGAGTTCGGGCGTACGGTCGTCATTGTTTACATAGGGCGATCGCCGCGGTCGCACTTACGTTCCCGTCTATTTCGACGCTATGTTTTCTGCTATTTGCCCCAGGCTGAATACTAGGTTAGGTTAAAATAGACGGGAACATGATGGGAAAGGTCCGACGCCACTATGCGTAATGTAAACAAAGATGGCGGTACGCCCGCTCACTACATCCTTACCGCATATTTTTTTAAAGTGGCACAAGGCCCCCAGCCAAAGTCCACGAATCACTCTGGAACAAATTTAAAACCGTTGCAGCAGAAGAGATTAGGCCTAGCCACGATGAAAGAAAATACAGAAAAAGAGGTATTTAACCTATTCCGAAAAGGCTCCCACGTTTGTAGCCACAAATTACTACCGTTACGTTCGGGGACTCCGCGCACGCGCCCCCCCTCATCCTTCCAGGACTTATTATCATCATAGGCTATATAGTGAGCAGGAGGTTCCGGGGGTAAATAACAGCAGCAAGCAGGCCGTGAGCCCGTGGAAATTTGCAAAAAATATTAAATTAGGCCTAGCCTAGATGCGACCGTAAAGGTTGTGACCGGACAAGAGTAGGCCTACGCGAGCCGTTTCTATATAGGCTAGCCTAGCCTAGGCGGCATAGGCCCTAGGCCTAATAACTAGGGGGAAAATATGAAAACCTAACTGGCATAGCCTAGGTCTCCTTTATGATTATCAGCATTAGCCTAGGGCCTATGTCAAACCAACAAGATGCTAGGCTATGGTGTTGGCCTAGGCTATCCAAGTTTGCCATTTATGATAACGTACCGTACAGAGCTGAATTATGATAGGTCCCTGTTTCCTGAAGGTGATAAAGGTTAAGTAGGGTGAACACTCATTATGTTAAAAGGCCTGTGTCTGAGAAATAAGCTTTAAAATAGTTTACCTGGGTGAAAGACGCTCATTGAGGAATTCAAAGTTTCAATTTCGCCACTTAAGATACGGTTGCCCACTTTCAGTATCTCTTAAGACAGCTTTAGTAAAGATGGAGTTCACATTAAAACATAAATATAATATGGTTCCCTTTGTTCTCTCTCTGATGTACACTTAGATAAAGACAACAGAATAATAACGAGTCCGAACTTTCCGACCTATGTTTACGTTTTGGCTAATAATCTCAACTATAGTAACTAATAATTTAAAGTATTTATTTACATAGTAAGATTCATTTTGAACTATAATATATACCCTATTTGAATCAATAATCTAGACAGACTGAATTATATAGATTTAAAGCTCTAATGTTGATATTTATGTAAAGTCCCAATAATATGTTTTGTTGAATGTTTCTGGCGGGCAATTCAAATTCAATACGCTTTATCTTTGGGACCAATAGAGGGATGTTCACGGGAAGCATGATATTTGGAAGTTACATGGAAATGTAACCCCTTATGAACCGTGACGTCTTTTTCAGTAGCGTATATTATGGCTACTATTAAATGATTATATTTAGTTTAGTAAGGGCCTCCAGCAATTAACAGGCTTCGAACTATCTCACTTAACCCTTTTTAGGTTGAAACATTTGATACAAGTTTTACATTACAATATACAAAATTCAAGCTCTTTTCTGCACTTTATTCCCAACCATTTTATCCATTAAAATATAAATTATAGAAATATTTTATATATCTATAATGGAATGTATAATCTTACATGATCACTGTATGTATAAATAATATTCATTGTAACATACATGTTTCATTACTTGATCATGTGTTTAATAATGTAGTTAGTTAAAATTGTAAAAACTTAAATCTACTAATGATAATATAAAATATTAACATGGAATGTATAGAAAGATTATACATTAATTAAAAACTACTAAGGAGGAGTAATATCCATTTTGTGGTAATGCTTACCAGAAAAAAAAAAGTCACTTTAAAAATTAGTTATTAGACACAAATTCTTCATGTACACGATCACTCAGACTAGACTCAACATTCACTTTTCATTTTTATCATAATGTAGTTTAAATGAACAATATTGCACATGTGAAAATGATTTACCGTACAGTACAGAGCGCTGCTATTAGTACATGAGACTCGGTCTGTAAATTTATTTCTAAGTAATGAGCTTGTCAAACATTAGGTTAGTATAATTAGCCATTTCCTTCGCTAGACCTATGAGAGTTCCGTATGGAGCTCAGTGGTCTGGTTAATCTGCTCTACATAACTAACTAACCTTCGCTCTGTTCATTTCCACCAATCACTAACAGCAGGGATAATGTATAATGAAATACAGTAGGCCACATTGTGTATATCCTCATTTATACAATCATTCATTAACTTGTGAATGCCATAAAGCAAGAGAATTACCCACACAAATACTACAAAAGTCTATAGATAATCTTTCCTCGTATAATTCACGTACCCATTGAAAAAGACTCTAAATTGAAATAGGGATACATTGCTTAAAATTTGGATTAAAAATGGACGCTAAGAATTTGAAAAGAATGGTGCTGCTACATTTAAATATTAGTGAATACATTATAAAGTCTAGATATGAGACTGCATAGCCTTTTCAATTTAATTTAATGACGATATATTGATATTCTTTCATCAAACATTGTTCTCGTATTATCTGAATGAAATATTATGTTTTTCCACCAACCAACTTCATCTCTAAACTCAATTAATGAAATCAACAAATACATGTGGCACTCCAAGGACTCGAACCTAGGATACTCACATCAAAATTCCGCACAGATAATCTTAGGATGGGAGCAAATGTAACTTTCCATTACAACCACTTCATAAAAAAATACTCCATATTGATTAAAATATTATATAATACATTCAAGTATGCAGCTTTTTTTTACAAACAGTATCATAATATATCAATAAGAAAACTATAAGAACTGTACATAATAAATGAAGTAACTAAGTGCTATTCTATTTCTTGTAGATCAATATACAAAACCATGCAATAGTCAGCCTTTCAACAGATCATATACTGTATATTTACTACCATCCATCATCAGGCATAAAGCTAAATGTACAGGTTCCCGCATAAGTTCCGTTCCTCTCCGAGATTATATTTTATGAAAGTCAAAATAGTATCATTGAATTATAAGACTTTCTTGCAATACAGTAGTTCATTTACCTTCTTATGCAACTGTTGGATAATTTGTCAAGCAATGTTGAATCAACCAACATTAGCCACAGTGATGGCATGATGGGGCATTGTTGTGGCAAGACTTTATTGAACTACAGGTACTCCCTCACTATCCGATGCCCTAATTTACGATATTATTATAGGTGGTTTTTAGGTGTTTGTGTTTGTGTTTTGGCTGGTCCGAAAACGCATCCCCATTTACCCCTTTAATTTTAGGGTTTGCTATACGATTTTTCTATTTAAGATCGGGTTTTCAGGAACGTAACCCAATCGTATATCGAGGGAGACCTGTAAAAGGACTGAAACCACACTCTCTTTGAATGTTTGTATGTAAATATAAATCACAGAGAGGAAAAAACTCACACAGGCAACTGTACTTACAACTATAATAATAAGAGATGTTGTTGTCATGACAACGTAATAATCAACTCTCAAGAGGACAACCACAACTACCTGCCATCACTGTGTTCATTTGTTAGGTCTTGGAGGAAACAGGATCACCAAAAACACCTTACCCTACATTTGGTACAGAAATGAACTAGCAAATTTGAAAGTAGAAGTTGTTAGGAAAGCTATTTGTAGATTGATTATTGCCTTAGTTTTGATAGATTGCTACTGCACTGGGTATGGAAATGAAATATTTCAGGTTGTTGTTGTTGTTGTCGTTCCCTAGACTGCCTGGCCGAACAACCCTGAGTCCCTAAGGAAGGCCATGGCCGAGACTAGGCTTTCCCACAGAGCTCTCAAGGAGTGTAGTTGCATTATTGCAAAATAGTACTGTAATCATTATAGTGTTTAGGCTACACTCTGCAATTATCATTGTTTAATTACAACGTTGTATAGAACTGCAAGTAATTATATCTCATTACAGGATCAAACATTTGATTTGAAGTACTGGTATGTGTATCTATAGCTTGGTCAAAATCAGATATTGTATAAACTTATGTCTGTGTATCATGATTTGTGAGTGTTTGTATATTTCCTTCCCTATGAGCTAGAGAGTATAGAGGACTGCTGTGGAATCTTAAGAAGTTTATTTTTACCTTTTATAGGAGAGTTAGAAAAAAAGCTCATGAACACAGCCCAACATATATATAACCCCTTCTGTACGAGAACGCCATTCTTTTATATATCCTGGCCATCATTAGAGGATTTGATTCAGCTTACGAAGGATCTGTAAGAGTCGGAGGGGTATTTGAGATAATCTAATTTATTCATTTCACTCCCAACACCAAACACCTCGCAAGGAAATTAACGAAAGCATGTGATCCTCCCGGGATTTGAACCTGGGTTACCACATACAGATCTTCAATACTAACCAATACACCATCAAGACAGATATAAGTACAGCACACAACTATGATTAATATACATTTATCGAATACTAGATATTAATCTAATCATGTACTGTACCCAACTGCACTATGAATAGCCTAATAATTAAGCGACTGATTAAGCGAGAGATCATTCATAGCACTTTTACTTGTAGCCGTCCTTTCGTAAGCTACTATTAAACGTTTGTATTCAGTTTAAAAAGGGCATCCAGTAATTAACATGCTTCAAACTATCTCATTTAACACTTTATATTAACACTGCAGATCCTTCTTAAGCTGCACAAAATCGTCTAAATATAGCTAGAAGGAAGTTAAAAAAGACGTCGCCGGTACAGAAGGGGTTAAGCTTGATGGAGGTCTAGCGAGGAAACTTGTAACTATATGAATAACTAAATAAATATAAACAAAAAAGGGCCACTATCCCCTTAACCCATTCTGTACGGGGACGTCTCTTTAACTTTATTCTGGCTACTATTAGACGATATCATTCAGTTTACAAAGGGCCTCCAGAAACTAACAGGCTTCGAACTGTCTCATTCAACTATTTTTACTACCACAGACCCTTCATAGGCTCCTCAAAATCGTCTAAATATAGGTAGAGTAAAATTTGAAATACGTCGTCGGTACAGAAGGGGTTAAAGCCGGTATCACACGAGCACTTTTTCCCTCAACATTGGTCTGGCAGCTTATGAGGTCAACATTAATAATATTTCTGTCACCTAAATTCATCTACCATCAGTCTAGTTTATGACACTAGTGCAAAATAATCCAGATTTTTTTTTATCATCGAATGTTGAGTATAAAATTTATCGTGTGATACCGGCTCAATTTGTGTAAATATATGTGAATGATGTATGTGTGAGCGTTGTAGGCAATGAGTGGTCAATAAATAGTTCAGTTGATGTTAAAATATCGTTTTCTCTATCTAGGTAAACCATAGAAAACATTATATTTAGGGTGACTAACTTATATTGTACATGTATAGCTTTTCTGTATTGTTTCAACCTTCAATAACAATTATTATATTTTTTTTATATCATTAGACATGCATTAGTTGAATAAACATAGAATGCAAGTATCTAAGCCATTTTTGGTAGAATTTTACTTTAGTGGCGCGCACTTTACAGGTAGCCTATCACCACGAACTATTGTCGGTGTCCACGCATCCATTAACAACCTAAAAATAACACACATAACAAAGCCACTCCAACAGCTTCCACTCTCCAACACCCCTTCTCCCCTCTCTACACTCTTCAGAAAAATAGGAAAAGTAGAATGTAGATACAATCGAGGTGCTGTTGTAAAGGCTTATCCCTCAATACCTTCACCTGACCTGACCTGACCAAGCCTACACCCTTCTCTGGTCTGATACTATAGTCTATTCGCTGTAAGTAGGCAAGTACGGTCGCGCTAATAAGTCATGTCCCAGCTGTCTTTACGTTTGGCTCTCTCTGTGCTGTATTAATGTCTGTCAGATGTTGAATAGGGTGGATAAGTGTAGGACCATGCTTATACTCTTCACTATTTAGATTGTAGTCTATCGAGGCACATGGTTGATGTTGATGCCTAACTTGCATAAGACTGGTGGTGTCGTCGTTGTAGAGGGAGGCCATGTGGTTGTGTGTTCTGGGTATAGAGAAACGAATGTGAATGTGAATGTAGAGAAACGAATGTGAATGTGAATGTAGATAAACGAAAGTGAATGTGAATGTAGAGAAACGAATGTGAATGTAGAGAAACGAATGTGAATGTAGAGAAACGAATGTGAATGTGAATGTAGAGAAATTAGTGTGAATGTAGAGAAACGAATGTAAATGTAGAGAAATGTATGTGAATGTGAATGTAGAGAAACGAACGTGAATGTAGAGAAACGAATGTGAATGTGAATGTAGTGAAACGAATATGAATGTGAATGTAGAAAACCGATTGTGGTGAATGGGAATGTAGAAAATTGAATGTGAATGTAGGAAACCGATTGTGAACGTAGAAAACCCAATGAGAATGGAGAAACACGTATCTGTGAACATCGGCAAAGAAAACCGTACAGGAACTGAGATGGGACATCTGAATGTGAATGAATGAATGAACTGAACTGAACTGAACTGAAACTGAATGCTGAAACTGACTGACTGACTGGTAACTTCTAGCCGAATGTGAATGTGATGGTAACTTTTTACCGGTCGTTAGTTGTACGTGTGTAGAACAAGGTGCGTGGTAGCACTGCTCAGTTGGCTGACTCACCACTCCCGATCGTCTCTCTGACGGACTCACTGTCATTTCGGCTCAGGCTTGTTCCTCTCTGTTCATTCGGAGCCTTCGCTTCCCGTACGGTGAAATAGTGTAAAGTCAGTAAAAATAGGTTAGCCTAAGCTGAATAAGATGCAGAAATAAACTTGAGCCGACCAGGCCAAGTGAGATATCTTTCTTGGTCTAACTGATAGAGTGACTGCCTCATATATAGCCTAAGGGTCCCGGGTTCAATCCCAGCCCATGGCATATTTTCGGGAGGTCGGAGGCTATTTCAGCATCTAACGAAGTTTAGGTGTGATGGTAAAATTGTTAAGATGGTTGAAAGTAAGATCGGAGCTCCAAAACTCCTCTTTCGGGTATGGTGTAAAAACCTATTCCTACACCTTGTCCTGTAGAAATAGGATTTTACACCATACCCGAAAGAGGAGTTATGGAGCTCCGATCTTACTTTCAATCATCTTGACAATTTTACTGAAATACCCCAGAAACGAAATTCCCGGGAGCGAAATCCCCATCCCCAACGAGATCCCCAAGAACGAAGGGACCCGGCGTCACAGGGAAGGATAACTATAATTATCACTAACTTCGTTTTTCTCTCTTCCACTTAACTCCACATGTTATACGTCTCTTCAATCACAGCCTTCTGGTATACAAATCACATTACCTTACTCCTTGACATTCTTGATGTACCGAAAAGTATGTATTTAATTAAGGTAACCACCATGCAGACTATAATCCTTTCATTGTGTAGGTACGACGGCGATCTAAAGACACCTTAGCTCCATTTCACAACAAATCAGATCGTGATTATGTCAGTCATGTATTTAATTATGTAGCAACCATGTCCCCTCCTATGTATACGACGTAAGCTATAATGCTCGCGTCGTGTGTGTGTTCACGGTGACTGTGGTAATTAAGTAAGTCCCAGACCATCCCCATTTTCGTTATGCAGGCCTGTGCTTAGGTAAAGGTCGTGCCGGGCAACATTGTTGTATTTAGTTCGCGTGCGTTTGACTAAGGCCAAACTCGGTACAACCGCCTCAAATTGTTACCCCATGAAAATCCGTTTTTCTATGTATGCCACACTCCGCAGAAAACTAACATTTCCGCCCCACTATTCTAATATCAGATACTTATATTGTTAGAATGGGAGTAGGTCCCCAGCTATGAATAATAAGACCTCAAATAACCATACCGAAATCTGATCCCTTAGGACTATAATTCACCCTGTATTCCCCTCCCCCAGAAACCACCCTTCTTCCCCCTAAGCGTAATACTAACCCTATACCAGTTCTTGTATTGATTTATATCTGTTGATTTATATAAGTTAATTATGACCAATCTGCATACGATCATCTCAAGAGAGATACAGGAAAGAGACTTACTATCTCTCTCCATTACGAGAGTAAATGTATGTAGCCCCATGCTCAGTTGTTCCCTTCTAGTAACTAATGTATACGTAGTTAAGTTGATTTGTATCGGTTAATTATGACCAATCTACATACGATCATCTCAAGAGAAATACAGGAAAGAGACCTAGTATCTCTCTCCATTACGAGAGCAAATGTATGTAGGCCCATGCTCAGTTGTTCCTCTTCTAGTAACTAACAAATATATATAATATTAACCAGAGCTATGCCCGACTGATATTAATACGACATAGCGGCACTGCCCTTTTGTCGGATTGTATCACGTGCATACCAACCAGGTTCCATCATCTTATTATGACAACGGCTATAATACCGTTATCCATACGTGTAGTCGATTCTTGGGGTAGCTATCTGCTATCCCCGATGTTGTTCCTCCCTTCCATTTTTTCCTTTCCACATCTGTTATACGTCTTCCCAATCACCCCCTTCTAGTCCACAGTCCACACTGCTCTGTTTTCGTATATCTGTTGATTTATATAAGTTAATTATGACCAATCTGCATACGATCATCTCAAGAGAGATACAGGAAAGAGACCTAGTATCTCTCTCCATTACGAAGATAAATGTATGTAGCCCCCATGCTCAGTTGTTTCTTTTCTAGTAACTAAGTGGTTATATAATTGAACTTGAGTTATTCAACCAGGTTCCATCATCTTAGTATAACGACGGCTATAATACCGTCATTCATGCATGTATTCATTTCCTAGGTTAATTATCTTTTATCCACAATACTCTGCTTCGTGACAGCATGCCCAGTTGTAACCTTTTGAATAATTTTCTCTCCCATACCAACCATTCCACAATTCACAACCCTCCACTTGCAAAGACGTCCCTCAGGATGTTTATTCCGTGCCGATTCAGTTCTTTCCCAAGCCAGTAAACTGAGAGTACAAACCTATTCTTGTACCTCCTTTAACTATCCTCTAACCTGTGTAACCAAACTCACAACCCGAACAGTAGGGCAGGCCGCGCGAGGCTAGTCCCCCCCTCTCACTCCCCTTGAGAGGGTAAGTTTCCCCTCCTGACTTGCACTTTAACAATATCGCTATTCATAAACCCCACGAGTGAGTCTCGTGAGTAAAAACTAGATTCAATGATCAATCATAACAAAATATATATCTCCCGACGACCTCAACTCATATACGGTAGTAACCCCATTAACGTAAAAAACGCCATGCCCCAGATATCAAGGCACGGCTTGCCCCCTACCCAAAGGGACCCCACCAACCCCCAGCGGAGGCCTACACTGGCACCGTTGGGTCCACAAACATCCTGCCAAAAACATGGGCGCCCCTATACCTACAAAGAACTACAAGTTCTAATCCCAGCCTAAATCCTATTTCATCCCATTCCTAACTAACCCCCAAAGTTCCCCTTAAGGTCTCCAGCAAGAGTAACATATCGGAGCGTCATCACCGGCTAAACAAGTAGCCCAACTGTAATCTTCTCTACACTCCCGGACAACTTGGACGGCCCCGGAGCCACTGTTAGCCCCCAACCTCACCAACTCAAGATAACCAGGAAACGACTCCATTCTTGTAGTAAGAGTTTAAGTTGATGATCTTAATTTTCTCCTACAACACCTGCTCGACACACTATAATTTATTGCTTTAGTTACCACGTTATACGCCCCCATTGAGATTTAACTCAAACAATGTCACACTTGCCTTCTTGGGGTAATGTTTTGTAAATACTTACTTCAATTCTTATTCGTTTTCTTTAGGTATCTTTCAGGAACAAGAGGGGAACAGGACTGTTAGGGGCATTGGTCAGCATCGTGACGGTGTCTGTCGTCTGCCTCAGGTATCTTTCAGGAACAGGAGGGCAAGGCGGCTAGGGGCAACGACTTCTCCTGGGGCAGCTATGCTTCAGGCTCTCTCACGCCATGCTTGTAGTGTGCTGGGAAGCTCTTCCAGCCACTGGCGGCTAAGCTCCTCGAAATAGTCGTCTGGCTCAGTAATCAAGAGAACTCATAACTCCTATAGTTCCTCACACTCAGAAGGCAGCAAAACTCCATGAGGTAGAATAGGCGGGCGACTGGGATTCAAGTCACCTTAATCAGAATATTAATTCCTACCCAGGAGTATTGAGTTCACGCCTGTTCAAGTGTGAAGGCTTTTTCACTAACTCTGGTTGGTACCACCACCCTTGAGCAATGGGAAGGGTGTTGGTCTTTGTTGGCTGTTACAGCGCTATTGAATCTCGGAGTGGAGGCTAGAAAGGAATGTCACTTAACAAAAAAGCTGAGATGATGATGATTATTATTACCGGTATATATATTATTATTTGTATTATCATTGTAAAAAAATATCGATTTGTATTTACTCACGTGAAAATGTTTCGTGTTATTCTCTCCTAATTTCAATTTTACACATTGTCTTTCTTGAGAGAGAGAGAGAGAGAGAGAGAGAGAGAGAGAGAGAGAGTGTGTGTGTGAATGTGAGAGTATATATCGCTTTGTCCCTCCCTGCAGCCCCACCTCCCTGATCTTATATTCATAGGGACCGAAGAGAAGTTTTCCATTTTTATAATTGAGTGGAAAATCCGACTCTTCTAACCCCCCCTACCGCCCCCCCCCCCCTCTCTCTCTCTCTCTGATTGGTAAAATAGGTCAAATTTTCACATGGCAGAGACATCAAGATTTTGTAGCGAAATTTTTTGTTAATTGTGAAAACCTGGCATAAATATGACTTTGATATAATATATTAGTTTCATATAATTCCATTAAGTATCGGGAAATTCGCTGCTAAGAGATTCGGTTTATCTTCAGTTAGAAATAAATAGATTTACAGCATCCTGCAGCTGTCTGTCTACGTGTTAACCCGTTCAGTACCGGTGACGTCCTTTTTATCATATTCTGGCTACTATTAGACGATTTTATTCAGTTTCAAAAGGGCTTCCAGCAATTAACAGGCTTCGAACTATCTCGCTTAACCTTTTTTTCACTACCACAGTTCCTTCTTAAACTGCACAAAATCGTCTAAATATAGCTAGACTCAAATGAAAAAGACGTCGTCGGTACAGAAGGGGTTAAGGGGAGATGGGTGAATATATTTGCTTATTGTATCACTATTTTTTTCTTCTTCCCTAGACCTCCATCAAGCTTAAAATTATACCCCCTAGACCCCCCTTCAAGATAAATTTGTAAATCTTTCGGTAGAAAAATTTCCTGGCCGAAGGCCGGTTACTCTTAAAATTACTGACTCGTTATCGCTCGCCAGGAAAAAATCGACACCTAAATAACACGAAAGGTCTTAATATTGACAAAGAAAGGGTGTGTAAAGTCTTAAAATGTTCAAACTGATGAGCCGAACGTCTTAAAATCTAAAAAAACAATGGGGCTAAACACGAGGGCGAAGGGATGTCCAGAAAAGAGAAGCCCCCTCCCCCTTAATAACTCCGCTCAACTTTCAACATATCGCTGAAATTTTGATGAGAGGCGGGATAAAGAATGCACCAAGTTCTGATTCTCCGCTCGCAAAGTTCCCGTGTTTTATGAAAGGAAATTAATGCATTACTGAGGGTAAACTTCTCTCTCTCTCTCTCTCTCTCTCTCTCATATGAATAACCATTGTATTATGGAAATATATATTTTTACCTTTACTTCACTTTACACACTCTCTCTCTCTCTCTCTCTCTCGGGTGTCCTAATTGGCAGTGACCTAAAGTTTTCCGAACAATGGAATACAGTAAAAGAATACAGTATGCTGAAAAAAAAAAAAAAATATATATATATATATACTGTACAGTATATATATATATATATATATATATATATATATATATATATATATATATATATATATATACTATATATATATATACTGTACAGTATACCGGTATATATATATATATATATATATATATATATATATATATATATATATATATAGGGCTTTATCAGGACAGTTTTAGTATGGGTTAAGTAAATTACTATTATATTTTATAATACCTGTACTCTAATTGGGCCCCTTATAATTCAGAACAATTTTCATCCCTAGCACCCAAGAGAGAGCATGATTAAATATTATATTTTTTCACCAACCAACTTTACTTCTAAACTCAATTAATGAAGTCAACAAATACATGTGGCACTCCAAGGACTCGAACCTAGGATACTCACATCGAAATTCCGCGCATTTATGCATTACGCTATCAAGACAGTTAATGCGTTAATGAGTCAAGTTAAGGGGCTACAAAGCTTATTCCATCGATTAGGAGAATGAGCTACGATGACTAGTTGAAAGCTCTCGGTCTCTTTTCGTTGGGAACACGTAAACAAAGAGGGCAAGTCAAAGAACTTTTAACCCCTTCTATACCGGCAACGTCTTCTTAATTTTATTCTAGCTACTATTAGACGATTGTATTCAGTTTATAAAGGTCCTCCACCTATTGTATTCAGTTTATAAAGGTCCTCCACCTATTGTATTCAGTTTATAAAGGTCCTCCACCTATTAACAAACTTCGAACTATATCACTTAAACCTTTTCACTACTACAGATCCTTCTTAACCCCTTCTGTACCGGCGATCTCGTTATTATTATATTCTAGGTATATTTAGTCGATTTTGTGCAGTTTGAGAAGGATGGGTGGTAGTAAAAAAAGGCTAATTAGGATGATTCGAAGCCTGTGAAATACTGGAGGCCCTTCCTAAACTGAATGAAATCGTCTATTAGTAGCAACAATATAATGAAAATACGGAACTGGTACAGAATGGGTTAAACTGCACTAAATCATCTAAATATACGTAGAATATAATATAATAAAAACATTGCCGGTACAGAAGGGGTTAATGATATGAAAGGACTTGAGGAACTTCCATAACGATCCCGTTTAACCCCTACAGCACCATGACGCCTTTTTACCTTTGATTCTGGCTATATTTAAACGATTTTAAGCAGTTTAAGCAGGTCCTATGTTATTAAGAGGGTTTATAGATATCGTACTTACCTATTTGAGTCGTAGAGGTAGATTATAAGCTATAGAAAATCGTCTAATGGTAACCGGAATATGATGAAAATTACGTAATGGTGGTGAAGGGGTGATTTCAGTTTGCTTCCTAGACCCCAATCAAGCTTTACAAAAAATATACCCCCATATATCGATATATCTATCTATTGCCTGACGTCGTGATCCCCGAAGGGATGGCCACGAACGAAACGCCGGCCCCTGGGGGTAAGGGAATAGAATATGCCCCAATAATTAAGTACCTCCTCCGTGTCGTAAAAGGCTACTAAAGAGGTTGGGTCGGTGGGCTTGCGACCCCCCACCCGTAACAAATACTTACTGCAACGATGAACGAACGAACAGCACCCATATATATATATATATATATATATAGTATGTGGTACTTATATATAACATCGATCATATGGACACATACAATTTCAAACTATATTTTCCTTTTAATCTT
The DNA here is from genome assembly GCA_032716605.1 of Paralithodes platypus. Lineage (NCBI taxonomy): Eukaryota > Metazoa > Arthropoda > Malacostraca > Decapoda > Lithodidae > Paralithodes > Paralithodes platypus. Next base: position 7,244,693 of record CM064529.1, read on the forward strand.
GGAGCAGCTTCATCTCCCCACCCCCACCATCCACCCACCCCGCCCCACCACCACCTTAAAAACTACCGACACCCATAAAACATCCAAAAAGCCTCTCCCAAGACGCCTGCCTACAAGAGATATTCATAAGCAGCCGGAGGAAGTTTTGGGAACATCTTGGGGCGAGGAGGCATTAATGGAAAACTTGTTAATATTCACAAAAATATGGAACTCTTTTGAAAGGCCCTCGCGAGTTCTCTGAAAACTCCAACAAAGACTTATGAGTGTCAATACTGGTGGTGATGGTGGTGGTGGTGGTAGTGGTGGTGATGGTGGTAGTGGTGGTGATGGTGGTAGTGGTAGTGGTGGTGACGATGGTAGTGGTGGGGAATCTGGGGATAGTGGTTGTGGTTATAGTGGTGGTGATGATGGTAGTGGTGGTGCTATGGATGATTGTGATGGATATACATATATTTTTGTTCTATGTGAGTGAGGGAGACACAAGGCAGAAGTGCCTGTAGCGAGTGCCTCCCCCAGAGCTGAAAGAGTGACAGGGCCAAAATCAAGTGACGTTCGAGCCAAAATGCCTGGACACACGGAGTTTGAAGCAATTAAGTTATAGGAAGAGGGAAATACTGATTCTGGGAGAGAGTTCCAGAGTTCAGCTGTTGAATAAAAGAAAGATTGAGAATAACGTTTCACTCTTGGGTTGGAGAGTTGCACAGAGTATACGGGTGGGAATGATTTGCAAGACGGGTGCTACGTGCTCTACGAAGAGGGGGTTGTATACACTGAGAGAGCTCTGCGGAACACTGATTACTATTGTAATATTGGTAGAATAGTGAGAGATGTAAAATTGCGGCAAAGAGAGAGAAAAGACTGCAAAGAGTTGGTGAGAAGACGCGAGTTAATGAGACGGAAGGCTTTCTTTTCTACTTTGTCTAGAAATGCTGTGTGAGAGGATCTTCCCCACACGTGTGAACAATACTCAATACATGGACGCACTGTGTTCCTGTACAGAGAAAGAAGCTGCGCAGGATTAAAGAACCCCCGGAGGCGGTTGAGCACACCCAGCTTTTGGGAAGCTGTTTTAGCAAGAGTACGTGGTAATATGATCTTTCCAAGAGATGTCTGAAGAAAAAGAGACACTGACAATAATAAGATAAGATGAAGGGTTAATTTAATTGTATGTTGTTGAAGAGGTCATATAGTTTTCTGGAAGGGGGCGACGAGTAGAGAGATGGAGGGATTGAGTTTTGGAAGCTTTGAAAGTAATAAGGTGATGATCGTACTGCGGGTAGTAATGGTGATGGTGGTGGTGGTGATAGTAATTTTGATGGTAGTGGTGATGGTGATAGGTGGTGGTAGTGGTGTTGACATTGGTGGTAGTGGTGATAAAGGTTGTGATAGTGGTAATCTTTATACGGGTATATTGTTGTGGATAGCCTACTTTAATTACTCTTTTCAAAGCCATATACTTTAACTATACAGTGTACTGCATTAATGGATGTAATATATATATATATATATATATATATATATATATATATATATATATATATATATATATATATATATATATATATATATATATAAGCCTATATATGCTGTTCGAAAGCACATCTTCGCACTTCCTCTTACCACAAGTGGAGCAATACATTAAACATTCTGAATGGTCCACGAATATACACAATTATTTAACTATTCATTATAAAATAACTTTGTCGGTAGCTTCTCTAACCTTTCGGGGGAATCTTGGCCAAGTTATACCAGATCAACACGATGGCATAATTCTGACTTATTCTACCGTTACATGTACTGTATATTTATGTATTTATATATTTTTGTTTAGCTTATAATTATTTACAAGGTGAAATTACTCTCTCAATAACTCTTCGTGAAATATAAGTTATTCTTAAACTGTATAAAATCATCTAATGTTAGCCAGAATGAATGTGAAAAATTACATAATCGAACTGAGGAGTTAAAGGGGAAAAATATAACAATAAAAATAACACGTTAATTATTATCAGACAGGGAAATGTTCAATGTTAAGCTGGAAATGAAGCTACTATCAGCACGCTGCCAGACTCACGATAACAAGGCAATGAACACATGCACGACTACAGCGCTGACGTACGGTAATGAACTTACAGCAGCAACAATAGTTATTAACCCTCTCCGACATATGACGCGATTTTGAGCCTATTGGGGATACTTTAAAGCCTTTGTTACCATCAGGGGTATTTAGAAACCTTTGGTTTAGTTACTTCAACCTCTGCAGTTGTCTTTGAATTAGCTGTGGGTAGAAAACTAATTTTGGAGAGGTAATTAATTATAAGAGTGAGAGAACTCTATTTATTATTGCTAATCTGGCAACCTCTGCGTCATATGTGCGTGAAAGGGTTAAAGGAAGTATATTAGTGACGGAGAGCAAAGTTTGTTGATTAGGGAAGTGTTTCCACATTGTTTGAAATGACACCAGACACCGTCGGCAATCGGGGGAAGCCAAGCTAGGGTAGGCTACTGAATCCAACCTACACAAGTGTTGCAATATATATAATTTGTCTGAATTGATCACTAAATATATGTGCTCAAGTGTGTAGGCTAAATACTGTGATATTCATGTTTGTTGAGCTAAATAATTATTGATTGGTTGGTATTGGCGGTACAACACTATAAGCTTCAAGGCCACCCACACACTCTTGCACATGACAACACACAGACGGCAGTATGCACCACTGAGCCTAAGGTGTGGTCAGTGTTCTAGTTAAGTATAGACCAATGTGTTAAGGGGTGACTCTATCAAGGGCGTTCGTCTAGCCAGTGTTCAATTTTATCCAGGCCTTGCAACACACATTTTGAAAACTGCACATTCGAAGTAAGTAGGCTACTTACCTATGTAATAGCACAGATACAATGAAACCGTTAAGACTAGCCTATCATTGAAAACAAAATACATACAAACAAATGTGGGCTGCCAGTTGCAATTATAGTGCATACGCATTAATTGGTAGGCTATGGTAGGAATGGAAATGGTAAAAGTTACTACCCTCAGCTGAGAAAATAGACTATAGTAGTGATATTGATTATATTAGTGATGTATTGGTGATGACTAACGACGGGGATATAGTAGTATTACATATAATATAAAAAAATCAATGTGGTGGTAAATATTGTAGTAAAGATTGTAGCAATGGTTATTATTAGCCCTACAGTGTAGGCTGCAGTCGCGCTAATAAGTGGTGTCTCGGCACCAAGGATGTTTTGATCTATAGGCCTAATTGGTATACAAAATATCTAAGCTTCATTTTATCATATCGAGTGAAATATAGAAACATGTTCCTACACTTACCCACCCTATTTAACATCTGACAGACATTAATACAGCACAGAACTAGCCAGAAGAAATGACAGCTGGGGAAATTAGCGCGACCGTACAGTAGCTGATAGTGGTGGTATCAGGAGTCTATGGGTGGTATTCATAGTGATGATGCCAGATATTGATGTTTCCTATACCCTGTTCAAATGAGCGTGGCAACTTAAAACTATATTTAACTCACTGTTGCTCCTGAGATGTTCTACCTATACCTATTCATAGTTGGGAAATATTAAAGGTTGTTCATTATACAGAACCAATTCCACCGACACACACACAAATAATATAAATATATACTGTATATATATTGTATCTATTGTAGAGTTCACCACCTGCAAGTGGTATCGATAATTTGCATAATGTTTATTCCCCTAGATACGTTCCCGACGAAGGCTGACGAGTCCCATCCACACACATATATATATATATATATATATATATATATATATATATATATATATAAATAGAGAGAGAGAGAGAGAGAGAGAGAGAACATTATTATGTACGTATGTTTTTATTGGTTACCCTAGTGCTAACCCGTAACCTTATCACTAGAACAAAAGATAACAATTATCTGTCCTGGTATTTGATGCAGATAACGTTGCCAAGTTCTTTGATTCGTTAATTCTCATACAGTGTTATGTTTACTATAGTCTGTTCATTCTAGGTTGGGCAGAAATCGTAACCTATAACCTCTCATAACTCAAAAATGACTAGAGTAATCGAAGACTTGGCTAAGGACTAGGTGTGGAAATTGACAGCTCATTTGCTCTAGCCCTTTTTGAGTTACAGATGTTAGAGGTTACGATTTCTGCCCAACCTAGAATGAACAGACTATAGTAGTGGTAGTAAGTATAGGAAATAGAAAGGAACTAGGCCTATAATAACTATTGATGATTGCAGTGTTTGAACATTTCGGACATTAGGCTATCATACCTTTGTCCCTAAGTAAGTTTGGCAGACTCCAGAGAATTGTATAAATGAAATAAAACAGGTATGCTGAAAGTCTATCTATCGCCTGACGCCGTGATCCCCAAAGGGGTGGCCACGAAGGAACCGCCCTCATGCACCTCTGTCCCCAGTCAGTCGACGCCCCGCCTCCCAACCAGCGCCGCCTTCATCCATATACTTTCTCACTCCATCCTTCCACCTCTCCCTCTCTGTCCTTCCACCTCGCTCTCGTACACCCTCTTAGTCATTCTCTCGCTTTCCATACGTTCCATAAGGCCGAACCATCTCAAGTTGTTCCTTTTCACACTTTCCAGCACATCTACCTCCACACCACACCTCCTTCTTACTTCCTAATTCGTCTGTCTATTCCTCCATGTAACTCCGCACGCACTTCTCAAGTAACTCATTTCCACCGCTCTCACTCTTGGTCTGAGTCTCTTCCCGAACGTCCATGCTTCGCTTCCGTAAGTTAGTGTCGGGATTACCACACTGTCATGCAAGGACTTCTTCACTTCCATACTGACCACCCTATTTCTTGTTACTGCTTTCAACGTTCCTACAACCCTCTTCCCCTGTTGCACCCTCTCCCGCACTTCTTCACCCATAGTCCTCTTTACTCAACACACTGCCCAGATAATTAAAAGAGCTGACATCTCCATAGCTTGACCGTTCAGCTTCACCTCACACTCTGTGACTTCACCCCTTTCGAAGACCATAACCTTGCTCTTCCCCGCATTTACCTTCAGATTCCGTTTTTCGCACACTGTTCCAAACTCATTTACCAGACCCTGCAACTCCCATTCATTATCGCTTATCAGAACTGTATCATCCGCAAACAGCAGTATAGGCAGCTTCCACTCATTTCCCTCCCTTTTCAGCGATACACCAACATCCACTGCTCTTCCTAGTATTTCTTTCATGACTCCATCCATATATACAGTAAACAACCACGGGGACATCACACACCCCTGTTTCAACCCAACATTCAAGTAAAAAAACTCGCTCTGTTCATTCTCCACACGTACTGCCGCCTTTGCACCCTCATACATGCTCTTCACTGCCTTCAGCAACTTGCCATCTACTTCGTATATTCTAAGTACTTTCCACATACCTTCTCTATCCACTCTGTAATAGGCCTTCTCCAAGTCCATAAAGGCAACATACACATTTTGTTGCTTCTCCAGATATTTCTCCACAACACAATTCAGGGTAATAATCTGATCTACAAATCATCTTCCCTTCCTATAACCTCCCTGTTCGTCGCCTATCCATTTCTCCGTTCTCACTCTCACTCTCTCAATCACTACCTTACTGTCCACCTTCCCTACTACGCTTAAAAGACATATTCCTCGGTGGTTACCACACACTCTTCTTTCCCCTTTGCTCTTATATAGGGGGACTATTATGCTAGTCTTCCAGTCATTGGGTGCACTCCCCTTCTCCCATGCTAGTTTGCAAATTTTCCATACCCATTCGATCACTATCTCACCACCATACCTCAACATTTCCCCACACACTCCATCTGTTCCTGGTGCTTTCCCCAACTTCACTCTTTTCATGCTGAAAGTGTTAAGCTTAAATAAAACCCGCAGAAAGTTACTAATACAAAGTAATGTTTTCAGGTGGCAGTGACGAGGAGGAACTGGTGTGAGGGTGATTACTTGAAGGTGTGAGCCAGCATCGTCCACCCTTACCTGTGTTGCTGATCACAGGTGTCATGGCGGACCAGGTGGGTTCTCATTCTAGTAGGGTTGCTCACTATTCCCTCTCTATCCTTCATATATCTCTCTTTCTCACTCACTTACTCTCTCTCTCTCTCTTATATATTTCTATATATTTTTCTAAAGTGAATGCAGGGTTCCCTGCTAAAAGGTCAGAGACCTGAGCAATCTGGTTTCACACCCAAGAAGTCAATGCCTGACTGAATTCTGGTGCTCCGGGTACTTGTAGAACGCCAGTTTGAGTTTTAATAGGAGCTAGTTGCAGTTTTTGTCGATCACAAAATGGCACATAACTCAGTGTATCGGGAGACACTGAGGGAGTTTCTCTGACTTCATGGGTTACCTACAGCGATTATTGATCTGGTGTTTGGACTTTATACAAGACCAGAGAGTGTGGTGGGCAGGCTTATCCCTTCTTCCCTGTGAACTCAGGAGCGAGACAGGGATAATATGTAATGATAGCCTCATTTTTCAACACATATGGACTGGTTACTGGGCTGGACTGTCGTAGTTAATGCGGATCATCGGTTGTCAATACCCTGGACAGATAACATTCCATTTTGTACACATACATGGCAAGTGGTCTGCCGTGGGGAACCGGGACTTTAACATTCAATTGCAGGACAACCAATGGACGGATTCTCATAAAAGGCAAGAAGCTGCTCATCCACCGTCAAATGTGGCTCAGGCTTGTAGTTGGCAGTGTAGTGGATGATGACTGAAATCCAAAGGGCGATACGGTTCGTCTGTTTGGTGGGGATGGCAGCACGAGGGTCACATGGCCAACAGCTTTTGGCCCGGGCCTTTATCCTCTTGTTCTCGAACTGCCATATTGGGTCCCCTGCTGCAGCCTGTAGGTTGCATCTCCTCCTTTTCCTGTTCTTGAATTCTGTGGGGCTCATGTCATTATGGAGGAGTATGCCATTATCTACTTTATCAAATGCTTTGGCAAAATCAAGATAACCACATCTACATTACCTCAATTTTTGGTATCTTTGAGGATATTGCCGTAGTGCTCAAGTAATTGTGACAAGCATGATCTTCCCTTTCTAAACCTGTGTTCAACAGGATTTAGATTATTTTAATTTTCTAGATAGTTAACTATTTGTTTTCTGAGGACTCGTTCAAAGATATTTATGATGTGTGAGGAAAGTGTAACTGGTCTATGGTTATTCAGTAGCCCTCTTGAACCTCCTTTGTACACCGGTGTGATGATTCCTTCCTGCAATTGTTGGGGGATCACTCCTTGGTCCAAGGATGTTCTCCATAGTTTAAAAATTTACTTTGATGGCTCTTCTTTACAGTTTTTAAGGAGTGCTGCGGGGAAATCATCTGGCCCTGATGATGAGTTGAGGGATATTTCTTTGATGGCTTTCATTATGTCATCTTCTTTGAAATCAATGTCCTGTATCTGTGGTTCCTATCCATTGTCAATCACTCTCAACACCATTGCCTAGAAGAACGTACTAACTCTCGCAAACACCTCGTCCTCCTATCAATTTCACTACACTGAACAAGCACACCACACTTCTTTCCAGCACACCTAAATTATATTACCTCTAGCGTACATTGATTTTCGCTCTCTCACTCTGTACAGCCTTGGGGGACACTTGTTTAAGGTAGTTTTGCCTTTCGTCTCCTTCATGCACATAGAAAAATAGAAAAAGAACAACATGCACTACTTGTGAGGCCTGATACTCACCAGCCAAGATTGAGAGTAGCACTACCTGTGATGCCCGAAGCTTACCAACTAAGATTAAGAGTAGCACTACCTGTCAGGCCCAAAGCTCACCAGCTAAGTAAGAAGAGAAGCACCTCTACACTAATTAAAGGATGTGGAATGAGACCATTCCAGAAGAAAAACAGCTATATCTTAATTTAAAGGATGTGGTCCGAGACCGTCCATAATTAATGCATTCCCCTACCAATGATCGAACACGCAAGTCCCCACCTAAGACTAAAAAGATTAAATCGTTGAGTCCCCCACCTACACCCAGAAAATGACTTGTACGAAGTTTAAGTAATATTGTATTTGTTTTAGAGTCCCTTTTTGTGTCAAAAGTTATCCCCCTTCAGGAAAACAATACACACGAATTATCTTTACTATACACAAAAAACCTTCAACATTCCCTATCCAAAGACTCTTATGGTTATAGTTAATTATTCTGGTAGAAACGTAACTAATGACATTTGATAGCTGGATTTAATTGTGAAAACAATATCCGATGTGAAACCTCGTATGCTAGTGATTTTTATATACCGGTAATTACTGTCCTTCGTGGTCGTAATATAGAACATCGGACAAGAGAAGGAAAACGTTGTGTAGGCCTGTATATATATTTGGTTCCGAGTTTCTCCCCGTTAGTAGAATCCACAATACCGGTACCGTACTTGTGTTGTTAAGCATATATATATATATATATATATAAAATATTATTTATATATTTGTCTTCAGTTTGACGGAGGGGGGCCCCTTGCTTCCTTACATTCTAGGCGATTTTTGACTATCAGACGATTATATCAGCTTAGGAAGAATGTCTAGTAATCAAAGACGTATAGTATATCTCCATTAACTATCTGAATATCACAAATAATTTCTAATCACAGACAAATCTTCTAATGATGATCAGAAAAAAGAAAAGAAAAAACACGTCATCAGCACTGGAAATCAAAAGGCTAAGCAAGCCCACTTGTCGTTAAGAGGTTAACTTGTATTCTCTTTGGCAGATGATTGTGAACCAGATGGTGCAGGAGGGAGTGATAGTCCCGCTGAATGATGGACTCAACACTATGAAGTGTAATGTGTGTGGCAATAAGAAGATGTCTGGGACAACACCAGTGGTCCAACACCTAAATGGCTCCAGTCATAAGGAGAAGGCTGCGAGGTTCGCTATGAATCACCCGGACACTGCACCTAGGTCTTTCCTGAATCTTCTCCTACCCCACACTAGGAGAGCTGTGGACAGACGAATAATTCGGGAGACAGCTTCGGGAAACATGATGTGTACCGTGTGCGAGGTGACATTGACAGGGACCCGCCAGATTGAGGATCACTTGGTGGGAGACGATCACAACAAAAAAGTTAATAACGCACCTATCACGCCGAGACCTGATCAAGCTATCGCAGTGAGACCTCAGCCACCAGTAGTGGCAAGGACTTCACCAGATCAGGTATCCTATATTTGTTTCAGTGAGAATATATACCGGTATATATATATATATATATATATGCAAGACAGTCACAGCAACATGTGAACTTATATAATGCTGAATATCCACAGGGAAGGAAGGAAAATAAACACAGAGTCCCAAGCGCTTCCGTGTATTACTGAAGATGTAATATTCGAAAGCGCTTTCGACTCCGTGTTTATTTTCCTTCCTTCCCTGTGGATATTCAGCAATATATATATATATATATATATGCCTATTACAAAAAAAAATCCAACCTATCTTTTACCTAAGTATATATTATAAAGGGACGCATCCTATTATCATAAATTCAGACATGACCTAGCCTAATAAAGTCAAGCAGGTACCGGTAATTTATTGTTTTATATATTTTTCAGTCAGTGAGGTTACACTTTATTGAATGGATAGTTTGGGTTTCGACTATTGCAATAATCATATTAAATAGCCTTCATGCATTATTAGCCTATATATAAATGTGTTTGGATTTTTTTTTTTTTTTGGTGATGTGATCTACAATACCTGCTGTCTTTCAAATGTTGTGTTTCATTGTGGTATATTTATTGTAATTAGTATTGCTCTTGAGAAAGTCGAATTAGAAAATAGAAAATGCCTGAAGGTTTTGGTCTTTGGGGAATGATTGTTGCCCGCCACACTATAATGTTGTTCTACTGGACTGACATTAGATATCCATTACTGAAATGCTGGGTGAGAAGGGAATTGAACACTTATGGTGCGAGGATATTTCCGCCATATTAGGGCTCATTCAGGCACTCCTCTATGATTAAGCAAGTGTCTGAATGAAATGAAATATATTCTGACAAAAACTAGAAGAAAAAAGCTTTAAAATGACACCAGAACGAACTTCGTAATGCCTGGGATTCATCCGCAGCGCTACCATAGACATTGGTAAATATTCGCTAGTTATGAGCAATGTAGCGCTACATTTGCCTTTGGCAGCGCTGCATTGTCTCGCGAGATATGAGGTGAGGGTCTCAGTGTCCCAGCCGTGCTGGAGAGCGGAGGGAAGCCTGCCGCACTCCCGCTCACTAGCACTCGTTTCCACAGGCTTTAAGAGCTTGTAAATTGCTTTAAATTGCCATAGCGTTCCAGAACGTCTCCCGCAGCCATTGGGTTAAACCTCCCGAAAATCTCTGGGCCTGGCATGTTTCGAACCCGGGTCAGTAGGCATACCAAACTCGCGCGCTAACCACTGTACTACCACGGACGTACAATAGGATAGCAACCTTGGCTCTACTTGAAAGAACCAGGTAATAGTCTCGTGGTGATTCATGTGGTGGGTCTATTAGACTTCTCCACCAACGACTATTTCACGCTATCCCAGAAGTCAAATCGGGTAGTTTTGTGGTTGCGGGATTTTTGCGGGTACAGGGTATTACAATTACTTACCGATATTAGAATCATTCTACCATTCTAATCAAACTGAATCAAAACTAGCCTATGGAAATCTTGCATTTTACCTTAAAAACTAACTAACAATATCATAACCTAATAATGGATAATTACTTATAATAATCTACCCCAGAGTACCTATCCTTACCCTTCAAAATCTAGCTTTCAAAATCTAGCCAACCATATCCTTTGTAACCTTCTCTAATCATCTTCATCCCGAGTGTAGCCTTCATCCTTATATATGGCCTAACGTGAAGATAAATACATATAAATGCAATAATTCATTGAAGTTTCGGAGCAATTGTATACAGTATATTAAAACAATCTAAATTAGCATAGCCACAGAAGAAAACATTCTCACTCGTCTTGCGAATTATCGTTTGACATAATTAGGAACAAAGCATGAAAGATTATCTATATAAATCAAATTTCCTTTAATTACCTAAGGATTGATATTTTGGTAAATAAATTTTTCCGATTAATTTCGAGAATAAGCCCCAACTGATAATTCGAGACTTTTATTGAGTACATAAGGCTATACTTATATCGAAAATTAACTGCTGATACATGTACCTAGATAGTGTCCATTTCTGTAATAAGATATACATAGTACCCCGGGTTCGAATCCTGGGAGGATTGCATGCTTTCATTTATTTCATTTGGGGGTTATTGGTGTTAAGAACGATGTTAATTGTATACAAGTAGTTTAAGGATGTAAGGTTGAAACCGACCTTCGTGTGAAGCACTCGGTCATCAAATTTATGTATGTAAGTACCCTGTATATTAAGTCAGCCCGCGTGCAGTTAGGTGGTTAATAGTATTCTTTTTGGCAGATAACTGTGAACCAGATGGTGCAGGAGGGAGTGATAGTCTCGCTGAATGATGGACTCAACACCATGGAGTGTGTGGTGTGTGACAATAAGATGTCTGGGACAACGCCAGTGGTCCAACACCTAAATGGCTCCAGTCATAAGGAGAAGGCTGCAAGGTTCGCTATGATTCACCCGGACACTGCACCTAGGTCTTTCCTGAATCTCCTCCTACCCCACACTAGGAGAGCAGCTGTGGACAGACGAATAATTCGGGAGACAGCTTCGGGAAACGTGATGTGTACTGTGTGCGAGGTGACATTGACAGGGACCCGCCAGATTGAGGATCACTTGGTAGGAGACGATCACAACAAAAAAGTTAACGCACCTATCGCAGCGATACTGAACCAAGCTACCGCAGTGAGATTTCAGCCACTAGTAGTGCCAAGCCCTTCGCCATATCAGGTATCGTATATTTGTTTTGGTGAAAATACTACTACTACTACTAGTTCTACTAGTAATAATTCTAATAATATTATATACGGTATATATATATATATATATATATATTCTGTATAAATATAATTGCTCTTCACATAAAAATCATACTGTCCACCTTTCAGGTTAAGGTCAAGGTCAGGGTAGAGGTCAAAGGGTTAATTTGTTTTCTATTCTGTTTATTTGTTTTTCTCAACTGACAAATATATTTTGTTTAACTTGACTTATATATCCACTTATCCAGTGTATATATGGAAAAGTAAATCGAGCAAAAGTGAGAGAATAGGGCAACAGCTAAGATGTAATGGTTATAACAAATTTACTATCATCCGTATTAATTATTCATACTGTGTTGCATCTTTTCACCAAAATGTATGTATGTATATATTCAGGCATAATTATACCCTATAGCTGGGGGTGCCCGACGCGAGACAGAAACCGACCAGAAACAACATTTAAAGTTCCAATTCTTAGGGTCTAGGACCACTTTCACGTTCCCTTGTCCCTTTCTCTGTCTCGTCTAGTAGGTCAAGTCTACAATGGGAGGAGGATTCCTAGCCTCCCGCCCCCAGAAGAAAAAGTAGGATGGTAAAAGAGACAGACGGAAACGGCTAAGTTTGGGTAGAGGATGCCATACCTCGCTCTGGATAAGACCAGTTCTCACCAAAATACTAGATCCATTTTGTAGAAACACAAGGTCAATGCTCATAATATATATTTTATTGCTTCTAAACTAATTGATTTTCACAAGCTTAGTAGGTAATCTTGTTTGCCAATCTAGTGCAAAGATCAAAGATCCATATACTGTAATTGACAAAATATGTCAAGATTCAGTTAAATATTTTGATTGCTGTCTTCTGCATTTGCAGACAATCTTTATAATAGCCAAGGATCAAGGTGAAAATGTTGTCAATTACACAATCGTGGACAATATTTTCTTTTCTTTAAATATGAAAACTGCAATACCACATGATTATGTCAGGTGTGAATTTTTCAGCATAGCTATTATATAAGTGAGATGTAGAGATAACTATGGTGGAAGGTATTGTCAAGTGGAAGGTCATTTGCAAAGCTGGGTTGTGGTAAGTCATGTAAAAGGATACACAGGCACTAATTTTAACTATTACGATCCTATCCTATAACTTTCCTTATCTTAAACCCCTGGCACATTATGCTGACCAGGCCAGTCGTTTGTTGGTCACAAACGAACTATAGGTAGCGCCAACCAACTTGACAATTATCTCGATCCCTCACCTCTTCGTAACTCACAAGGACCTTGAGAAAACTGGCTGTAAATTTCCACACCTATTTCCTGCTGGACTCTTCCCAAATTATAGAAATGTCAGCCCGATTGCTTTAATTCATTTTGAGTTATGAGAAGTTAAGGAGTCCAGATTATTGTCCAGTTCGTTGGCGCTACCTATACCACTATTCTATTATTATCGCACACATCAGAGTGAACCAGCCTGGGGAGGACAAGACGATGATGAAAAACTGATTGAACGAGCGGAGCTTGCCGGTGTGGTCCGCCTCACTGACAACATTGCTCAATCCTACGTTTGCGATCCCTGCAGCAAGCGATTCAATGGCAAGAGGACTTTGTTGGACCATCTTAAATCTAAGCAGCACAAGAAAAAAGTAAGACTTCTAACTATCTTAATAACAAATATTTTACTGCTTTTGTGAAAGCGGTTTGAATTCAAGCAACAGAATGAAGTACAAATGACGTTGCTGGTACAGAAGGGGTTAAAGCGGGAAGTGTTAGCGCTAATATTACCTTATTACTTTGTTTGTTCATTTTATGTTACATTAGTGGAAGCTAGGTTGTGATAGTATACAGTAGGTTAGGTCATTGCATTAAATATAATTATATATTGAGGCCAGCTTGGGTCGATTTTGTTCCCTTAATGAGTATGGGATATTTATAGCTCAAACCGACGTGAGTGGGACTGTGGGATGGTTTTATAGGATAATTTATTAAACTTAATTATAGGTGCTCACTAGCCACATCATAATTATAGGTGCTCACTAGCCACATCATAATCATTGAAAAAGGTATTACATTTCGAGCAACTGTACACTTGTTGATGTTGAGCGTCCATCTTTGTTTATATTGTGACGTCACAAGAGACCAGAGTGACCAAAGCGCCCCACCTCCCGAGGTGGGGCGCTTTGGTCGCCGACCGGGACGGATCAGGTTTCTGGTCACTGCCGTTTGTGAGAGACCGGTCTCTTTGGTCCGTCCCGGTCGCTGTCTACAAACGCACCCCTGGTGTCGTCACGCCAGCTGTTTGAAACTTGCCCAGCTGAATCATGCTGATGGCCAAGGACGCCAACGACGTTTTAAATTAGTATTTTTAACTGGATTTTATTGGAATTATATGGATATTGCTCATATTCATATTACGGTATATTCATGCCAATTTATGACCCTGCATTACACTTCGTTTTCTCTTTCATCCCTGTAGTTCACCTATAAAATTATGGTTAACTTTTTTAAATAATAATGATCAAACATGCAATTATTTAATTGTTGTGTAGTATGTGATATATATTAATTTATACTTATTTCCTTTAGTTTAACGATTTTAAGAGTACTGGCCCAAAACGTTAGTCAATAAACTCTACAAGAGCACTAAGTACTGTTGTTCTATATATTGGCGTCCTGTTATATACATATATAAAATACAATAATATTTCTGTCTAATAGTGAGGTTCGGCTTATATTGGATATTTACTTATTGAACTCTTTTACAGGAAGGAGTCGGCAGTAACTTTACTCCAGGACCAATAGACCGACAGGTGGGTGAATTATAATTTAATTCTATATACGGTACCGCACACAGTTAACCCTTTCACGCTTATGACGCAATTTTGAGCCTATTAGGGATACTTTAAAGCCTTTGTTACCATCAGGGGTATTTAGAAACCTTTAGTTTAGTTACTTCAACCTCTGCAGTTGTCTTTGAGTTAGCTGTGGGCAGAAAACTAATTTTGGAGAGGTAATTATAAGAGTGAGATAACTCTATTTCTTATTGCTAATCTGGCAACCTCTGCGTCATAAAAGCGTGAAAGAGTTAATTATCCTCAGAGGAAGTTGATTTAAAAAAAGTTGTGTATGTATAAACTGAATCAATAAGTTCGCCAATATTATATTAAAGAGAGTTTGCATTAAATCTCAAGAGGTCTATTAACTCTACACTTCTACTACTTGAAACATATAGTACTTATAACAGGTCATTAGAAAGACATGAGGACTGTTAAGGTAAGTGCATAGTAGCAAACAAATCACAGTTTGTGAGCAAGACTGTCGGCAGAATATTCTCTCTGGATTTTGATATTGAAAATACACAAATGTCTATGCTGTATTAATATAGAAGTTTGTACTCTTTACAGTGCATGAATATTTGTTATATACTTAGTATAAATGTATTGCAGGTAATTATTGTAACTGAATTTTTTTTAATTTCTTTCTTTGGTTTTATATTAATGTGAATCATGTTGACAGGTGAGCGTGATGGCATACAGTGTGACGTCTGTACCGCGAGGCCAGGTCTACGTCTTTAACAACATATTCCAAGGGCAGGGCAAAAAGTGGTACCGGGAGGGGGCTGAAATAGACTCCCGCAATCTCAAGTCAGTGTTCAAGGAGATGGGCTACTTCGTTTCCTGTCATGAAAATTTGAATGAAGCAAATACAATGGAAATGATGGTTAAAATCCAAACCAATGGAAGTCTCAGTAACGTAGATTCCTTGATCATATTAATTTTGAGCCACGGAAAGGACCCTTATACATTTTACACAAATGACCAGAAGGAAGTTAGTTTATTTTCTATTCGGCAAAAGTTCACAGACTCAAAGTGTCCTGCTATGAAAGGCAAGCCTAAGATTTTCCTGACCAACTACTGTCGTGGGACTAATATGGAGAAGAGAGAAGTGGACGGCTTGACTATGGAAGTTCCCAGTGACATGGTGACCATCCACGCTGCAGCTGAGGGAGTTATGGCCTTGAGGACTGCCAGCAGGGGAACCTACTTTGTGGACAGTCTTTGTAAGGTCCTTAAGAGTTATGGCCATTCAATGGAGCTTAGAGATATCTATAATCAGGTTTATGAAACCATGAGAGAGCATAATAGCACCAAGCCCATGTGGGAGGACTATGGTTTCATAAAGAAATTCTCATTCAATCCTGTCTAGATATACTGTACACAGTGGCTTGCTAGTAGTAGAATTAAAGAGACTTTTAATGAGCTAAAATGCTCTGTGACATCAAAATCTTAATAAATTGCATGGTATTTTTCTTGCAGTTAAAGGAGATCTAAGACACTGCATTGACAAAAAAGTATATTATACTTGATTTTAAGTGATTAATTTAATTTAAAATATCTGATAAGTACCTGGTTTTGGTACTTTTTAAGAAATAATATCAACATAACATATTATGATACAAGTCATTAACGTAGCAGTTAATGATTACAGTTCAGTATGATATTTGTGTTAACAATATTAAGTTTGCATATTATATATTATTAAAGCAATGAATATTATCATATGTAATTAAAATTAAATTAATTCTCATTTGGAAAAGCATATGCTAATTACCTTGCAAGCTATTATACAAATTTCAATATGCATAGCACTATTCACAGAGTTCAATGAGTTAGCCTACATAATAAATGTGAAAAATATTGGGCGTGATTTTGAAATGATGATACTGTATAGCTTAATTAAAATATGTTAAAAAGGATTCTTTCTATACCTGTCAAAATACTGTACATTATTAATAAACAAAATTACTTATTAACCTCTATATAACTAGGGCTTAATACATTTTAAAGATTAAGCTTTGGGAATAATGACCTAATTTCAACGACAAATTTGTGGGAAATTCTTTGATCAAAATAGTGCTAGATGTCAACATTTCTAATTAAACTCAGAAGAATTGTAACAAATGTATACTATTGAGAACTACCTTAGGGAAACTCATTTTTTTTTTTTTTTTTTTTAAAGTTATAACGTACCATACCGTAACTAGTTGGCTGTGAGTTTGACATAGGCCTACATCTATCTATCTATCCATTGCCTGACGACGTGATCCCCGAAGGGGTAGCCACGAACGAAACGCCCCCATGCACCTCTGTCCCAAGTCAGTCGACGCCCCTCCTCCCAACCAGCACCGCCTTCATCCATATACTTCTTCACTCCATCCTTCCACCTCTTTCGGTTTAGGCCTACATGATACCGGTATATACAGGTTTGTGGGCTCCATCGGATACTTGGCCATAATTTTGGATGCAGATGATCTTTCGGTCGTCCAGATGCCTAGCCAAACTACTGGGGCCCTGCAGCCGTACTTTTGACAAACCTTTGGCTGCCCAGCCAACATTTTTGTCCACATCCCAAAATGTTTTGCCTTCCAGCTGAAATATTTGTGGCCAACTGAACTTTTGGCAGGCGAGTGGATAGAACACTCTCGTGCGAATCTGCTTGACCTGGGTCCGATTCCAGCCAAGACGGACATATTTAGTGGGTGTGGTAGTACGTCCTAGCGTGTTTCACATTGCTCGCATCCAGTCGGGGGACACTTCGACGACGTATACAGATTAATAACACACACAACAAAGCCACGCCAACAGCTTCCTCTCTCTCCAACACCCCTTCTTCCCTCTCAACACTATTCGAAAAGTAAATACGAGGTGCCATTGTAAAGGCTTATCCCTCAATACCTTTACCTGACCACCTATCACGGTAAACTTGATTACGGATGCCA
This sequence comes from Paralithodes platypus, assembly GCA_032716605.1. NCBI lineage: Eukaryota > Metazoa > Arthropoda > Malacostraca > Decapoda > Lithodidae > Paralithodes > Paralithodes platypus. The sequence goes on from CM064529.1 coordinate 7,262,400, forward strand.
TAGTCCCCTTTACGAGGGTGGTCATATACAAAATCCCTCCAAGCAGACCTGTCCTTTGTGAGAAAGACAACCCGTGCTAGTTTATATAACCCCTCTTGTACTGGCGTCGTCCTTTTAACTTTACTCTGGCTACTATTAGGCGATTATATTCAGTTTAATAAGGGCCTCCAGCAATAAAAAGGCTTCAAACTATCTTACTTAATCCTTTTTACTACTACAAATCCTTCTAAAAACTGCCCAAAATCGTCTATATAAAGCTAGAACGAAATTAAAAAGACGTAGTGGTACAGAAGGGGTTAAAGGGAGATGGGCCGGTTTTCTGGACCACTTTCTCCCTCGTGCATTTAGCCCCATTAGTTTTGAGATTTTAAGACGTTCGGCCCATTAGTTTGACGATTTTAACACCATTTGCCCCATTTCGTTGTAAATTTTAAGATCTTTCTGCCATTTAGGTGTCGATATTTTCCTTGCGAGCGACTGCGAGCCTGTAATTTTAAGAGGAAACGGCCTTTGGCCGGGACATTTTTCTACCGAAATGTCGAGAACTGATATAGACAATATCGACATTAAAACTAAAGAGTCATCTAGTGAATAAACTTAGGATTGTGTATATATTGAATAAAAACATATATGTGTATAAATAATAAGTATAAGACAGTAAAGAAGTGAATAGGGAAACTCCCTTATGGTATTATTGAGAAGCAGTTAACCCGTACAGCCCCAGCGACGCGTCTGACGCGTCGGCGATGTATGTAACGCACAGCCCCAGAGACGCGCCTAATGCGTCACCCTAATTGCGCCGACCGTAACCTCAGGTGTAGCCACTCAAGAGGGCTCAGATTTGTATGGGAACTGTGTACGTATCCCACGCAACCGTGCCGATGGTTGAAAACTCTCAAAGTCCACGTGCGTGCGCGCGAGCGCTCAATAACCTGTTTTTTTGGGATAATTGCCTTCAATTTTTTACTCTTGTAAAACCCATTTTCGGGGGCTCTGTAGGACCATTTTTTAAGCTTTTTGAGCAGTTTTTCGTGGTTTTTCCTTCATTCCTAACCCATTCGCTATTGTTTCTGGAATAAAACCATTTTTTGAAAACCGGCCGGGTTCTGGTGCGCAAACATTACAAAACTAGCCGGGGCTCCACGGGTTAAACTAAGCCCCTAATTCCTTTCTCCCTGTTTCAACCCTCCTCGATACTCTGACATTTGTGAAAACAATGTAGAGTAATGAGTTAGAGATATATGGTAAGACAGAACACACCTACTAGGCTTATACCTAAGCCCAGCAAATACAGGCCTACCCTATTACATAGTTACATAGCTGTTCAAAAGAATACCATATATAGTATTGGATAGAGTTTCACAGACCGAAGTGTAGGTATTGTAACATCTCCAAGGAGATATGAAGTTGAGACCAAATCTTAGCTAAAAGCAGCAAACACCTCTACACCCAACTCTCCAACCTGGTAGCAGCCTGGCAGATACCTAAGTCCAGCCGAAGCACAAGCCCAAAATGAAGGCTTCAAGGAGGACTGAGAATTCAGTCCATACACACACACCTATCAAAATCATTGTAAATACAATCTAAATATTGATAATTGGAAGTGATAGCCTTGGTTGGAAACAGTGAAACGGTATTATACAATCTCATACAATAAGTGTTAGTTAACCCAAGTCGGTCTTGGAAAAGTATTCATTCATATACAACTATATAATTATATACGACTTGTCATAATGTGTAAGTGATTTAAAATAAAATCTTATAAAAAGCGTAGGCTATAACTACAAAACTCATAAACTGTGTTTTTATATCCGATAATTATTCCTGTGACTTTATAATTATACTCCAATAAGTATTATAAATTATTATGGTTCTTACTTGGTAACGAGTCTAAGAAAATATACCTTACAACTCGAGTAAACTACGAGAGTTAGATATAAGATAGATATACATATCTATCTACAGAGTATTGGAGTATGACTATCAAAGTATATATATATATAAAGTAATTCATGAGATCCAATAATAATCTTGGAATTGCTTAAAACTCGTAATTGTGTATTCACTCATATAACCTCTTGGCCAACTAAAATTAACGTACCAACATTGATTATACCATTGAATTAAATATAATATAAAGAGTGAAAACCAGCATACGAAAGACAAATTTACAAATTTATCGTGAAGGGGGGTCTAGGGGGTGTTTTTTTAAGCTTGATTGAGGTCTAGCGAGTTAACTCAAAATTATATTAATAACTGAATAAATAGACCCCCAAAAAACCCCGGCCACTATCCTCTTAAGGACTTACAGGGTTGACCACTCAATCATTCAAACACTATATTTCTACAGTCGTGTGTGGCTGTAACATCCACTTAGGTTAGCAGTACAGCTTTGGATAATGTTTACTCCCCTAGACGGGTTGCCAACCAAGGCTATTGAGTCCCATCCACCCGTGATGGTGCTTAATTACATTCAGCTCTCCATATCCTTTGTTTATGTCTCGGAAATTGCACTTAGTGAATGAGACATGAAATCCAATATAAACATTATGCAAAATAAAAGAGAAAATACCATTAATATAATCTCTGCATTATAATTAGGTAAAACATCTTGACCACTAACGTCTATAATGCAAAAATAAATACAAAAAAAGACGGGTAATCGAAGTAATATTTCTACCATTTGGGAAGAGTCGTCCAGGGAATAGGTGTGAAAAGGTACAGCCCATTTGCTCCAGCCCTTTTTGAGTTACAGAGGTTAGGGGTCAGGATTTCTGGTCAACCTTTTTTTTTTTTTTTTTTTTTTTTCTATGTGATTGAGGGAGGCAAAAGGCATAACTGCCTATAGCGAGTGCCTCCCCCATAGTTGAAAGAGTGACAGGGCCAAAATCAAGGGACGTTCGAGCCAAAATGCCGGGACACACGGAGTTTGAAGCAATTTAAGTCATAGGAAGAGGGAAAGACTGATTCTGGGAGAGAGTTCCAGAGCTCAGCTGTTGAGTAGAAGAAAGTTTGAGAGTAACGTTTCACTCTTGGGTTGGAGAGTTGCACAGAGTAGGGGTGGGATTGAGTTGCAAGACGGGTACCACGTGCCCTACGTAAAGGAGGTGGTATGCACTGGGATAGCTCTGAGGAACACTGATTATTATAGTAGCGAGAGAGATGCAACATTGCGGCGGAGAGAGAGAGATTGCAGAGAGTTGGTGAGTGGACGGGAGTTAATGATACGAAAGGCCTTCCTTTCAACTTTGTCTAGGAGAGCAGTGTGAGAGGAACCTCCCCACACATGTGAACAATACTCAATACAAGGGCGCACTATGCCCCTGTACAGAGCAAGAAGCTGTGCAGGGGAAAAGAACCCCCTAAGGCGGTTGAGCACACCCAGCTTCTGGGATGCTGCCTTAGCAAGACTGGTAATATGGTCCTTCCAAATGAGAGCAGAAGAAAAAGAGACACCAAGAATATTGAGAGAAGATGAAGGGTTGATTTTTGTATTGTTGAAGAATAAGGGATAGTCCGCTGGGAGATCCTGACGGGTAGATAGATGGAGAAATTGGGTTTTGGAAGCATTAAAGTTAACAAGGTTTTCTCTGCCCCAATTGGAAATAGTATTTAGATCAGAATTTAAGAGTTCTATGGCTTCATTACGTTTGTCGTTGAGGGATTGCTGGCTGGGGCGTTCTGAAAAACTAATGGAGTAGTGCAAGGTTGAGTCGTCTGCGTATGAATGGATGGGAATTAAGGTACAGTTAAGGAGATCATTTATAAAAATTAGAAAGAGAATAGGAGATAGGACAGAGCCCTGAGGAACACCGGAGTTTATAGAGTGAGGAAGTGAACAATGGCCGTCCACAACCGCGGCTATGGAACGGCGGAAAGGAAATTAGAGACAAAGGCACAGATGGAGGGATAGAAACCGAAGGAGGGTAGTTTAGAAATTAAAGATTTATGCCAGACTCTATCGAAGGCTTTCGATATGTCTAGTGCAATAGAAAAAGTCTCACCGAAGTCCCGAAAGGAGGATGACCAAGAGTTAGTAAGATATGAAAGAAGATCACCAGTAGAGCGACCCTTAAGGAAGCCATACTGGCGATCTGAGAGCAGATTATGAGAAGAGAAATGCTTAAGAAATTTGGAAGCAAGAATAGTTTCAAAAACTTTAGAAAGACAAGAGATAAGAGCAATTGGACGATAGTTGGAGGGTTGAGAGCGGTCACCCTTCTTTGGGACAGGTTGAATGTGAGCAAACTTCCAGCATGAAGGGAAGACGTTAGAGGATAGACAGAGACGAAAGAGTTTGCCTAGGCAGGGAGTCATCACGGAAGCACAGTTTTTGAGAACAACAGGAACACCGTCCGGACCGTACGCCTTATTAGTGTTAAGCCCAGAGAGGGTAGAAAGTACATCTTTAGAAGAGATTAGGATATTAGGCATAAGTAAGAGAGAGGAGGGCGGAGAGGGAGGAATAGCACCGGAATCATCCAAGGTGGAGTTTCTAGCAAAAGTTTGAGCGAAGAGTTTAGCTTTGTCAGAGGAAGAAGTGATGGTTGTGCCATCAGAGTGGGAAAGGGGAGGGAAAGACGAGGAAGAGAAATTGTTGGAGAGGTTTTTGGCTAGATGCCAGAAAGCTTGGGAAGAGCTAGAGTTGGATAGTTCAGTGCATTTATTATTGATGAAAGAGTGTTTGGCAAGTCGAAGAACAGATTTGGCTTGATTCCGGGCAGAAACATATGAAGAATGAGAGTCTTGAGTTTTAAGGCGTCGGTACCGTTTGAATGCTTCCTCCTTATTGCGGACAGCAGTAGAACAGGCGTGAGTAAACCAAGATTTTTTAGCATTAGTCTGAGAGAAAGAGACTATATGGATGAACTATAATGACACAACCAAATGTACCAAAGCAAACATCTGCATTACCTTGTTTTTGCCTGGTTATTTTTCTTCATCTTCATCTTCGCCCTTTTCTAATTCTTCTTCAGCCTCTTCCCCTTCGTAGTGGATTTATCTTCTACTTCTTTTACTTTCATATTCTTAAACCCAGTCTTCTTCTTCTTCTTCTTCTTCTTGTAGTTGTTGTTCTTTTTCTTCTTGTTCTTCCTCATCTTCTCTTTCTTCTTCTTCTTCCACTTCTTCTTGTTCTGCCTCTTCATCCTCATTTTCTTCTTTGCTCTTCCCGGATTTGTCTTCATCTGTGTCACTTTCTTCTTCCTCACTCTCCTCTCCGCTCTCGTCACTGGTCGCAGGTTCTTCTTTTTCTTTCCGTTCACTTTTCACCACCTTCCCGGTATCGCCTTTACCTTTTATGTCCCTCCAGTTAAGCCAATTACCTGGCCAATCCTCGCTACCATGTTGTTGTTCTTCCTCCTCCTCCTCCTCCTCCTCTCCGCTCGTCTCATTTTCCATTATGTATTCTTTCTTAATTCCCTTAAACTTCACTTCCCTCGATAAAATAGTTTCCTTCAATTTCCATTCCCATTCTTCTTCTTCGCCACTGTCTGATTTCCACCATGACCCAGCCTTCTCCAAGTGTTTAGGATTCTCTGATTGTCTGGCTTCCTGTGCTCGTTTCGGCTTCAGCCCTTGTTCCGGATCCTGTGCTCGTCTGTGAGCCTGTGCTCGTTTAGGAACTTGTGATTGGTCAAGTTCCTGAGAGCGACCAGGCTCCTCTGTTTGGCTTAGAGTCTTGTATAGCTCTATGGTTTGGCGCCGAGCCTGTAAACGGGTGAAGTATGGGAAGGGTTGAATGGGAGCCATGGGCACTGTGACTTGATACCCTCCCTGTAAACAAAACAAAATATAGATTAATGGTTATGCCTGTTGTTATTGTTGTCGTTCCCTAGGCTGCCTCGCCGAACTGCCCCGAGTCCATAAGGAAGGACATGGCTATGGTCGGGCTTTCCCACAGGGCTCTCAAGGAGTGTAGATTATGTTGTTGGCGCAAGTTATTGTGCGGAATGCAGTCTTCTATGATGTGTTTAATGGTATGGGGTGCTGTTTTACATCCCGGGCAAGTGTCGTCAACGGAGTCATCCAGTCTCTTCTGATAGCTCAGAAGAGCTGGATGGTGCCCACGTCTCAACCTGGCCAGGTGGACTCTGTCCTCGCGAGGAAGGGAGGATTCAGAAGGATGTATTTCGGGAGGCCGTGCCTGCAGCTGCGTGATGTCATTGAGTGATTGGATGGAACTCTGAGAGATATAAGTATGGATGTGCTTCTGGAAGCTCGTTTGGGGTGGGCACGGAGGGAGAGATGACAGTATTTGTGTGTGATATCGTTTGCCGAGTGTTGTTTTGATATTCCTTGGTGTCTGTGGGTGTGATGCCATGTATGTAGTGGATGATTTTGGTTTGTGGAGGCCGCAGCCAGGAATTGAGCGCCCCTCATTTCTAGGTGGTCTTTGACTTTGAGGACTTTGGTTTCTTGATGTAGGTAATCTGTAAGTGTAGTAGCTGTGCAGCCTGTGATGATATTTAGGGTTTTGCTTTAAAAGGTATGCTAGGTCTTGTGGTATGTTACAGCTAGGTCAGAAGCCCAGGCAGGGCTTGCATTATCTATCACTGATCTTATGTATTGCTTGAATACTGTGGTGGTAGTGTCTTTATTGTGTCCAAATTTTGTGTAGGCAAGTGACCAGAGGGCATTAAGTCTGTGTGTCAGTATATTTGTTATGTTTGTGATATTTTGTTTGCATGTCATTTGAGTATCATATGTTACTCCTAGGAATGTGTGTGTGTGTGTGTGTGTGTGTGTATGTGTGTGTGTGTGTGTGTTAGGGGAGTGTTGTGTATGGTGAGGTGCGGTGTGTTTTTTGTATTTGGCTGTCCAGCTTGTGAGGAGGGTTGCAGTGGATTTGGCTGGCTGGGGCTAATTTGAGTCTGTTTGTTGTGCACCAGTCATGTAATGTGTTGAGATAGGGTTGAAGGAGATATCTTGCTCTGTCTGACTCTTGGTGTGTACATGCGAGTGCTATGTTATCTGTGTAGGAAGCTATATTTATTTGGGGTGCGTGGGGTGTGTGTGGGTATATCAAGCATGTATAGATTGAAGAGTGCAGGCGACAGTACGGATTCTTGCGGGACTCCGTTTGTGAAGTTTCTGATGTTAGATGACTGACTGGCGAATGATACATGTGCATGTCTGCCTGCTAGGTAGTCGGCCAGCCACCTTTTTGTATTGTTGTGCATGTTTGTATCGTAGATTTTATTTGTTAGGTTGTGGCGCGGGATGGCATCGAAGGATTTACTATTGTCGAGTGTGGCTATTTATAGTAGTGATCTGTGTGGTGGTCTGGCTGAGTTGATGCCGTCAAAAGCTCTTTGTGTAAGGTCTGTAAGAAGAGTGTTTGTTGAGTGTAGTGGCCTGAAACCATGTTGCGTTGGAGCTAGGGATAGAGCGTGTGTGGTCAGTTGTAGTACTAGGCGTTCTAAGACTTTGGAGGGGGTGCAAAGGAGTGTGATAGGGCGGTGTCAGGAGGGTAGCTTGGGGACTTTGTTGGGTTTGGGAAAAGTAATGATGGCACCATGCTTCCAGATGTCTGGTATTGTGTTGTGTGAATAACTGCTTGTATGCCTTGTGGTCCTAGGTGTCTAAGGTGTATGCTGCTTCAGTGCTTATGTTGTCTGGACCACAGGCGTGTGAGTGCTTGAGATTGTTGATGATGTGCTTTGTCTGGTTGTTGGTGAAGGGTGTATAGTCAGGGTCTGTGGGGAATTGTCTCTTACGTCGGATGGCACGTCGGTCGTCTTGATGGGGGTTTAAGTGGCTGACATGAGAGAAGTGATTAATGAGAGTGTTTGCTTGTTGTTTATATGAAGGAGTAGAGTCTGTTGTTGTGATTGCGGCATGTTATTGTGTTGTGTTGTGTTGCTGTTGGAAAGTGTGATGCTGTTTAGTGTTTTGTAGATTTTTTTGGGGTCTGTTTTGTGATCAAGTGTTTGGAGATAGTTATTCCAGTTTAGTGTTTGTTGTTCTAGTACAGGTATTTTATTGTTAATCTGTGTGTTGAGTGCTTGGATTTGTTGTGCGATGTCCTGTGTCTGTGTCTGTGTCTGTGTCTGTGCTGGGGTCTGTTGCGTTGCCTGATGAGGTTTTGAATTTCTGGTGTGAAGTTGGGGTTGTCATTTTCTGTTACCTCTTGGAATGTGTTTCTTGTCAGCGTTTTGGATAGTTGTGTTGCATGTGTGAACAGCATTGTTGATTTTAGTGATAGTTGTGCTGTTTAGGGTTTCAAGGTGTTGTTCTGTCTCGTCATGCCTGTTATGTACTTTACCCCTTGAGGATTATGACGTGTTTTACCAGTATATTCTGGCTATTATTTTTACTATTGTATACAGCTTAGGAAGGATCTGTTGGAATTATATGGCAAAGACTATCTCAGTTAACCCTCTGACTTCCATATAACCTGCTTAATGTTAATTAAATCGGGTTCATAATAGCAAGAAAACAGACGTGATGGATCTTGAAAGGGTTAAACTGATATATGGATATAACCTTAATGGAAAAAGAAGATGAAACTTGAAAAGAAAATGATCTTAATTTAACCAAACAATATTCGTTATGTAAAAAATACAATATTTATGTCTAGTGGCGATTTTTGTGGAAGAATTGTCAAGGACGAAAGTTGAAAGAAAGTCAAAAGGCAAAAAGAAAAGTTGAAAGAAAATATTGTCAAAAGGCAAAGTGATGGGAGAGCAGAAAGAGAACATCACAGGATACAATAATCAGGTAGCCCTTTCTGTATTCCAGAGCTTGTTTCTTCTTTTTTAATTTGGCTATCATTAAAGGGAGATGGTTTATTTTTGGGTCGTTTATTTCATATATATACTATTTTTTGTTTTTAGTTTCCTCCCAAGATCTCCATCAAACTGAAAACAAATTAGATCAATTACATCCCCCTTCCAGATAAATTTTTAAATTTTTCGGTAAATTCTTAAAAAATTACAGGCTCACTATCTTTTGCCAGGAAAAATAACACGAAAGGTCTTAATATTGACAAAGAAATGGGGCAAAAAGGTCTTAAAATTGCCAAATGAATGGGAAAAAAGTTTAAAAATTTCAAAACTAATGGGGCTAAACATGAGGGAGAACGATTTCATTCAGTTTGGGAAGGAATATTTAAGTCAGAGGGTTAATTAGGATAGTCTTTACCGCTTTGATCTCTAGAGGTTCTTCCTTAACTGTTTAAAATTGTCTAATAATAGCCAGAGTATAACGAAGAAACAAGTCATCGTATCCTGAGGGGGTTAAATCAATCAATCTATCTATCTATCTATCTATCTACTCAGGAGCATACCCCATTTTTATTTTCTATTTTTTTGGGGGGGTGACCGACTCGAGACAGAGCCCGAATAGGGAAAAAACTACCAACACATAAATTCACACATCTAGGTCGATTGTAGTTTATTTCTTCTACTTCGGTTAATATTGAGTTTCCTATCTTTGTGTCATCAGCGAATTTTGAGATAGAGATATTTAGTCCTATATAAAAATCATCTATATAGATGAGAAACAAAACTGTCACCAGAACCAATCCCTGAGGCACTCCACTATAAACAGGCTCCCAGTCAGAATCTACTGTTTATTACCAACTCTCAGCCTTCTGTTTGTTAATCAGCATTTTATCCATTTTTGGCTGTTTCTTTTGATGCCTAGCGTTTCTAATGTGATTTCAATGTTCACCACCACCAACGGCTCTCCTCTCATTTCACTGAACAAGCTGGCAAACAAGCCTACATATTTTCTATCCTAAATAACCTAGAGCAGTTAGTTCAGCACCCTACCCATATCCTGGATCGCCTTGGAGATCAGCCCAACATCCTTGACTTATTTCTAACCTCTAATCCTTCTGCTTACACAGTAAATCTTCTCCTTACGTTGGACTCCTCCGATCACAACCTTATCTCTGTTACCTGTCCTGTCTCTCCACTACAGCCTTCTGACAACCCCAGCTGGCGGCACTTGTGGTATTTAAGCATTGCCGACTGGGAGGCTCTTCGCTAGTATTTCTTTGATATACCCTTCTAGATAAATTTGTAACCTAAATGAAACGAAAAGTCCTATTATTGACAAAGAAATGGGGTGAAAGGTCTTACAATCGCCAAATTAATGGGCCGAACGTTTTTTTTTTTTGTTTTTTTTAGAAAAAAATACCATGGCTCTATTCCAAGTAGCTGAAAGAAGCCGAACGTCTTAAAACCTGAACACTAATGGGGCTAAACATGAGGGAGAAGGGGGGCCAGAAAAAACAACTATCCCCCTCTTAAGACGGGACAAGGACCCATACCTAAAAGATTATTCAATCAAATGTTTTCAACACTGCTCAAGTGTACAGTGGGTGAAGCTTTGATGGAAAAAAAAAAGGCTACACAATGTTTTTTGTTGTTTTTATCTTGTTACATAATTATGTGCAGGCATTTTGGCTCGAACGTCCCTTGATTTTGGCCCTGTCGCTCATTCAACTCTGGAGGAGGCACTCGCTACAGGCAGTTCTGCCTTTTGCCTACCTCATTCACATAGAAAAACAAAAACAAAAATATGACTAACAGGAACGCGGATGTCAAGTTAAGCATTCTGTATTTGTATACTCACAAAATACATAGTTACCACTTGCTCCTTAATAAATACATAGTTACCACTTGCTCCTTAACAATGCATAGTTACCACTTGCTCCTTAACAATGCTTAAGCAAATGTGTTTTTACAATTAGTCTTGATACCTAATTTCTGCCTCATAATCTTTATTGAGAGGAAAATATTTGAACTAACGAAATCAATTTGTAAGAATTCATGCTTGAACTCCTGATTTAAGAGGATCTCATTATATGTGCATTATCTTCCTGTACAGTGTGTGTGTGTGTGTGTGTGTGTGTGTAATAATAATAAATAATAATAGTTGTCGGTTTATTGTTCACTTGCAACCGTGAGGCTGAAAATCTACAGAGTTTTTATTGTTTTAACCTAGGTACAGTACAATGCTTATTCTACCTTAAGGGGAGGTTTTTAGTTTGGTCCCTAGATATCCTTCAAGCTTAAGATTACACCCCCTTGAGCCCCTTTCAAGATAAATTTGTACATTTTTCGGTAGAAAAATGTCCCGGCTGAAAGCCAGTTCCTCTTAAATTACAGGCTCGCTATCGCCCGCCAGGATAAAATCGACACCTAAATGGCACGAAAGGTCTTAAAATTGACAGACATGGGTTGAAAGTTCTTAAAATCGTCAAAATAATGGGGCAAACGTCTTAAAATAAGAAACACAATGGGGCTAAACATAAGGGAGAAAGGAGTCCAGACAAAAATCCCTCAAGTAGATATCTCCCCTTAACTATGGGATCACCAGCGACGAAACAGGATCTGTGTATCATATGGCAATACAAAAACATTCTCACATTTTTCTAACTAATGTAAAATCTTAAATAGTTGTAGTTTGTTATTCTGTAATATGTACTTCAAGATATACTATTAGTTGGGTAATATTTACTTCAAGAGATACTATTAGTTGGGTAATATTTACTTCAAGAGATACTATTAGTTGGGTAATATTATACTGCATTATACTGATGTTCCGATTCCCCCATCAACTGTTACATTGTAATGTTCTCTTTTGATTGCTCCAACTCTCTCCCAGAATCAGTCTTTCCCTCTTCCTATGACTTAAATTGCTTCAAACTCTGTGTGTCCAGGCATGTTGACTCTAAACGTCCCTCGATTTTGGCCCTGTCACTCTTTCAACTATGGGGGAGGCACTCTCTACAGGCAGTTCTGCCTTTTGTCTCCCTCACTCACATAGAAAAAAGGAAAAGAAAACTTGATTCTCTTTTAGCGACTCCGTGGTTCATGTGGATGTTTTAGCGACTTCGTGGTTCATGTGGATGTTTTAGCGACTCCGTGGTTCATGTGGATGTTTTAGTGACTCCGTGGTTCATGTGGATGTTTTAGCGACTCCGTGGTTCATGTGGATGTTTTAGCGACTCCGTGGTTCATGTGGATGTTTTAGCGACTCCGTGGTTCATGTGGATGTTTTAGCGACTCCGTGGTTCATGTGGATGTTTTAGCGACTCCGTGGTTCATGTGGATGTTTTAGCGACTCCGTGGTTCATGTGGATGTTTCCCATTAGTAATTTTCTTCACCACATATTTCTTGAAACTCCAGTCATACCACATGGGACTGGTGGCTCCCTCCCTCTGCATCTCATTAACGAGGGAGTAGTACACTTCGCGGAGGTCGGTGGGGGCCTCCAGTTTCTGCAAAATCTGGCAAAGGCAAATTACAAAATACGTGCCGGATTTGATGTTTCTGATCGCCATCACCCCTTCTTTTGAGGCGTGGATTATCACCAAGTCGTTGGGGACATTTATGCCGTCCACTTCTCGCTGCTCGTCGAATTTGCCTCGACAGAAATTGGCCAAGATGATTTTTGGCTTATTTTTCATGAGAGGACACATGTTGTCAGTGAACTGGACTTTCAGGTAATTCAAACTCATCGTTTTTCTATCGGCACAATATAATTCGTCGGCAGTGTCTCCATGAGCCAAGAAGATCAAGAAGATCGATTCAGCTTTCTTTAATGTTTCATCTTTTCGAATGTGGTTAATTTTACCACGCGTTTCTTGAACAGTCAGATTTTCGTATATTAGCACATTGTAGCCCAAGTTTGTGAAGGATTTCTGTAAGTTTTCGGAATCCTTTTCAGAACCAGCCCTTGTGTCAGTGTAGTTAAAGACATGGACCTGCCCCCAGGGTTGAGTGCTACAGGCTGGGTATATAGTATCACGCTTGCGATAATTTCCGCTAAAAGTCTTCATGGTCCCGACCTGCCAAGATAAATCATGTGTCACTTACTTAACGAGATCTTCAGTTCTTAAAACCTAAGCATTTTCAAACAGTAATAGGCTTCAACCACCTTTCATTAATTTATTTGAAAATATGTTTCATTTATGTCATATATATCATGTTGCTCCATAGGCAAAAACAATAAAATACTGCAATGGGCTTTAGTGTGATCATTCAATTATGTATAAATATTTATTTGGTAGCTGTCAGTCCCATATAAATGAATCTTGAAGCACCCTCTCTGAACAGTTGTAGCAAATGTCAGTGAAACAACTTACAAGAATCATGTGCTTCTCGGTCTGCTGGTGAGCCTTAACTTGGTTCGTTTGGATAACAACGCAGCAAAAACGGCAATACATTAGGTCTTCGTCGAGATCAATTTCCTCCAAAGCATCTCCGAGTGTGGCCTGTTCAAGAGATAAGTTCCTTTAAATGTGAATTAACCCCTTCTGTACCAGCGACGTGTTATTAATTTTATTTAAACTATAATCAGAGGATTTTGTGCAGCTTAAGAAGGATCTGTGGTAGTATAAGGGTTGTCAGATTTATCGAAGGCTGTTAATTTCTGGAGGCCCTTTTGAAACTGACTAAAATCATCTAATAGTAGACAGAATAAAGTTAAACGGATGGAACTGGTACTGAACAGGTTAAGGAAATTGCAACGCTAACCTGAAACGTATTATACTCACACATATATACATGAATCTCTGTCTGTCTTTATATATAATATATATAGGGGAGGTGTGGTGGAATAGCCTTGCTATTGAACTGGTAACCTAAATGTCCTGGGTTTGAATCCCGATGTGTCAATGGGATGGGATGGCAAATAGCTGCACTTTCGCTCTACAGTATCTCCACTGCAGGTCCCAGGTTGCGACTCAATCCATCCCACATAGATTCTGACATGAATGATCGTAATTACACCTCAGCGAGTCACATGGTCTTCCCTGAGGTTTCCTCCACTCAGGGTTATCACACACCTAAGCTGTTGCACAACTTCAGAGAAGCGAGCCGCGTGCTCATATAGCTGAAACTGGTGATCTTGACCTATCCATCAAATATATTTCAAATCAGTTTCAGAGATTGGATCCCAGCTTGGTATGTGTTCATTTTTATGGTACCACATGTTTTTGCATAGGCACTTGGTACTAAAGGAGTTGATGCATTTTTTTTTTTTTTTTTTTTTTTTAGCTTTTTCTCTTTGTATTAGCATACTAGCAGGGGTACCCGGCGTTGCCCGGGTAATCACCATAATCACCATCACTACTACCACCACTACTACTACCATAATCACCATCATCAATCACTACTACCACAATCATCACAATACTACTACTACTACTACCAAAATCACCGGCCTCGACCTCCCTGTGCCTCATTGAACGGCGACCTCGATTTCGGCCGCTAAATGACCTCCGATTTTGGATCTGACCTCATCCGTACCCCCATTTTGGGGGGCTGCGAACAACTTTCGTTCCATACACATTTTCGATCGGAGGCCTCCTTCTGCCCCAAACGGCCATTTTTTTCGCATTTTTTTCGCTCCCGCATACTACATAAGTTCTGCCGAAAATTTTATTAAACAAAAGTGTCTCTGATTTCCACTAAACTCGCCTAAAACCATCTCCAAAGCCTGGGCTTTCCAACGGTGCCCCACACTCCCACCTGGCACCAAAACTGTGGGAGGAGTTTAGTAACAAAGGTCGGGTAGGTCGGGTAACTGACAGACAGACAGACAAACATTGACCTTTATGTATTAAGATAATGAGGTAGACAGTTGATGCGTTTAAGAATGTGTTTTGCCCTTGCACTATTCTTCTCAGCAGATGTCACCTATATTTTGTATTGTTGTATTTGCTTTTGGAACTGTGACGTATGCTGGATTGTGATACTTGCCTCTATCGCACTCCAATAATATGAAGCAATAAACATTTAGTTTTACTAAGGCCTAATAGTCCTGACGGGCTGATGGCCTTTTCAATTAAGCTAAAAGAAAAATATATGTTAGTAACCTGAAGAAGCTATCTGCGAAACGTTGTCAATATAGTGCTCCTCCTCTAGTGGTGTTTCTATTCCTTATTGAGCAGCACCCGAACATCAGGTTCACCTGTGAGAACGATGAAAACAATTCCCTCTCCTTTTTGGTCAATAAGACACGCAATGGTCTAACTACCGGAGGATACAGGAAGCACAATTATACTGTTTTGATTCTTAGAATGTTTAGTTCTAGTTCCAATACGTTAAGTCAGTTAGTAAAGTAGCCAGCCCTATCTCCCATAAGGGGTAGGGAGGATCAGCAAGAGACTCGAGAAAGGGAAAAGAGGTGATAGGAGAAGAACACATAACAGTTCGCCTCCAACGAGCAAGCACACAAGCATTCAGAAGCACCAATCACTAATCAGCCCACGAGATCAATGGCTTCACCTCAGATGTTATGTTCAAAATCCATTAAATTTCAACGTTATTTGACAGAACCTATGGAATATGTTCAAATAATTTTATCTTTCATCAAGAAATGTGCAAACTTAAAGAAAATATCCTCCATAACAACAATATTACAAGGAGGACCTTTTCAATTTTATTTTTAAGAAAGACCTATGTTACTAAGAGGGTTCATTGAGATCGTATTTACCCATTTGAGTCACATAGGTAAATTATAATCTAAAGAAAATCATCTAATGGTAATCAGAATATGATGAAAATACGTAATGGTGGTGAAGGGGTTAACACTAGACTAGACTCTACGATCCTTGAGAGCTCTGTGGGAAAGCCTGATCGCAGCCATGGCCTTCCTTAGGGACTCGAGGCTGTTCGGTCAGACAGCCTAGGATAAGACAACAACAACAACAACAACTCTAGACTCTTAACCCCTTCTGTACCGGCGACGAATTTTAATTATGTTCTAGCTATATTTAGACAATTTTATGCAGTTTGAGAAGGATCGGTGGTCGTAAAAAGGGTTAAGTGAGATAGTTCGGACTCTGTAGATTGCTGGGGATCCCTTTTTAAACTTAATAAAATCGTCTCATAGTAGCCTGAATAAAACTAAAAAGACGTTGCGGTACAGAAGGGGTTAAGAAGTAGAAAACAGAGGGAAGAAGCAAAATAGAAGAGTACAAGGTGTAGGGCTGTCCTCTTTACTAATGTTTAATTTTTGTTCCCCTATAATGTTTTTGTGTTAAGTTATAACGTTTAGGGAGATTGACAGGTTGAGGATGTGAGAAGTATTTAAGCATGAGAGAGAAGTAGATGAGGAAAGAAAGGATAAAGTAGAAGAGTAAAGGGTATATATTTTCTGCAGATTTTAAATATACAGTATATACATTTCCTGAGTCAGTGTGAGGTAATTATAGGTAGCGCCAACGAACTTGACAATAATTTTGATCCCTGACCTCTCTGTAACTCAAAAGGGCCTCGAGGAAATTGGCTGTAAATATCCACACCTATTTCCTGGTGGACTCTTCCAAAATGATTGAAACGTCAGCCCGATTGCTTTACTTCATTTCGAGTTATAAGAAGTTAAGGAGTCAAGATTATTGGCAAGTTCGCTGGCGCTACCTATAGTTTACTATTATATTTTATTATAGTTTTTCATTGATGCATGCAATCGTACTTAACCCCTTGAGGATTATTACGCGTTTTACCAGCTTATTGTAGTTGGCATTAGGCGATTTTATGCAGCTATGGAAGGAATTCAAGGAAGCTAAAGGGTCAAACCAACTCAATAATGCCTCTGACTCTCACAGATTCTTCCTAAGCTGAATAAAATCATCCTATGATAGCCAGAATAAACGATCAAAATACGTCATATTCCTCAAGGGGTTATAGTAAAAATGCAAATTTAGTTTGTTCATATGTCGTCTCTTCATTGTGTCTTTAGTCATTCATTTTGAGTGGCCAAATTAATTTGGTTTATACATTTATTATATCTAATTATCTCGCCTAAAAAATAATAAAAAAAAATAATAATATATATATACCGGTATATATACAGTATATATATATACTATATATATATTATATATACATTATATATACTGTATACTGTATACCGTATATATATATATATATATATATATATATATATATATACTGTATATATAATATATATATGTATATACTGTATATACAGTATATATATATATGTATATACTGTATATACAGTATATATATATATATATAATGGGGTATGTGCCAGAGTATATACAGTACATACATACATAATACAGTACATGAAATTAGTTGGTATGAATAGTTTATACCTTCGTAATAAATATGAAAATGTCTATAACTAATTACAGTGGGTTATACAGGATTGAATGAATGTAAACACTGGATACAATAATATAGTAATACAGAAACATAAGTCGTTGAAGGGGGGATGGTTGTTTTTTATGGGCCCACTTCTCCCTCATATCCAGCCCCATTAGTTTTCAGATTTTAAGACGTTCGGTCCATTAGTTTGGCAATTTCAAGAATTTTCACCCCATTTCTTTGCCAATATGAAGATCTTTCGTACTTAAAGGTGTCAATTTTGTTCCCTAGGATCGATAGCGAGCTTGTAATGTAGTGGTAACCGGCCTCCGGCCGAGACATTTTTCTATCGAAAAATTTACAAATATATCTTAAAAAGGGGTCTTGGGATGTCTTTTTTAAGCTTGTTGGAGGTCTAGAGAGGAAACTAGAAAAAAATTATCTATCTGTCTATCTATTGCCGGACGCTGTGATCCCCGAAGGGATGGTCACGAACAAAACACCCCCATGCACCTCTGTCCCCAGTCAGCCGACGCCCCTCCTCCCATCCAGCGCCGCCTTCATCCAAATACTTCTTCACTCCATCCTTCCCCCTCTCATTCGGTTTACCTCTCCCTCTCTATCCTTCCACCTCGCTCTCGTACACCCTCTTAGTCATTCTCTTGCTTCCCATACGTTCCATAATAATAATAATAATAATAATAATAATAATCTTCTTGTTACTTATATAGCGCTCGTTCTCCTCCTTCGAGGATTCACAAGCGCTTGGCTTTCTTTAGTCTACCAGAGACCATTACCCATCACCCTTGCTCATGGGGAGATGGTAACCGCCGGCTATATCCCAGAAAAACTTTTCAATCTGAGCGGGGATTGAACGCTAGACCTTCAAGATGGGATTCAGGCACGCTATCAACTGAGCCAGCCGGACGGCTGAACCATCTCAAGGTGTTCCTTTTCACACTTCCCAGCACATTTACATCCACACCACACCTCTCTCTTACTTCCTCATTTGTCTGTCTATCCCTCCATGTAACTCCGCATGCACTTCTCAAGTATATAACTCATATCCACCCCTCTCACTCTTGGCCTGAGTCTCTCCACCAACGTCCATGCTTCGCTCCCGCAAGTCAATGTAGGAATTACCACACTGTCATGCAAGGACTTACATGCTAATAATAAGATTAATTTAATATGCATATACCTGTATATACAGTATGCCCATTCCCCCTTAAGATATATTGACTAAAACCTGGTTCTTACCTTGTTGAGGTGAGTTTTGGTGTTAAGGTGAGCCTTGATGGTGGCCTTGGAGGCGAGTTGTTTGTCACACACATGACACTTGTACCGTCCCTTGTCACCCACCTGAGTCACCTGGCCACACCTCAAGGCCTGCGTCAGATCTTTAACATCATCATCTTCCATTTTCACCATCACTGGAGTCTACAATGGAAACAATAAGTATGGTGATATCACACTAATAATAATAATAATAATAATAATAATAATAATAATAATAATAATGTTCAGGTTACTTATATAGCACCATTTCTCTATAGCCCTCGCTCCGAGATTCAATAGCGCTTGACCAAAGTTTATTACCAGACACTATTACCCATTTACTTGCTCAAGGGAAACAGTACCGGCTACCAGTGTATGCGAAAAACGTTCATGCCTGAACGTGGGATTGAACTTGGGTCACCCGTGGTGGGAGGCCAAAACGTTCTCCAGTACACTACCGAGCCAAGATTTGTTTTTGTTTTATTCATATATGATCATTAGGCTTCGTTAATGGATTTATATTTGTTTGAATCATGTGAAAAATAGGGCTATCAATTTATGGGAATGAATTTGCCATCATTAGGCGGAGTCAATAAATGTATTTGCTTTATTGACAAAATATGCAATCCACAGAATTTGATAATACGCTTAAAATAACATCTGAAGTTTTTAACTCTTTAAGTAGAGAAGCAGGTGCAGGGGTTTTCTATTCTATTCTATTCCATATACTCAGGCCCGATCCCCACTTTTCCTATTTTTTGTTCTGTTCTTTTTCCCTCTTTTCCCTTTTTCTTACTGTTTGTGGGGGTGGCCGACTCAAGACAGAGCCAGAATAGGGACAACACAACAGAAAACAATGAACACACAAAAACAAAATACAAATTCACACACGTCTAGGTCATCCAGGAGAAGACCCAGAGACCAGGGTCACCAAGGTCCCTCCAGCACTTCCCCGGCCCCCGACCACCCGGAGAGGTTCCAATCTCGGCAGGCAGACATGCAGCAGATCGAACCACAAGCCCGCCCACCACAGTCCCAGCGCACCCTTCATATAAACCGTCAACCGTCATATAAACTGTCAATGGTGATGGGCTGGTCTATTAGAGTGAGAGCTGAGCATTCTCTACCATACCCATAGCTTACTCTGACTGTTCCTTTTACATATATATTTTCTAGATCTCAAGTGACGGCGTCTCTTCCGTGGATTGACCTCCCTACTGCCAACCTAGAGGTTGGCAAGTTGGGAGCCAAAGCATCACACTTTTCCTTTGCCCCTCAACTTTCCCTTCATAATTGCTGAGGGGCACAGGGCCTTGGGTGGGGCTTTGGTTTCACGGGCGTTTCCGGCTTTCCGCACCCTCCTTAGCTCCCCGCCTTTGAGTGGCTTCGGTCACCCGGGCTTTGTTAGTGGTAAGCAAGGGGGGTTCTGTCGGGGCGCTCGGTTGTGGCCTTGGCCTTGCTCGGGACCTTGGGGCTGCTCGGCTAGACAGCCTGGGGAACAGCAACAACAACAACAACCGTCTCCCCGGGCTAGGCGCCTGATGGACTATTATCTAGTCCAACTTGCGCCCGACCCCTTCCCCCAAATTACCACGTGTTCACTCATCTATTCACATCTATGCAGGGGTTTGGCTAATTATAAATTATTGCATACAATCTATTTATATATTATTTTTATTTTTATATATATTTTTTTTTTTTGTAAATGTTTCTCCGCCACCCCCATGACGCACACAGACGATTACATTGTCTGTTGTCAGTTACAGCAAGGAACTAGCCTACTGCATAATGTCGACTCCAGCTCTCTACCTTCCTATTGGATGATGGGAGACAGAGCTGGCTCCCTATGTTTAATATAAGCATAACGTCAACGAACATGCGTTTTGTGTAGAACACAGCTCATCATAGTGTCATAAATCCCAAAATAGGGAAGACGGACTTGTGAGTGGACTTGATTGAGGGATCTAGATAGATAGATATTTACAAAATAATATCTTGTTCTAGATTAACTTGGCTTGGCTTTTGCTAAGCACACTATGAGATATTGAATTGCAGAACAAAAAAAATTAAAATTTGTAATCCCATAATGCCAACCATTACTTTCAAGATGCTAGTCTACCTAAACTCCGAGTACGTGTTTAGATGCAGAGTAACACACATCTTACCTGTATAAGATGAGTAGCGACCTTTGTTACTCTCTTGGCTTTAACTGACGGTTGTTCAAACAGTGATTCCTTAGAAGAAAGATGAAATAATTATTATAAATAGATATATACATTAAAATAGAGTAAAATTAATAATTATAAAAACACATACACAATATATATCTATATCTATCTATCTACAGTATCTGTCTATCTATCTATATAATATATATATATATATATATATATATATATATATATATATATATATTATATATATATATATATATATATATATATATATATATATATGTATATATATAATGTATAGATAGATAGATAGATATATATAGATATAGATAGATAGATATAGTATGCCTACTACTAACAAAATACTCCAAAACAACCTTATGTACAATTAATTAACGTACCAGTAAATATAAAAACATAGTAGTGAAGTCGTCAGAGAAACAATTCCTCTTGTACCAGTGCGATATTTAGTTTTATACTTCCCAGGGTCTTTGGAGGTCAAGGTCTCGTTTAGTCTTCTTCATCTCAGGTTTCTGGGATGAGGACCTCTGATATGAGAATTCTTCTTCTTGAGAGTAAGAGAATAAGTGTTGCTAAACACTCCTTGGGTTAATCCCGTCGTTGCTTCGAGAGGGTTGCTGAATGCAGTAGCTAGAAAGTAAGGGTTGTTGAATTTTCCGGGTGCCTCACAAGGGTTGCTAAATGAGGGCTTGAATGAGAAAGATTGCAGAACTCGCTCCCTTAGCAAGAGTTGCTAAACTCAGGTGAGGCAAGGGCAGGTGAGACTGAACTTGATGCCATGCCAAACAACCGCAGCCTTAAGGGTCTTGGGGGATTTCTTGTGCCTCTCGGTGATGGGTAGACAGTCTTACAAGGAGGTACTCTAGGATGTTTCCTATTTGCTTTAGGCTTAAGAAGTGGGGACTGAAGGTCCATGAAGTATTTTAATATAATCCCATATTCTGTTTTATCTACATGTCGATATAATCCCATGTATTCTGTTTTATCTACATGTCGATATAATCCCATGTATTCTGTTTTATCTACATGTCGATATTTTTAAGTGCGTCATTTTGTAGTCAAATATTTAAATATAGTGCCAATTGATGAGTTCATATCTTTGGTACAGATACACTTTAAAATACCAAATTCGGGCAGGTTAAAGTTACCAACAGTTTGGACATTTTGTAGAACTCAAAAGAAATTAACAGCCTAAGACATGTTAAAATATATTAGCAACATCAATCAAATAAATTATATTAAGTTACAGAATATTCAATGTCAATACTGTAATATATAATAAATATTGCCTGTCATATTATGATCATACTTTGTTACAACATAATTATTGTGTACCTTGTTGAGGTGTGTCTTGGTGTTGAGGTGATTCTTGATGGTGGCCTTGGAGGCAAGTTCTTTATGACACACATGACACCTGTATCGTCCTGTGTCACCCACCTGAGTCACCTGGCCACACCTCAAGGCCAGTGTCAGATCATTAACCTCCTTCCCTTCTTCCTGCCTTACCATATGTGGCACCATTTGAAGCTGGAACTGTAACAGCAATAAACAATAATGTATTACTATAAACAATAATGTATTATTATCAATAATGTATTCTGTTTCATCTACATGTCGAAATTTTTAGGTGTGAAATTTTGAAGTCAAATGCTGTTTTTACATTCACATTAAAGGCATGTCATTTTATGATTTCATATCGTAGGCACAGATACACTTTAAACTATCAATTTCGGGCACGTTACAGTAACCGACAGTTTGGAGATTTTGAACAATTCAAAAGAGATTAACAACTTTAATATTTGTGTGATATGACCCAGCCAAGGTTCGAACCCAGGCCAGTAGTGCAGCACTCCAACACCTTAACCACTAGGCCACCGAGGAGCTTAACATTCATGTTCATATATATTAGCAACATCAATCTCCAATACTGTATAATTCTGTATAAAAAAGTTAGATGATTCATTGTCAATACTGTAATAATATAATAAATAAATAAAACCATATTGCCTGTCATTACTATGTTCAGAATTTGTTACAACATAATTATTGTGTACCTTGTTGAGGTGTGTCTTGGTGTTGAGGTGATTCTTGATGGTGGCCTTGGAGGCAAGTTCTTTATGACACACATGACACCTGTATCGTCCTGTGTCACCCACCTGAGTCACCTGGCCACACCTCAAGGCCAGTGTCAGATCGGTAACCTCCTTCCCTTCTTCCTGCCTTACCATATTTGGCACCATTTGAAGCTGGAACTGTAACAGCAATAAACAATAATGTATTACTATAAACAATAATGTATTACTATCAATAATGTATTACTATCAATAATGTATTACTATCAATAATGTATTACTATCAATAATGTATTACTATCAATAATGTATTACTATCAACTACACTTACTGTATTGTCAATAGTTATCAATAGTATCAGTGATGAGATGCGTACTAGCAGGCTTGCATGGTTTGGACATGTAAAGAGGATGGATCAACAAAGCTGGGTGAAAAGATGCAAGTCCATGACTGTGGAGGGAGCTGCAACAAGGGGCGGCCCAAGAAAGACGTGGGATCGGACTTTGCAGTCTGATCTTAAATCAAAGAACCTGACAGGTGAGGCAGCTCTTAACAGGGTTGCCTGGAGCTCCGCCATTTGGACGTGAGACCAGAACCGCGCTTCGTGTGGAGCACTCGGGCTTTAAATTTGTGCATGTATGTATGTATGTGAGTTATTCCAACCAGATAACATGGCCATATTTTAATAACTAGAGCATAACCTGAATCATAAATAAATAGTATGTCTTGAATATTGATCTTCATATTTGTATATTCAATAACATTAGGTTATAAATTGGTCAATGCCTAATACTACACACAAAGACAAATTAATAAACATTAATACACAGTTTGCCAGACATTGCTTGACACATGGTACCTACCTTGTTGAGGTGAGTCTTGGTGTTAAGGTGAGCCTTGATGGAGGCCTTGGAGGCGAGTTGTTTGTCACACACATGACACTTGTACCGTCCTGTCACATCTACCTGAGTCACCTGGCCACACTTCAGGGCCTTCGACAGGTCGTTAACATCATCGCCTTCGTCCTCCACCATCACTCGAGGCTTTAACGGGAACGGTCACAATTTTTAATGTTAACAATTAAATATAAATACAAATTTTATCAATTTCTTGAAGTCATGTGTCTTACATTCAAGATTTTCCAGCTTGCATTGCTAAGGATTTGGTATCTATCTATATAAATAGCCACATAAAACAAAGACTAATCTTTGGTAGATTATTGATTCTAGTATGTCATATCCATATCGAAAAATGCGCTATTTTAGGACATGTTAATGGCAAACATGTGTCAATAAAAAATTAACAACCACAGAAGTGAAAACAAAACCCATACCTTTCCTAATCATGGATCCTACGATGCCATCGTCATATCAATTACTGCATTTTCAACTTCTAAGATCCTGGTTAAGGGGTGTCACGTTTTTTGTTTTGTTTTATCTTTATCTCCTTTTCTCTCTTTCCCTGGCTTGTAACCATTCGGCCTCATTCAGCCAACTGTTTTAAGACGTTTATACCCATTCAGGTGTCGATATCTCCCTGGCGAGCGATAGCGAGCCAGCATTGTATGGAGAAATCCGGCTTCGCCGGCGACACTTTTCTGTCGAAAAAGTACAAATTTAGCTTGTTCTCAAAACAAAAATATATATATGCTGGCTCGCTACCACTCGCCAGGAAAATATTGACACCTGGATGGGGTAAACGTCTTAAAACTGTAGGCTGAATGGGGCCGAATGGATACAAGCCAAAGAGAGAGGGAGAGATTTATATTTTTTGATTAACAAAAAATATTGATAATTACAGTTGTATAATTTATCTCAACTCAATTGATTCCATGTATTCTGTTTCATCTACATGTCGAAAATTTTAGGTGTGAAATTTTGAAGTCAAATGCTGTTTTTACATTCACATTAAAGGCATGTCATTTTATGATTTCATATCGTAGGCACAGATACACTTTAAACTATCAATTTCGGGCACGTTACAGTAACCGACAGTTTGGAGATTTTGAACAATTCAAAAGAGATAAACAACTTTAATATTTGTGTGATATGACCCAGCCAAGGTTCGAACCCAGGCCAGTAGTGCAGCACTCCAACACCTTAACCACTAGGCCACCGAGGAGCTTAAAATTCATGTTCATATATATTAGCAACATCAATCTCCAATACTGTATAATTCTGTATAAAAAAGTTAGATGATTCATTGTCAATACTGTAATAATATAATAAATAAATAAAACCATATTGCCTGTCATTACTATGTTCAGAATTTGTTACAACATAATTATTGTGTACCTTGTTGAGGTGTGTCTTGGTGTTGAGGTGATTCTTGATGGTGGCCTTGGAGGCAAGTTCTTTATGACACACATGACACCTGTACCGTCCTGTGTCACCCACCTGAGTCACCTGGCCACACCTCAAGGCCAGTGTCAGATCATTAACCTCCTTCCCTTTTTCCTGCCTCACCATTTGTGTCCCCATTTGAAGCTGGAACTGTAACATCAATAAACAATAATGTATTACTATAAACTACACTTATCAATAGTCACACAATGACTATAGTGTGCTATGGGGTATTGTGCCTGGGTATTTTATTTGTTTCTATGTGGATGAGTGAGACAAAAGGAAAAAAAATGCCTGTGACGAGTGCCTCCCCCAGAGTTAAAAGAGTGAAAGGGCCAAAATCAAGGAACGTTCGAGCCAAAATGTCTGGACACACGGAGTTTGTCCAGACGGGAGTTAATGATACGAAAGGCTTTCCTTTCTACTTTGTCTAGAAGTGCTGTGTGAGAGGATCCTCCTCACACATGTGAACAATACTCAATACAAGGGCGCACTATGCCCCTGTACAAAGCAAGAAGCTGAGCAGGGGTAAAGAACCCCTTGAGGCGGTTCAGCACACCCAGCTTCTGGGAGGCTGCCTTAGCAAGACTGGTAATATGGTTCTTCCAAGAGAGAGCAGAAGAAAAAGAGACACCGAGAATACTGAGAGAAGATGAAGGGTTGATTTTTGTATTGTTGAAGAATAAGGGATAGTCCGCTAGGAGTTCACGGCGGGTAGTTAGATGGAGACATAGGGTATATAGAACATTATCTAAAACCAAATAATATCAGGTTATTTTTTTAATATTATATGAAGAAAATTTAATAAGATGCAACAACAGAAAATAAAGTATGATCTAAAAAAAAAAAGTTGTTAAGTTGGACTTAGAAACTAAAAATAAAAAATATACAAACATAAAGACACACGAAGAGAACTCGGCTGATAAAATTACTGACGTGTTTGAAGTGCGTCTTGGTGTTGAGGTGAGACTTGATGGTGGCCTTTGAGGAGAGTGATTTGTGACACACCTGGCACGTGTAAGGTCCTGTCCCGCCCATTTGAGTCACCTGCCCACAATTCAGGGCCTTCGTCAGGTCCGTACATCCCTCCCCACTCCCTTGGACCTGAGAATATAATTATGTAAAGTTGAAGTTGCACAAAGGTAAGAGAACTAATCAGAACTGGGTGCAGAAATGCTGGACTGTGAACGTGGGGGAGATGCGCGTAGGGGTACCTGTAATGACATGGGATCAGGTACTCCGGTCCGATCTCAAAATGATGAACTTGAAAACAGAGGCAGCCTTTGACAGGGCCGCCAGGGACGTGAAACTGTAACCACATTCTCTGTGGACAAAACGGTCTTTAAACTTGTATGTATGTATGTATGTATGTATGTATGTAAGAGAAGCATTACGTAGAGTGAGGCTTTCATTATCACAGTTTCATTTTCTATCTATCTATCTATTGCCGGACGCCTTACTCCCCTTACGAGGGTGGCCGTACACAGAATGCCCCCAACCGGACCTATTCCCTGTGAGAGGGACAACCCAAGCCAGTTTAGTGAAGGACTTACAGGATTGACCACTCAGTTTAGGATCCGTCCGACTCCGAGACCCTCTGTGTATCTTGTTAGCACTATTTTTCTACAGTGGTGTTCGGCTAATCCATCCACTAACCTGCCTTACCCTTAGGTAAGCAGTACGGGTTTGTATCAGGTTTACTCCCCTAGACAGGTTGCCAACCAGGGCTGACGAGTACCATCAACCCGAATGTGCATAAGGTTGTCTCCCCTAGATGAGTTGCCGACCAAGGCTAACGAGTCCCATCCACCATTTTACACCGACTTGAATAACCCCTTCTATACCGGCGACGTCTTTCATATTTTATTCTAGCTACGTTTAGTCGATTTAATGCAGTTAAAGAAGGATCTGTGATAGTAAAAAGGGTTAAGTGAGATAGTTCGAAGCCCATTAATTGCTGGGAGGCCCTGTTTAAACTGAATACAAGCGTTTCAATCCGCCTAATAGTTGCCAGAATATAATGAAAAGGACGTCACTGGTACTGAATGGGTTAACCCCTTCTGTTGTATTATATTCTAGCTATATTTAGAAGATTTTTTACAGCTTGAGAAGGATCTGGGATAGTTAAAAGTGTTGATTGAGATAGTTCAAAGCCATATAATTGGTAAAGATAATTCCTAAACCGAATTAAATCGTCTAATAGTTGCCAGAATATAACCAAAAAGACGTCGCTGGTAAAGAAGGGGTTAAGTAGACAACAAATGAGTTGCTCGGAACAGGCAAAATTATTAAAAAATCCTCTTATAATAATTAGAAACATATCATAATAACCCAAAGACGTTTCCCAATATACTGCCCCTTCAG
>CM064529.1:7294729-7310695 GCA_032716605.1 Paralithodes platypus
AGCTTGTAAAAACATCCCCTAGACCCCCTTTCAAGATAAATTTGTACATTTTTAGGTAGAAAAATGTCCCGGCCGAAGCCCAATTCCTTCTAAAATTAGAGGCTCGCTATCGCTCGCCAGAGAAAAAATCGACACCTAAAGTGCATGCAAGGTCTAAATATTGAAAACAAAATGAGTCGAAAGGTCTCCAAATCGTCAAACTAACTGAACAAAATGTGCTAAAACCTCAAAACTAATATGCTAAACATGAAGGAGAAAGGGGTCCATAAAAAGTGAGTACTACCAACAACAACAACAACAACAACAACAACAACAACAACAACAACAACTACCTACTCCCTTAAGTGTCTCGCGCGTCGCCAAGTTTTCCCTATACATCACAAGCGGCTTCACCTTAACACCCTTCCCGATATGCATAATTTTGATGGACAGGTGAAATTTGGGGGGCGGAGGGAAGGGGGTGGGGGGAAGAGAGAGAGAGAGAGAGAGAGAGAGAGAGAGAGAGAGAGAGAGAGAGAGAGAGAGAGAGAGAGAGAGAGAGAGAGAGAGAGAGAGAGAGAGAGAGAGAGAGAGAGAGAGAGAGAGAGAGTGTGTGTGTGTGTGTGTGTGTGTATGTGAGAGTAGTAGGAAAGGAGGGGGGGGGGGGGGAGAGATTTGCGAGTCAATATTAAGAGAATACAAAATTATGAGAATACAAAATTAATGTCTGCAGATGTTTAGGGAAATACTGGGCCCTGGGGTGGAAATACTGGGCCCTGGGGTGGAAATACTGGGCCCTGGGGTGGAAATACTGGGCCCTGGGGTGTGATGAAATAAGTGGGATTAATCTATGTTATTTAAACTTTACGGTACGTACGGTTCATAGACTGAAAAGGGCCATAACGCAGTGTTATTGATCGGTTGAATAAACGATCAAAATAAGATATTGAATCAAAATCTATATAAATCTACCTATATTTACCACTTTAAATACTCAATATCTATATATGTGTGTGTGTGTGTGTGTGTGTGTGTGTGTGTGTGTGTGTGTGTGTGTGTGTGTGTGTGTGTGTGTGTGTGTGTGTGTGTGTGTGAGCAAGTGAGATCGAATATGTGAAAGAAAGAGAGAGAGCGTTTATGTTTATGGGAGAGAGAGTGTGTGTGAAATGGGTGTGTGAGAGAGCGAGAGAGAGAGAGAAAGAGTGAGTGAGTGAGTGAGTGAGTGAGAGTGAGAGAGAGAGAGAGAGAGTGTGAGTGTGAGAGTGAGAGAGAGAGAGAGGGTAATAGGTCTTCTTGTTCTTGCCCGGGTCAACTAGGCCTGACTTATGTTATTGCCTCGTTATGCTAATGACCTCTTTATCATGGAGTTTTTATCTCTCATGGTGCTGTCTCTACCTCCCTCCTCCCCCCCTCTCTCTCACTCTCTCTCACTCACTATCTCTCTCTCTTCACTCACTCACTCACTCACTCACTCTCTCTCTCTCTCTCTCTCTCCCTTCTAAGGATCGATACCCCAGCTGTGGCCCCATTGACATATCTTAATTACCCTCCAATCGTTGGGGGATGGTGAGAAAATGGGATTTTGAGAAGGAAGTCTCACATCGTACCAGTTGCAAGACAGAGCCCGAATAGGGACAACACAACAGAACACAATGAACACACAAACACAAAATACAAATTCTCACACACATCTAGGTCATTGGATATGCAGCTATAATATATATTACATCTATTATGAATATGAACGGGATACACCACCAGAGAGAAAGATTTGCATAGACCCTACGCTTCAAACGAGGTGGTCAGAACATAATGTTAATAATAATAGCAGAACCCAGCAATTAACCCCTTCTGTACCGCAACGTCTTTTTAACTTTATTCTGACTACTATTAGACGATTTTATTACGTTTAATAAGGGCACCCCAGCCATCAACAGGCTTAGAACTATCTCACTTAACCCTTTTTACTACCACAGATCCTTCTTAAACTGTATATAATCGTCTCAATATAGCTACAGTAAAATTAAAAATACGTCCCCGGTACAGAAAGGCTACATTTTTTTTTTAGGTAGAAAATGTCGCGGTTCCTCCTTAATTACAGGCTGGCTATCGCTCGCCAGGAAAATATCAACACCTAAATGGCACGAAAGGTCTAAATAGTAACACAGACATTGGGCGAAAAGTCTTAAAATAGCCAAACTAATGTCCCGAACGTCGTAAAATCTGAAAACTAATGGGGCTAAACATGAAGGGAGAAGGGGGTTCAGAACAATCACCCCTCTCCCCTTAAGGGGAGATCTCCACTTGAGGGATTTTTTTCTTGACCCCTTTCTCCCTCATGTTTAGCCCCATTGCTTTTGATATTAAAAAATGTTTGCCCCATTAGTTTAGCGATTTTAAGAACTTTTACGCCATATTAAGACCTTTCGTGCCATTTAGGTGTCGATTTTATCCTGGCGAGCGATAGCGAGCCTGTACTTTAAGAGGAACCGGCCTTCGGCCGGGACATTTTTCTACTGACAAATGTACAAATATATCTTTAAAGGGACTCAAGGGGGTGTAATTTTAAGATTGATGGAGGTCTAGGGAACAAAGTAAATACCTCCCCTTAAGGATAAAGGCTCAAAGCTACCCATGGATATATCCTTATTTATGTACACGACTATACAGTGGCGGACTTGGATTTTTTTTATTTTTTTATCCTACACTTGGCCCTCTCTTTAAGGGGAGGTATTTAGTTTGTTCCCTACTTTTTCATCAAGCTTAAAATTACATCCCCTAGACCCCCTTTCAAGATAAATTTGTACATTTTTCGGTAGACAAATAAATTACAGGCTCGCTATCGCTCGCCAGGAAAATATTTACACCTTAACGGCACGAAAGGTCTTAAAATTGACAGAAATGGGGCAAAATGTCTTAAAATATCCAAACTACTAGGGCGAAGGTCTTAAAATCTCAAAAGCAATCGGGCTAAACATGAGGGAGAAAGGGGTCCAGAAAAAAATCCCTCAAGTGGAAAGCTCCCCATAAAATGACGCAGCTTATCCTCCCATGCTCGCTACCCTTGAGCGATATTATTTAGATCAGGAAGTACCTCTAGGAAGTACCTCTAGGAAGTACCTCTAGGAAGTACCTCTAGGAAGTACCTCTAGGAAGCAAAGGGATACGGGATATCTCAAGTAACGGGGGTGACCTGCTTTTTTTCTCTCTTTCTCTGGCTTGTATCCATTCGGCCCAATTCAGTCTACTGTTTTAAGACCTTTATCCCCATCCAGGTGTCGATTTATCGCGAGCCAGCATTGTATGGAAATATCCGGCTTTGCCGGAGACATTTTTCTATCGAAAAATGTACAAATTTAGCCTGCTGTCAAAAACCTTTTAAAATTATGCTGGCTCGCTACCGCTCGCCAGGAAAAAATCGACACCTGGATGGGGATAAACGTCTTAAAACAGTAGGCTGAATGGGGCCGAATGGATACAACCCAGAGAGAGGGAGAAAGAGAAAAAAAAACGAGGTGGGCCCCCTTAACCCTTTGACGAATTTAGACAGTTTTTCCTGGCTATCAATAGACGATTTTATGCAGATTAAGAAGGATCTGTGGGAATGATAAGGGTAAAGACCTTCGTATGCTATAGTTTATTCACTGTAAGTAGGCCAGAAATCATAACCTCTATCCTCTGTAACTCAAAAAGGGCTGGAGCAAATTGGCTGTAAATTTCCACATATATTCCTTGACTGACTCTTCCCAAATGGTGGAGAGATTAGCTCGATTACTCTAAGTCGTTTTTGAGTTACAGAGGTTAGAAGTCATGATTTCTCGCCTAGTTACTGCGAATAGACTATAACGGCAGATTTCTACCCGTGACGTCACCCGAATCACGCCTGTAGACACCCAAAATGAGATCGATACCGGAGCTGGTGAGGAGTGGATAATATATGCTGGTTCAATCGTATGGCACAACACAGTACTTATTTTCACTTATATATATTTATTTTTATTTTCTTAGTTTCTTCCCTAGACCTCCATCAAACTTAAGGGGAGATATCCACTGAGGGACTTTTTTCTGGACCCCTTTCTCTCTCATGTCTAGCCCCATTGCTTTTCAGATTTTAAGATGTTTGCCCCATTAGTTTGGCGATTTTAAGAAGTTTCACCCCATTTGTCACTTTTAAGACCTTTCGTCCCATTTAGGTGTCGATTTTTTCCTGGCGAGCGATAGCGAGCCTGTAATTTAAGGGGAACCGGCCTTTGGCCGAGACATTTTTCTACCGAAAAATGTACAAATTTATCTTGAAAAGGGGTCAAGGGGGTGTAATTTCAAGCTTGATGGAAGTCTAGGAAACAAACTAAAAACAAAACAAGGATCCCCTTCAAGATCTATTTGTACTTTTTTCGGTAGAAATATGTCCCGGTTCCTCTTAAATTACAGGCTCGCTATTGCTCGCCAAGATAAAATAGACCCCTAAATGCCACCCAAATGTTAAATATTGACAAAGAAAAGGGGCGAAAGGTCTTAATATCGACAAACTCATGGGGCGATCGTCTTAAATTCTCAATAATATGGGGCCTAAACATAAATGGGCGGATGAATGTACAGGCTCTCAGTCTATGCCCGAGAGGGAGTAGTTGGAATATAGAAAAAAAAAAAAAAAAATTAAAACCCAGACAAGACTCCGTGCATCCCAAAATGTTCCTAGCTCACACTTTCATAGACGCGATAAACAAGCCAACTGTTGTGATGTCCCATGCTAGGCTTTCATTATCTCACAACGTACCTCGGTAAAATCCTGCGTACCGGGGAGATCTGTACTTATATCTCAATAATTAAGTAATGTTACAATATATTTTTACATTTTACATTCATAAAATATAGTCCACTAATATAGTAGTTTAGGCTTGGTTAGGTTTAGGTTAGGTTACGTTAAGGGGAGATCTCCACTTGAGGGATTTTTTTCTTGACCCCTTTCTCCCTCATGTTTAGTCCCATTGCTTTTGATATTATAAAACGTTTGCCCCATTAGTTTAGCGATTTTAAGAACTTTCACCCCATATTAAGACCTTTCGTGCCATTCAGGTGTCGATTTTATCCTGGCGAGCGATAGCGAGCCTGTAATTTAAGAAGAACCGGCCTTCGGCCGGGACATTTTTCTACCGAAAAATGTACACATTTATCTTTTATTTATTTATATACAGGGGTGTAATTTTAAGCTTGATGGAGGTCTAGGGAACAAACTAAATACCTCCCCTTAAAGATATTGTTCAATGTTTCTTAGTAAACAGGCATCTGCAAAATAGTGCTTCTACACAGGATCTTACCCATCCCTTTTCCCTAGATTTTTGTTTAGTATAGAATTGTAGTGCTTGCCGAAGTTGAGAAGAACAGTGAAATATATGCGATACCTATTGTAGATTACCGATAGTATTAAGTTCCATGCAAAATATCAACATTTACAGTAGATGCATGCGATTAACAGATTCTGAAATTGATATTAAAAAAACAAGCTGGCATTATGTGAATATAGAAAACACCGTATGTACAGTTGCCCAAATAAGTGATGTCGCGGCATCAAGTATATTTCGATTAATAATTGGTATCAGCGCTATCTAAACATTAATTCATCGTTTCGAGTGAGATATACAAACATGTTCCTATCTTTACACACCCTATTCAACATCTGACAGACATTAATACAGCACACAGCGAGCAAAACGTAATGACAGCGGCGCCACGACTTATTTGGCCGACTGTACGCATAAATATTGAAGGAAAGATGCACTAGTAGATAATAACAACACAAGCAATATAATGCTATATGTGAATATTGGCAACAACACAATAATTAGTAAACTAATAATAACAAAATAAAACAATAGAGCAAAGTTATAAAACATATATTATCTTCGTGGGTCTAAAATTATATTACTGTAACATAACAAAAACAACTTAATATTCAAAACAATCCAACTAAATGAACGGATACATAATAATCTGTCTTTACCTAATTCTGTTGTTGCTTTTACCGCCGATGGGATGGGGAGATATCTTGTTATGGTGGGGATCCAGCGTATAGCCGGCAGCCAGTCACTAGTGTAGGGCCACTCAGACACGTCCGTCGACACCATTCTGCTCACTGTGTTAACGTTCACGACAGCTCCCCTTCTGCCTACGCCCTTCTCCGCTGCTTCCCGGGTGCTTGGTGAGGTGGTGGAGCAGCGGGGTGTGGGCTGTGACGTGTGTCTGTAGTACGGGTGAGGAGCGTGGAGCCTGGATGGTAGAGTCCAAGGTGTGATGAGGCCGGAGCTGGGGTCTAGTTGTGTCGCTCTGGAGGCCTGGAGACATCTGAACCCTGCGCAGACGCCGTGGGAGTCGTGGGCGGTCCGGTATAGAAGGCGGGGCTGTGCGGAGAATGGGTGGACTTACAAGAATGGGTGTTTCAAAGAGAGTGGGCGGTACGGAGGCCTGATCGGGTCGCTAGGTGGCAGGGTGAGAGGGCCTGGCAGTGGTCAGTGCGGGGGTCACTGATTTACTTTACAGTTTCTTTTCATCTTACGATAAATTGAATCTTTTAGCAGCTCATTTCTCGATATGTAATGGAACAATATGAATCTACTATGTCTCTGCATCATATTAAGACCAAGTATATAATTATTTAGCACCATATTTCACAACAAAAAATATATATAAAATAGCTGAAATTTTTTGACTACCTAGACCACCCTTAGACCTCCAACTTGGCCGAACCTTGGTCTGTGTCCGCCGCCCGAGCCAAACCATCTAGGACGCCAATATGTGGGAATATTTGAATCAATACAAATTAGTGAATTATGGGGGTAAACTCGCTTTTTCTGGATCCCTTTCTTCCTCATGTTTAGAATATTAGTTTTGAAATTTTAAGACGTTCGTTCCATTAGTTTGGCGATTTTGAGACCTTTCGCCCCATTTCTTTATCAATATTAAGACCTTTCGTGCTATTTAGGTGTCTATTTTTTCATGGTGAGCGATAGCGAGCCTGTAATTTTAGAAGGAATCGGCCTTCGGCCGGGACATTCTTCTACCGAAAAATGTACAAATTTATCATGTAAGGGGATCTACGGGGTAGTTTTTAAAATGCTTGATGGAGGGTTAGCGAGGAAACTCAATAATATATAAATAAATAAATACATAGACCAAAAAACAAGTCGAGGAAGGAGTTAGTCGAACAGCAGGTATGCAAGGCTATTACGTAGATGCAAATGTGTGTGAGTATGTGCGTATGTGCGTAAACGTTTTTTCCCTCCCCGCCGGGCTGCTTGAATACGCGCGGAACAGCTCCTTTGCCAGACTCAATCACAACCGAGGGGTGCTCCTTATAAGTACGAGGCATAACCGTCTTGGTGGTGTAATGGTTAGAGTGTTTCAAAATTTGTGTGTGATAACCCAGGTTCGAATCCCGGTGGATCACATATATGCTTTCATTAATTTCATTGGAGGTGTTTGGTGGTGTGGTGAAAATAATAAAATATACATCAGAAGTAACAAGATATGAATGGTTTGAAAGCAGCGCACATAATAAGGCTAGGGCTCCTTCTGTGCCGCCTGTGTCCCTGTTGATAACCCCTTCTGTACCACCGACGTCTATTTAGTTTTGTTCTAGCTATATTTAGACGATTCTGTACACTTTAAGGGGAGGTATTTAGTTTGTTCCCTAGCCTTCCATCAAGCTTAAAATTACACCCCCTTGAGTCCCTTTCAAGATAAATTTGTACATTTTTCGGTAGAAAAATGTCCCGGCCGAAGGCCGGTTCCTCTTAAATTACAGGCTCGCTATCGCTCGCCAGGATAAAATCGACACCTGAATTACACGAAAGGTCTTAATATGGGGTGAAAGTGCTTAAAATCGCTAAACTAATGGGGCAAACGTTTTATAATATCAAAAGCAATGGGGCTAAACATGAGGGAGAAAGGGGTCAAGAAAAAAATCCCTCAAGTGGAGATCTCCCCTTAAGAAGGATCGGTGGTAGTGACAAGGCTTCAGTGAGCTAGTTCCAAGCCGTTTAATTGCTGGAAGCTCTTTTCAAACTGAATAAAATCGTCTAACAGTAGCCAGAATAAAGTGAAAAAGACTGCACCGGTACTGAAGGGGTTAAAGGCCAGGAC
Source organism: Paralithodes platypus (assembly GCA_032716605.1). Taxonomy (NCBI): domain Eukaryota; kingdom Metazoa; phylum Arthropoda; class Malacostraca; order Decapoda; family Lithodidae; genus Paralithodes; species Paralithodes platypus. Next base: position 7,302,848 of record CM064529.1, read on the forward strand.
AGAAAGACAGCAATGTGACACGTGAACATACCCACATAATATATTGTTAGTTTTAATAAATACAAAGCCTCTTTAGATGCAAGTCGTATACCTTTGGAGCATTTTTATAGATAGATGGAGTTATTTTAATGATTTACAAAATATCAATAAAACACACACACACACACACACACATATATATATATAAGATACAATGCATGGAAGAAGGTAAAAACAAACACAAAACACAAATATGTACGGCAATACATATTGCATTCAAAGTGGTAATATAATACGATACGTGCATTTGTATTGTAAGAGCTAACCCGGAAATAGATGTCTGGAAAAATGGTTTGTGGTCTCTCAGTTCACGCGTACAAGACGGAATCAAACCAATGCCTGGAATGATAATGTCTGCAAAATTTTTCCTTATTCTCCCAGTTCACGCGTACAAGACGGAATAAATACTAAGGCCTAGATCCTCTGCCGATGCCGATTTGTGTAAATAAATTGACCTCTCAATCATGATCTCTGATTAAGGGGAGGTTTCCACTTGAGGGATTTTTTTCTTGACGCCTTTCTCCCTCATGTATAGCCCCATTCCTTTCTATTTTTAAGACGTTCGCCCCATTATATTGACGATTTTAAGAACTTTCGACCCATTTCTGTCAATTTTAAGACCTTTCGTGCCATTTAGGTGTCGATTTTATCCTGGCGAGCGATAGCGAGCCTGTAATTTAAGAGTAACCGGCCTTCAGCCGGGGCATTTTTCTACCGAAAAATGTACAAATTTATCTTGAAAGGGGCTCAAGGGGGTGTAATTTTAAGCTTGATGGATACCTAGAGACCAAACTAAAAACCTCCCCTTAAGTGACCTATGATTAGGGGGGAGGGTTTATTTATTTTTCAATGTGTTTATTTACTTATTTATTAGCTTCCTCCCTAGACCTTCATTAAGCTTAAACAAAAAACACCCAAGATCCCGCTTCTAGATAAATTTGTAAATTTTTCGGTAGAAAAATGTCAAGGCGCGAAGGCCGATTTCTCCTAAATTACCAGCTCGCTTCCGCTCGCTAGGATTTTTTTGTTTACACCTAAATGGCACGAAAGGTCTTAATGTTGACTAATAAATCCTCCGCCTACGCCGATTTGCGTACATAAGTTGACCTCTCATTATCACTGATATGGTGAACTAGGATGGTTGTTTAAGGGGGGATGGTTGTTTAAGGGGGGATGGTTGTTTAAGGGGGGGATGGTTGTTTAAGAGGGGATGGTTGTTTAAGGGGGGATGGTAGTTTAAGGGGGGATGGTTGTTTAAGGGGGGATGGTAGTTTAAGGGGGATGGTTGTTTAAGGGGGGATGGTTGTTTAAGGGGGGATGGTTGTTTAAGGGGGGAGGGGTTGTTTAAGGGGGGATGGTTGTTTTAAGGGGGGATGGTTGTTTTAAGGGGGGATGGTTGTTTAAGGGGGGATGGTTGTTTAAGGGGGGATGGTTGTTTAAGGGGGGATGGTTGTTTAAGGGGGGATGGTTGTTTAAGGGGGGATGGTTGTTTAAGGGGGGATGGTAGTTTAAGGGGGGATGGTTGTTTAAGGGGGGGATGGTTGTTTAAGGGAGATGGTTGTTTAAGGGGGATGGTTGTTTAAGGGGGGATGGTTGTTTTAAGGGGGGATGGTTGTTTAAGGGGGATCCTGGGGTTGTTTAAGGGGGATCCTGGGGTTGTTTAAGGGGGCTCCTGGGGTTGTTTAAGGGGGATCCTGGGGTTGTTTAAGGGGGAGGGTTGTTTAAGGGGGGATGGTTGTTTAAGGGGGGGATGGTTGTTTAAGGGGGGGATGGTAGTTTAAGGGGGGGATGGTTGTTTAAGGGGGGATGGTTGTTTAAGGGGGGGGGGTTGTATATATATATATATACATTCCATTATTTCTTTAGTTTCCTCGCTAGACCGTCATCAAGCTTAAATATACACTCCCTAGATTCCTCTTCAGGATAAATTTGTTTATTTTTCGATAGCAAATTGTCCCGGACGGAGGCCGGTTTCTTCTAAGATGACAAGCTCGCTATCGCTCGCCAGGAAAAAAAATCGACACCTAAATGACACGAAAGGTCTTGATACTTATATAGAAATGGGACGAAAGGTTTTAAAATCGACAAACTAATGGGACGAACGTCTTAAAATGACAACACTAATGGGGCTAAACATGAGTAAGAAGGGGGTTCCAGAATAAACGACCCATCTCCCCTAAAGATGGAAGTGTGGGAATCCTCTGATGAATTGATACATGTTATGCTTTTGAAATCCCATAGATCTTTCCTAAGCTCTATACAATCGTCTATAGTCAGCTAAAATATACGCCCAAACGCATATTCACATACTGGATAGCTTTTTTGGTCCTCTTTCTTCCTCATGTTTAGCCCCATTAGTTTTCAGATTTTAAGACGTTCGCCCCATCAGTTTGGCGATTTAAAGACTTTTCACTCTATTTATTTGTCAATATTAAGACCTTTTGTATAATTTGTGTCTATTTTTTTTCCTGGCGAGCGATAGCGAGCCTGTAATATAGTAGTAACCGGTCTCTGGCCGGGACATTTAATTAAATCGAAAAATGTACAAATTTATCTTGGGGTGTTTTATAAAATTTGATGGAGGTCTAGCTAAGAAACTAAAATACATAGGAATAATTGAATTAACAAAACAAACAAAAAAACCCGGCTCATCTCCCTTTAAATACTGAGAGCAGCGAAGGTTGAATATTGCAATGCCATAATATTTGTGTCACCGTCCATTGGCCCTTCCACAAGAGTATGAACGATCACTTATACGCCGATAGAAAGGCAGGGCGTCTAACCGGAGCAATTTTGTTTGAAGACTTGAATGACTATGAGAGAGAATATTTGACAATTAGCATAAACTAGCATTGTGTTGGCCATTTTATCACTTCCACCCAATTTTGTTTGAAGACTTGAATGCTTATGATAATGAATATGCAACAATGATAACATAATGAACATGCAACAATGATAACATAAACTGGCATTGTTTTGGCAATGTTACCACTTACAAAGACATAATTTGAACATTAAACCATAATTTGAACTTTGGATACACAATGTTAAAGACTACAAATAATGTACTCGGCTTTCGTTTAAAATGGTTCACTTTTTGGTCGATTTTTTTGTTTATATATTTATTATTTTTTTCTAATTTCCTCCCTAGACCTCCATCAAACTATATGCAAAAACATCCATTAGATCCCCCTTCTAGATTAGTTTGTACATTTTTCGGTAGAACAATGTCCTGGCCGAAGGACCGTTCTTCCAAAATTACAGGCTCACTATCGTTCGCCAGGAAAACAATCGACACCAAAATAACACAACAGGTCTTAATATTGACACAGAAATGGGCCGACAGGTCTTAAAAACAAGAAACTAACGGGGCAAACATCTTAAACTCTGAAAACCAATGGGGCTAAACATGAGGGAGAAGGGGATTTAGAAAAACGACCCATCTCCCCTTAACACTCTGTAGAAAGGCTTTATTTTTTCCCGACCATCAACTGAACTGAACAACTCATAAACGATATCCCTCTTTCATACTACTGTACTACTGTGTGTACATGATCTTATCTTACGTTATGATACAAGCATATCGAATTCACAATATAATTGTATTAGGAACATTCATATTACACTTGAAAATAATATAATACAAATCTCGGAAAACAGTAACATACCAAAAATAATATAAATAAATAAATAAACATGTACATGAATTAATAAATTAATAACTTAATTAAATATCTGTCTATCTATCTATCTCTATATATATAGACAATTATATATATATATATATATACCGGTATATATAATATTATATATATATTATTTATTGATACCTAGTTTCATTATTAATGAATCTAAAATAGTAAAAATAATGATGTTTCTATAGTTAATTTCTACGTAATAGATAACATAAATTATGTTACCAACTGTTTACAAGTCAGTGTACAATCGGGAGTATTAAGTGTTGTCATAGATTCCAGTGGTCTTCGCTCAAAAAAGTGTTATTGGCATCTTTATAGTTACTGGGAAAAGTGCTTATCCCTCAGGGTATTAGTCACTGTCCCAAACCGTGTGAAATATCTGACAACACTTATTAACCTCGACTGTACACGGTCTCCGGAGTGTTGGTACCCAATAACCTATTTATCCCTTGAATCTGAGTCACACCAGTAGCTTACTGGTAGTTATATATCGGCGTCTGGTCTGTGGTACGATATAATAATTTATGTACACCAACGTATGCCATGATTGATATTTATTGGACTATTTAAAACAATAAATGTGTTATTCTAATATTTTCAATGGTTAAAATTGTTAGTGTGGTGAAATGCTCAAAGATGTTGAGGTGAGTAAAGTAAGCCAGACTATTCTATTTAGTGACATAAAATAACGCTTAATGTATTAATGCTTTATTGAGTGTCCTTGCTAGACCTCCATCAAACATAAACAAACACCCACTAGCCCCCTTTCCAAATATGTTTGTACATTTTTCTCGCACACTGTCTGTCACACACACAGTCTGTGTCACACACTGTCTGTCTGTATGTAAGTATGTAAGTATTATGTTCCTTCCAACAACCAACCATACTCCTAAAATCGATTAATGAAATTTACAAACACATGTGGCAGTCCGTGGATTCGAACCCAGGATGCTCACACCGAAAATCAACACCTTATACATCGCACCACGAAGACAGTTAAAGGCTGGTGGATGTAAGTATGTATGTATGGAATACGCGACCCCGAGGAATATTAATTTTAGCCCGGATATGAATTATAGATGGTGTGGCACGCAGGAGGTGCAAGATTAATGTGGCTACCTTACCTCTCGTTTGTTGTGGCCTCCAGATCCACCTACTATACCATACCATTGGCTCAACACCTCACTCACTCATTCATTCATACTCACTCATTCTTACGCACCAATTCATCCATATTCATTAATTTGTACTTACTGATTCATACTTACTCACTCATACATATTCACTGTCTTAGGAATGTGCCTGCTCACTCATACTCACGGGTCCATACTCACTCATTCCCTCATACTTACTCATTCACTCACTTACTAATTTAACACATATACTGTAATATACTTTAGCTCATAATATACTCTCCCTCTGATTGACTGTGGTACTAGTAGAACCAGACAATACCACTCGCTCACTCACTCATCCACTCATTCATATATTCATTCACTCACTCATTCATTCATTCAAACTCACTCATTGATACACACTCACTTATAATCACTCACTCATTCATTCAGACTCACTCATTCGCTTACTAATTCACACACTCACTCAGTTACATTCACTCACTCATTCATTCGCTTACTCATCACAACACACTCACTCATTCATTCAAATTCACTCATTCGCTTACTCATGTATACACTCGAACACTTATACTCACTCACTCACTGTTTCAACACGCATGATATATATAGTGCACGTACTGTACGCCTCCACACACACACACACACACACACAGCAACTGTACTATCTCTGTCGCTCCCACCTACTCATATAGGCCTATTCTTCCACACACACACACCCCTACACCCACCACCCACATACATTAACTGTACTCTCTGTGTCGCTCCCATCTCCTCATATAATCTTCCAAACACATATACACCCTACATACACGTAACACACAAACACACAATACTCTGCCACACATATCCATACACACACACACACACACACACCCCAGTACACACACACATAACACACCTGGTACCATAATACTTTGCTCCTTCACTCTTGCCTTTATTAACCATTGAGGGGGAGTGAGGCCTATGGGGCGTGTGCACTGGACTTATTCACAACCCCTCGATCTTTTCTACCTTCCCCCTCCTCTCTTCCCTTCTTTTCTATCCCCCTCATCCCCTTCCCATATCCTCCTATCTTCACATTCTCTCTCTGTCCCATCTCCTTCTCTTACCCTCCTCTCTTCATCTTCTCTCTCTGTCCCATGATCCCATCCCCTCCTTTCTACCCTTTCTCCTCTTCTCCCCTCTCTGCCCTATCCCCTTTACCTTCCTCCTTCTTCTACCCTTCCTTCCTCTCACTTCCCCTCCCCCACCCCCCTTTTCTCCTCCTTGCCCCTCTCCCTCCTCCTTGTTGTACCCCATTCCCCTTTTCTCTTGACTTAGCCACTGCTCTTCTCTCCTTCTCCCTCGCCTTCTCACCCCCACTTTCCCTTCTCTTCCATCCCCCTCCTCCTCCTCCTTCATGCCCCTTTACCTCCTTGGCCCACTTCCCTCCAACTCCTTCATTTGCTCCCCCTCCTTGGCCCCCCCCTCCCCCCCCCCCTCCTTGCTCCCCCACTCTCACAGCTACATAAAAACCCACAGTCTGACACTTTTATGAATTGGGGAGTTTTACTTAGGTCTCCCCTCCCCTTCCTCTCTCCTCCTCTGTATCTCTTGCCTGGTCTCTCTCACTCTACACCCCCCGCCACCACACACACACACACCTCTCTCTCATTCTTGTTTAATCTGCTGACACGTTTTCACCCTTCGTTGCTATATATATATTATAGTACTTCCAACTCTTCTTCATTAGCTCTCTCTGCCTTTCTAAAGCCTTGTCTCATCGCTTTTCTCAGTCTATAATCTTACGCCTTTCTCCTTCTCTATTCTAATTTCTTTCATTTATTAGTTTATCTGCACTCTATTGTTTTGCTTATACTGTGTGTTTTATCTGCGCTCTATTGTTTTGCTTATACTGTGTGTTTTATCTGCGCTCTAATTGTTTTGTCTTAATACTGTGTGTTTTAATCTGCGCTCATATTGTTTCTGCTTATAACTGGTGTGGCTTTATCTGCGCTCTATTGTTTTGCTTATACTGTGTGTTTTATCTGCGCTCTATTGTTTTGCTTATACTGTGTGTTTTATCTGCGCTCTATTGTTTTGCTTATACTGTGTGTTTTATCTGCGCTCTATTGTTTTGCTTATACTGTGTGTTTTATCTGCGCTCTATTGTTTTGCTTTATACTGTGTGTTTTAGATCTGCACTCTATTGTTTTGCTTACTGACTGGTGGTTTTGATCTGCCGCTCTATTGTTTTGCTTACACTGTGTGTTTTATCTGCGCTCAATTGTTTTGCTTATACTGTGTGTTTTATCTGCGCTCTATTATTTTGGCTTATACTGTTGGTGTTTCTATGGACGCTCTATTGTTTTGCTTCTACTGTTTGTTTTATCTGCGCTCTAACTGTTTTGGCTTATACTGTGTGTTTTCATCTCAGTTTTCTTCTTCCATTTTGCAATTTTCTCTGTATCGCTCTTGACACTATCCAAGGCCTACTCTCTGAAGGATTATTTTCCTGCAGTGTCCCCCTTCCAACCTTGTGTTCGTGTTTGTTTGACTCTATTTAATTTAGCGCCTATATTTTTGGTTTGCTTCCACCATTGACTTTGTGTGTGTTATTCCCTTTTCTTTGCTCTTCTCCCTTCCGTTTGTGCTCATGTCAACAATTCGGTTCTATTCCAACACCGTTATGTCATGTTAGAAACCCATCATGCATTTATTTCCTTCGTCCATAATTTTGGGTCTCTCTCTCTCTCTCTCTCTCTCTCTCTCTTACCCTAATATGTTCCCTGATTGCATAACCAAATCAATACCCGTCAAATAGCTCCCCAGAAAACCTGTTCATGTTTTTAATATTGCAGATTCTTTATTTAAATTCGCGTAGTTTATTGTGCAGGAAGCGGCAATATTTACGTTTTGGGGAGGGAAATTAATAGTGCAAAAAAATATTCTGCCATTTCGGGGGACAGATACAAATTTGTATTGCATTGTAA
>CM064529.1:7310795-7313295 GCA_032716605.1 Paralithodes platypus
TTGACTGTTGGTACTAGTATAAAAACCAGACCAATACCACTCGCTCACTAGGTCATCCACTCATTTCATATATTCATTTCCCTCTTCACTCATTTCATGTCATTCAAAACTCACTCATTTGATCACACTCACTTATAATCCACTCACTCATTCATTCAGACTCGACTCATGGTCGCTTTTACTAATTCACACACCAACTCAGTTACATTCACTCACTCATTCATTCACACTACTCATTCATTTCGCTACTCAATCACAACACACTCACTCCAGTCATTCAAATTCACTCATTCGCTACCTCATGTATACCCTCGCACACTTATACTCACTCACGCTCACTGTTTCAACACGCATGATATATATAGTGCACGTACTGTACGCCTCCACACACACACACACATCAACTGTACTATCTCTGTCGCTCCCCACTACTCATATAGGCCTATTCTTCCACACACACACACCCCTACACCCACCACCCACATACATTAACTGTACTCTCTGTGTCGCTCCCATCTCCTCATATAATCTTCCAAACACATAGACACCCTACATACACGTAACCACACCAACCACAATACGCCTGCCACACATATCCATACACCACACACACACACACCCCCCAGTACACACACACTAACACACCTGGTTACCATAATACTTTGCTCCTTCACATCTTGCCTTTATTAACCATTGAGGGTGAGTGAAGGCCTATGGGGCGTGTGCACTGGACTTATTCACACCCCATCGATCTTTTCTACCTTCCCCCTCCTCTCTTCCCTTCTTTTCTATCCCCCGCATCCCCTTCCACTAGCCTCCTATCTGCCATTCTCTCTCTGTCCCATCTCCTTCTCTTACCCGCCTCTCTTCATCTTCTCTCTCTGTCCCATGATCCCATCCCCTCCTTTCTAAACCCTTTCTCCTCTTCTCTCCCTCTCGGCCCTATCCCCTTTACCTTCCTACCTTCTTCTAACCCCTTCCTTCCTCTCACTTTCCCCTCCCCCACCCCCCTTTTCTCCTCCTGGCCCGCTCCCTCCTCCTGTTTGTACCCCATTCCCCTTTTCTCTTGACTTATCCACTGCTCTTCTCTCCTTCTCCCTCGCCTTTCTCCACCCCCACTTTTTCCCTCTTCTTCCATCCCCCTCCTCCTCCCTCCTTCATGCCCCTTTACCTCCTGGGCACCACCTCCCTCCAACTCCTTCCTTTGCTCCCCCTCCTTGGCCTCCCCCTCCTTGGCCTCCTCCTCCCCAACTCTCACAGCTACATAAAAACCTACAGCCTGACACTTTTATGAATTGGAGAGTTTTACTTAGGTTTCCCCTCCCCTCCCTCTCTCCTCCTCTGTATCTCTCGCTCGGTCTCTCTCACTCTACACCCCCCGCCACCACACACACACACACACCTCTCTCTCATTCTTGTTTAATCTGCTGTCACGATTTCACCCTTCGGTGCTATATATATATTATAGTACTTCCAACTCTTCTTCATTAGCTCTCTCTGCCTTTCTAAAGCCTTGTCTCATCGCTTTTCTCAGTCTGAATCTTAGACGCCTTTCTCCTTCTCTATTCTGATTTCTTGCATGTCATTAGTTTCTCTGCTCTCTCTTGTGTTTTTGCTTATCCTGGTGTGTTTTATCTGCGCTCTATTGTTTTGCTTATACTGTGTGTTTTATCTGCGCTCTATTGTTTTGCTTATACTGTGTGTTTTATCTGCACTCTATTGTTTTGCTTATACTGTGTTTTATCTGCGCTCTATTGTTTTGCTTATACTGTGTGTTTTATCTGCGCTCTATTGTTTTGCTTATACTGTGTGTTTTATCTGCGCTCTATTGTTTTGCTTATACTGTGTGTTTTATCTGCACTCTATTGTTTTGCTTGTACTGTGTGTTTTTCTCTGCGGCTCTATTTGGTTTTGCTTATACTGTGTGTTTTATCTGCGCTCTATTGTTTTGCTTATACTGTGTGTTTTATCTGCGCTCTATTGTTTTGCTTATACTGTTTTGTTTGCTTATACTGTGTGTTTTATCTGCGCTCTATTGTTTTGCTTATACTGTGTGTTTTATCTGCGCTCTATTGTTTTGCTTATACTGTGTGTTTTATCTGCGCTCTATTGTTTTGCTTATACTGTGTGTTTTATCTGCGCTCTACTGTTTTGCTTATACTGTGTGTTTTCATCTATTTTTCTTCTTCCATTTTGCATTTTCTCTTTATCGCTCTTGACACTATCCAGGCCTACTCTCTGAAGGCTTATTTCCTTCAGTGTCCCCTTCCATACTTGTGTTCGTGTTGTTTGACTCTATTTAATTTACCTATATTTTTGCTTCCACCATTGACTTTGTGTGTGTTATTCCCTTTTTCTTTTCTTCTCCCTTCCGTTGTTCTCTGTCACAAGTTGTTCTATTACAACACCGTTCTGTCATTCATAAACCCATCATGCATTTAATTTCTTAGTCCTTATTGTTTTCGGTCTCTCGCTCTCTCTCTCTCTCTCTCTCTCTTAC
>CM064529.1:7318295-7408295 GCA_032716605.1 Paralithodes platypus
AGAGAGAGAGAGAGAGAGAGAGAGAGAGAGAGAGAGACAGAGAGAGAGAGAGAGAGAGAGAGAGAGAGAGAGCTACATAGAGCTACTGTACATAGATACACAGACCACACAGACCTCAAGGTCCTTACTAGGCAGTCTGGCCTTACAAACTATATATATATATATATATATATATATATATATACAGTATATATATATATATATATATATATATATATATATATATATATATATATATACTGTATATACACATATACAGACATATATACACACATACACATACATATATACATATATACACACATACACATAAATATATACATACATACACATACATATATACATACACACATATGTATACATACATACACATACATATATACACACATACATGCATATATACAGTATATATACATATACATCCGTATACACACATATATACATATACATATACACATAAACACACACATTATATATATATTATAATATATATATATATATATATATATATTATTAATATATATATATATACACATATATTTACATAATATATATATATATATACTTTTTTGTTTTCATATCACCCCAGCCCTCTGGAGAGAGAGAGAGAGAGAGAGAGAGAGAGAGAGAGAAGAGAGAAGAGAGAGAGAGAGAGAGAGAGAGAGAGAGAGAGAAGAGAGAGAGAGAGAGAGATAGAGAGAGAGAGAGAGAGAGAGAGAGAGAGAGAGAGAGAGAGAGAGAGAGAGAGAGAGAGAGAGAGAGAGAGAGAGAGAGAGAGAGAAGGGTCAGCATCAATCAATACTGTCTTACACCGCCGCCCCTGACAAAGCCCTATTACATCCGGCAGAGGAAATGGACGTTGGCTGTATTGCTCCGGTATATGCTCCGAACCCCGGCTCTCTCCAGGGGGACCACGCCTTACACGACCCCTCACCCTCACTCACACACACACACACAGACACACACACACACACACACACACACACACACACACATTCTTAGCGACACTGTTTATGTAAGATTATGATGCATTATGTATGATGTATGATGTATTATGTATTATGTATTTTGTATTATGTATTTAGTTGAAGATTACTTTAATGTATGAACAGCCATTGTATATTTAATGGAAATAAAATAATCCGAATCTCTCTCTCTCTTTCTCAAGATGACCAGTTATTTATCCTAGCTTCCTTCTCACCTATACAAGACTATCTTAGCTGAACTTAACTGCAACTAAATTAACTCTCTCTCTCTCTCCTTCACGCTCAGACACGGTACGAAGGAGCGTGGAGGAGCAGCGGAGGAAGAGCGTTGAAGAAAAGGGATTGTGTTGTAGGGGTGGGGGTGGGGGGGGGGGGGGTGAAGGGGAGCTTGGATATATCTATGGGGGAGATGGGCCGTTTTTCTGGACCCCTTCTCCTCCCTCGTGTTTAGCCCCATTAGTTTTCAAATTTTAAGACGTTCGTCCCATTAGTTTGGCAATTTTAAGACCTTTCGCCCCATTTTTTGTTTAAAGATGAAGACTTTTTGTGTCTTATGAATGTCGACATTTTCCTGGCGAGCGATAGCGAGCCTGTAATTTAAGAGGAACCGGCCTTTGGCCGAGACATTTTTCTGTAGAAAAATGTACAAATTTATCTTGAAGGAGGGTCTTGGGCAAGTCTTCTTTTAAGTTTGATGGAGGTCTAGGGATTAACTGTTACTTGTTCGATTTCTCAAACCAATTAATAAAGCATGCAACTCAAAGCTAAACCTCGCATTTTATACTTTTCCAAGCTCAAGTGTTCAAGACATTGTATATATCCACACATGGTATATATCCACACATGGTATATATCCACACATGGTATATATCCACACATGGTATATATCCACACATGGTATATATCCACACATTGTATATATCCACACATTGTATATATCCACACATTGTATATATCCACACATGGTATATATCCACACATGGTATATATCCACACATGGTATATATCCACACATGGTATATATCCACACATGGTATATATCCACACATGGTATATATCCACACATGGTATATATCCACACATGGTAATATCCACACATGGTATATATCCACACATGGTATATATCCACACATGGTATATATCCACACATGGTATATATCCACACATGGTATATATCCACACATGGTATATATCCACACATGGTATATTAATTAATGTATTCCTTTATTTCTTAGTTTCCTCGCTAGACCTCCATCAAGCTTGGAAAAACACCCCTAGATCCCCCTTCAAGATAAAGTTGTACATTTTTCGGTAGAAAAATGTCCGGGCCTTTGATCTCAAAACATATGGGACTTAATTGAGGGGAGATATCCACTTGAGGGATTTTTTTCTTGACCTCTTTCTCCCTCATGTTTAGCCCCATTTATATTGAGATTTTAAGACGTTTGCCCCATTAGTTTGGCGATTTTAAGAACTTTCATCCCATTTCAGTCAATTTTAAGATCTTTCGTGTCATTTAGGTGTCAATTTTTTCCTGGCGAGCGATAGCGAGCCTGTAATGTAAGAGGAACCGGCCTTCGGCCGGGAAATTTTTCTACCGAAAAATTTACAAATATGTCTTGAAAGGGGGTCAAGAGGGTGTAATTTTAAGCTTGATGGAAGTCTACGGAGAAAACTAAAAACCTCCCCAGACAAAGACCCATATCCACACTAAGACATAGACATAGACATAGACATATCCACACTAAGACATAGACATAGACATAGAAATATCCACACGAAGACATAGACATAGACATAGACATATCCACACATAGACATAGACATAGACATAGACATATCCACACATAGACATAGACATAGACATAGACATATCCACACTAAGACATAGACGAAGGCAAGCAAGAGATACTAAGAAGGCCAGTGTATAGAATCCACACCCAGACATACCATTATCCACACCCAGACATACCATTATCCACACCCAGACATACCATTATCCACACCCAGACATACCATTATCCACACCCAGACATACCATTATCCACACCCAGACATACCATTATGGGGAGATGGGTCGTTTTTCTTGATCCCCTTCTCCCTCATGTTTAGCCCCATTAGTTTCCAGATTTTAAGATGTTTGCCCCATTAGTTTGTCGATTTTACGACCTTCCGCCTCATTGCCTTGTCAATATTAAGACCTTTCGAGCTATTTAGATGTCGATTTTTTTCCTCGCAAACGATAGTGAGCCTGTTATTTTGGAAGAACCGGTCTAGGGAGGAAACTAGAAAAATAATTTATATATAAAACAAAATATATATACATAAATAAATAAATAAAAATAAACTACCAAATAGTGAACCATCCCCCCCCCCCAATACCAACACGAAGGCAACCACAAGATGCTAAGAAGGCCATTTTACACGAAGACAGATTTGCAATATGTTTTGATCGCAAGAGCCCCCCTTATCCCCCCTCCCTAAGACAGCTTGGAGGCCCCAGCGAGCCAATAGGAAGCTGTGGTTGGATAAGCCGTCATATTCCCGACCAATGGCAGCCTCGAATATGAATAATGTGTGTATCGTCCGCCCCCCACCTCTGACGTCATCATATTAATCTGCCAGGGGCCGCCCATAGGCCAAGACTCCCCGACCACCGACCAATGGGAGGCGCGGGAAATATGGAAAGATAAACAAAACATGGCTCACCTCAGTATCGATTCCGGTTCTCGGACCAAGAGGGGGGATTCTGTTATAGCTTGTTTATTGGGGTCCTTTCCTAGCTGTTTATTGGGGTCCTTTCCTAGCTGTTTATTGGGGTCCTTTCCTAGCTGTTTATTGGGGTCCTTTCCTAGCTGTTTATTGGGGTCCTTTCCTAGCTGTTTATTGGGGTCCTTTCCTAGCTGTTTATTGGGGTCCTTTCCTAGCTGTTTATTGGGGTCCTTTCCTAGCTGTTTATTGGGGTCCTTTCCTAGCTGTTTATTGGGGTCCTTTCCTAGCTGTTTATTATGGTCCTTTCCTAGCTGTTTATTGGGGTCCTTTCCTAGCTGTTTATTGGGGTCCTTTCCTAGCTGTTTATTGGGGTCCTTTCCTAGCTGTTTATTGGGGTCCTTTCCTAGCTGTTTATTATGGTCCTTTCCTAGCTGTTTATTGGGGTCCTTTCCTAGCTGTTTATTGGGGTCCTTTCCTAGCTGTTTATTATGGTCCTTTCCTAGCTGTTTATTGGGGTCCTTTCCTAGCTGTTTATTGGGGTCCTTTCCTAGCTGTTTATTGGGGTCCTTTCCTAGCTGTTTATTGGGGTCCTTTCCTAGCTGTTTATTGGGGTCCTTTCCTAGCTGCTTTAAATCTGTTTTCAATATATTTCAACACTATACCATTTATCACCAGACGATTGTATTTGTCTAGATGGTGTAACTGATTGTAAATGTCTTGATGGTGTAATGGTTAGAGCGTATACGTTCTGTATGTGATATCCTAGGTTCGAATCCTGGGAGAATCACATGTTTTCATTAATTTTATTTGGGGTGATATTGGTGTTATTATCGATGTTAAAATAATTAGGAATTAGGTACCGGTACTATGTATTATATTACCATTTAATTAGGTACTATTTATTATATTACCATTTCAATACGATGACGCATTTTTCATTACACGTTTTCTTCAGTTAAAGATGGACCTGCAATAGTCAGAGGAGGAACTAAGTTAGTTTTACCTCTTTGATTAATACAGATCCTTGTTAAGCAGAGTAAAGTTGTCAACTGAATAACCAAAATAAATAAGAAATTGACACCATGGTTACATATTAACGTAAACTTCTCCCCCCTCAAATCGGGGGCAATTGTCTTTCCCTCTACACAGGGGGAAATCAGCCAGTCTAAAAATACATAATACAAATTTACATACAGATCTCTCCCCCGTCTCCACCCTTCTCTCTCTCTCTAAGTTCAAAATAAGTTAAAATTTGCACGTAAAATGCATACCACTGTCGTTACAGATAAATGTTTTATGTAATGTACACTCTAGGACATAATTCGTAGTTTAAATTTCCTAAGCTATCCCAAACTGAATGGGATCTTCTCTTTAATTCTTCAATTCAACCCCCAAAAACCTTCGAAATGTAATATGTATAAGCATTAATAACCGCGACTGTACATTCACAGACCATTATAAGTAAACACATATTTGAATCTGCACCGAGCCCAAGGGATATAATACAGTCCCATGCACTATTCCAAGTGTTTTAGAGTTTGCATCTAAAGATTCAAAGCTTCGAATGTTTGTATACGTGTTATTGTTTGTGAGTGTACAGTACCTACAGGAAAGTGTAGCACCTCACCAAGACCGATATCTGTGTGAGTGGCCTGTGTATCTACCCCCTCCCCCACCCCTCCCCCACCACTCCTCTTCCCTCGCTTTCCCTCCTTCCCCACCACTCCTCTTCCCCCCCAACCACTATTACCCTCTCCCCTTAAACCCTCCCAAACCAAATATGTTCCTTGCTCTATCCCCCTCCCCATCCACTCCTCTTCCTACTCCCCAACAACTCCTTTTCCCCTTTCCCAATCACTCATCTCCCCTCCCTCACCACTCCTCCTTCCTCCCCTTCCCCCTCCTCCCCAGCCACTCCCTTTACCCATCCCTCCCCCGTATCTCTCCACCTTTTCCCTCCCTTTACCCATTCCCCAACCACTCCTCTCCACCCCCCCACCCTCTTCCTCCACCCCACCCCCCGGTATCTCTCCTCTTGGGTTGTAACTCTAATGTGGAATTCAAATGTGATGCTAGGATTGGGTGGGATTTCTTGGCAGGGCCCGGGCTCCTTCATAAAGATTTGTTGCCTGGTTTTATAAGTCAGTGAATTTGTTCTCGCTAGATTGAGGAATGCCTTACTTGTCTGCTGGCCTGAAATTGGAATGATATGGAAATGTGGCTCAGTCGTGATCATGGAGCTGAGGGGGGCGGAAGGGTGGTGGTGGAGGGAGTGGGGTGGAGGAGGGCAGAGTGGGGTGGATGGGGGGCAGAAAAGGAGGATGTATTTATGTGCGTGTGTAGCCTCTGTGTGTTATCCATCACCCGCCCGTTTAAGAAAGGAAGTACATGGATAGATGGCTTGATGTACTGTACATATATAAGTAAATACTGCAGTAAGTAAATATATATGAAATATATATACTGTATATATAAAGGGTCTTTTGTAGGTCTTAGGTAGGCCTCAGGTATCTTGAACATAGTTTACGTAGTTATATTTACAGTAATTATAGGGCACTGGTAATCACACCAGTAATTATAGGGCACTGGTAATCACACCAGTAATTATAGGGCACTGGTAATCACACCAGTACTTATAGGGCACTGGTAATCACACCAGTAATTATAGGGCACTGGTAATCACACCAGTAATTATAGGGCACTGGTAATCACACCAGTAATTATAGGGCACTGGTAATCACACCAGTAATTATAGGGCACTGGTAATCACACCAGTAATTATAGGGCACTGGTAATCACACCAGTAATTATAGGGCACTGGTAATCACACCAGTTTTATTAAACCTTCTTAGAATTATGCAGGCTCTGCTTTCTTCTGTTACATGTAATGTCAATATGTATCGTCGATAACAATATCGCTAGGAGTCGTTGGAGGAGAGACAAAGGGGCTGCTTTCTTTACTAAAGAGTTTATGCCCCAGAATTCAACTCTCTCTCTCCCAAAGTCCCAATTTATATAAAGTCGTATCTCCACCCACAAATTAAGTAAAACCATTCAGGTCTCGCCTTAAAAACCCACGAAGTGGTGGAAGTGGTGTTAAAATGTTGTTGTTGTTGTTCCTAGTGGTTGTGGTGTTGGTGGAAGTGTTGTTGATGTTATTGTTGTAGGGGATGGCGTTCTTGTTGGTGATAGTGGTGGTGGGCAGTGTTCTTGTTGTCAGTATGGTGTAGGTGTTGCTGTTGGTGGTTATTATGTTATTGGTGATGACAGTGATTGTGGAGGTGTTGATGTTGATATTAGTGGTGATGGCGTTGGTCAGGATGGTAGTGATGCTGGTATTGTTATTTTCGTTTTTGTTTTTGCCTATGTCGTTTTGTCGATGTTGTTGTTTGAGGTAGACGCCGGTTACTGGTTTGTTAATTGTTGTTTGAAAGGGAAACACACAGAGAGAGAGAGAGAGAGAGAGAGAGAGAGAGAGAGAGAGAGAGAGAGAGAGAGAGAGAGAGAGAGAGAGAGAGAGAGAGAGAGAGAGAGAGAGAATGCTATTAATGTTTTCCAAATTGCAATATTTTGTTCTTTGCCGCATGAGTATCACTATGGTCATTTCACAGACTTGGTTCCTACTAGGAAATACTAATATATGCGCTACATAAGATGGGACAAGAAAGAAAAGCAAGAAACAACAGTTGTATTTAGCCTTGAAACACTTTAATATAACTTTCGGTATGATGACGGTAATGTTATTATATTCTGGCTATCATTAATGGATGTTATGCAGCATTGGGAGGCCCTCTAGGAATGGAAGGAGTAATACCGATCATGATTAACTCTCTGGCTCCCACAAACCCGTCATTAACTCTCTGGCTCCCACAAACCCGTCATTAACTCTCTGGCTCCCACAAACCCGTCATTAAATCTCTGGCTCCCACAAACCCGTCATTAACTCTCTGGCTCCCACAAACCCGTCATTAACTCTCTGGCTCCCACAAACCCGTCATTAACTCTCTGGCTCCCACAAACCCGTCATTAACTCTCTGGCTCCAACAAACCCCTCATTAACTGAATTAAATCATATTCTATCAGCCACCATATATTACAAGAATGCGACATGGCATACGGAAATACCTAACCATAATATGTTCTCAAATCCTTTCACTAACAGCTACTCTAAGATAGTTAAAGATGGGTATATATACCCGTAGATTTAATTAGGTTTATGTTTTATTATTTTTAAAGGGGGAGGCAATTGGATTTTCATGTTTAGTCCCATTAACTTTGAGAATATTAGACGTTCGTTCCATTAGTTTGGCGATTTTTAAGACCTTTCACCCAATTTCTTTGTCAATATAACGACCATTCGGGCCCTTTAATTGTCGATTTCTTCCTGGCGAGCGATAGCGAGCCTATAACTCTAGGAGGAACCGGCCTTTGGCCACCATTATTTTATCAGCTCGACGCAGCTACTGCCGGACATTTTTAGATTTTATTTTTGGCTTAATGGATTCAGAATGTGAATAACTGAAGAAGAGTCAATAAAGTATTCACCATGCCCATTTTCGTGGTTATTGGCCCTCTAATAACGCATTTTGGCCATGTAATAACGAATTTTGGCCCTCTAATAACGCATTTAAGTGCCTGAAAATTGGTGCTCCATCTCTATAAACTTTGGCCTCACACAGCCTTTACGTCCCGAAACGGCCCCTATACTGCCCTCAAACTGTCTTGCTGTTCTCCTAACGTAACTTTTCAGCCTTCAAACAGCCATCCTCCTCCTTATAATAGTGAACCTTTCAGGCCTCAACAGCTCTATTATTCCCATTTACAGCTCTCCAAGCAATCGTGTATTCCTAAACCAGCTGTCTTCTTCCCCCTTTTTAGCCCTCCACACAATTCTTCAGCCATAAAACAACCCACTTGTTCATCACTTTCAATTCTACTCGTAATTGTTCAGCCCTAATACCCCTTTTCCAATTTTCAGCCCAACACGTAAACTTTAAGCCTTCAAACAACATATTAGTGGCCCTTACATTGTCGTTCAGCCGTAAAAGAGCCCTATTCTACCCCCTTTTGAGTCCTGGACTTAACCTATCAGTCTTGAACCAGCCTTTTAGTGGCCCTTACATGGCCGTTCAACCCTGAACCAGCCCTTCTGCTCCCCTTTTCAGCCCTCCAAACAACCTTTCAGCCATAACACAACCATTTAGTGACCCTTACAGGACTGTTCAGCCCTAAAACAGTCCTCTCCTTCCCCCTTTTCAGCCCTGGACACAACCTTTCAGCCCTCCTCCCGCCCCGACCCAACACACAACGTACACCCCTTCACCTTTACCATCCTTTCCCCCTCTCTCCCTCCGATCGCCCAAAATATTGTTACATTTTGTTTTTGGGCCGCGTTATCTATTGATGTTTGTCTCGCTCCCCCCCCCCCCCCCCCACGGACCTGTAGTTGCCTGTTACTGTACAGCACAAATATATTCTTACCCTTCCCCTTTTTGGTCTGATTTTCATTGTTTTCGAGTGCCCCTCCTCTGTCTCTCTCTCTCTCTCTTTCTTTATTTTTTGTATCTCCTTTTTTTATATCCCCAAGGGGAAGGGTTCGCCTCAGCCATTCAGAACGTTTGTCTAAATATTTATCATTCGTCGTTAGCATTTCAGAAGCTTGCAATTGTTTTGTCAGCAATGAATTTGGTGATGCTTTTCTTGTCTATTTGGTATGTCGATGGTGTTCTTTATATCGTTTTGTCTTGATGCATTACATAATTACGCTTGGGATACCATCAGCATTAATATGAGGGTTAGGGTTCCTGTGTTTTCCTTTTCTTTTTTTACCATTGTGTCATGATAATTCTTCTGCATACGAGGTCTGCCCACTCCACTTTGCATATTGGGAGAGAGAGCTGGACGAGCCTGCTGCCTCTATCTACACACACACACACACACACACACACACACACACACACACACACACACACACACACACACACACACACACACAGAGGCTTGCATACATTCCCTCTATCTTACATGCACATATATACTGTACACATACCTTTCGTTCAAGATCCAATGCATTCGGACCCCCATATATAGCGCTCGTAGGCGTTTTTTCTTTGATACGCTCAATGGCTCTCTTACGCATATAGACGCATGGGAAAGGTGCATTTTTTTTTACTGAAACCTGATGCGATGGCCTTTCGATATATTTCATGTGGATATGGACGGAAATATATATATATATTTTAGCATACGATTTGCAAGGAAGGCAAACCTACCATAAGACTGTGGACACTAAATTAAATTTGCATGAGATAGTATAAACTAGATATGATTTACTAAACAATATTGTGAAATTAAGTGAATGAAATATATACAGACAAACGAATGCAAACCTAAACATGGAAACACAGTCATACATATTGTAAGGACTCACACCAGCGTTCATGAACTCATAATTACCATGGCTAGTCTATTAAGGTACACACATACACACAGTCACACAGTCACACAGTCACACAGTCACACATACACACAGTCACACAGTCACACATACACACAGTCACACATACACACAGTCACACATACACACAGTCACACATACACACATACACACAGTCACACAGTCACACATACACACAGTCACACATACACACAGTCACACAGTATACACACAGTCACACAGTATACACACAGTCACACAGTCACACATACACACAGTCACACATACACACAGTCACACATACACACAGTCACACATACCGTAGTACAACTAGGTTTTTGTACAAATACAGTCCACATATTTACAAGCTGTAATATGTTTACTCCAAAGCAGGGCCTACATACACACAAAGCAGGGGCCTACATACACACAAAGCAGGGCCTACATACACACAAAGCAGGGGCCTACATACACACAAAGCAGGGGCCTACATACACACAAAGCAGGGGCCTACATACATACAAAGCAGGGGCCTACATACACACAAAGCAGGGGCCTACATACACACAAAGCAGGGGCCTACATACACACAAAGCAGGGCCTACATACACACAAAGCAGGGGCCTACATACACACAAAGCAGGGGCCTACATACACACAAAGCAGGGGCCTACATACATACAAAGCAGGGGCCTACATACACACAAAGCAGGGGCCTACATACACACAAAGCAGGGGCCTACATACACACAAAGCAGGGGCCTACATACACACAAAGCAGGGGCCTACATACACACAAAGCAGGGGCCTACATACACACAAAGCAGGGGCCTACATACACACAAAGCAGGGGCCTACATACACACAAAGCAGGGGCCTACATACACACAAAGCAGGGGCCTACATACATAAGCCTTTTTATTTTTGAAAATGTACATACACGTATGCACAACCAATAGGAAATGCACATTTAAATAAACAGGCCAACTGAAAGCAGACATACACAAAAACAAAGCACACACACATATACACACACGCGCGCGCAATTCCCGATCAAACTTATATGCAATAACAACATATTCTCATAAATCACTGTCATTTGTAATAGTCGTGTGTGTGTGAGAGAGAGAGAGAGAGAGAGAGAGAGAGAGAGAGAGAGAGAGAGAGAGAGAGAGAGAGAGTGAGAGGTGAGTGAGAGAGAGATGTACTCAAGTGCGAACAGACAGACACACAAACAGATATTCCGACAGACACACAGAAAGCATCGATTTCAAAAGTCAGTGGATATAGCTTCCAAATATCGTGACATTTTGTGCTGGAGTATAGGAGACAGAACAATATGCCTCATAACCTCTGTAGCTCAAATAGGGCTAGGACAAATGGGCTGTAATTATCCTCACATATTCCCTGGTTGACCCTTCCCAAACGGTAAAAATATTAGCTTAATTACGCTAGTCGTTTGAGAGTTATGGAGGTTAATGTTTGAGAGTTTTGACCTACTTATTTGGAGGGAAACTACCCCCATTGGTCACATTCATTCATCTCTAAGAACAGTGTTGTGTGATGTCAGTAACTAACCAACTATACCCTGTTCCCAATAAGCAGGTCAAAACTCTCAAACAAAAACCTCCATAACTCTCAAACGACTAGAGTAATTAAGCTAATATTTCTACCGTTTGGGAAGCGTCAGCCAGGGAATATGTGTGGATAATTATAGCCCATTTGTCCTACCCCTGTTTGAGCTAGAGGTTAGGACACATGATTTCTGGTCTACCTATAATGAACAGGGATCGTGGATACCGAACAAAAGAATTATTGTGGTTATATTTTTGAGGAGGTCCCAGAAGAGACTGACCAAGTATCGTCAAAATTGATTCATTCGCTCTCAATATAATTCAAAAACATAAACACACACACGGGGGCGAAAACATAAACACACACACGGGGGCGAAAACATAAACACACACACGGGGGCGAAAACATAAACACACACACGGGGGCGAAAACATAAACACACACACGGGGGCGAAAACATAAACACACACACGGGGGCGAAAAACATAAACACACACACGGGGGCAAAAATTATACCTCAGCCTTCACTTGTACGGCGACGCACAGGGTAACAAAATACTGTATATGGCGTTTTATATTGCCATAAGCCTTCGTTCATCACATTAGCTGAAGCCAATAGCGCTCACATTACGTAACTATGCAAATATTTTAAAGTTTATAGTATTAATTTAAAAATCATATCAAAACCTTTCTTGCTTTATTGAAAATAAATTTATTACAACGGTCTCTTCTAGACTTAGATAAATAAGTGTAAATTCTGGCTAAGCAGAAGAAACTATTTAGTTGTAAAATTATAGTTTGTAGGCCTACATAATATACAAAGACAGTATATAAGGTAAAACGGCTTAATAACTTTTTGATAACATGAAAGTTATTCCTATAACTCGAATTTCCAGTATTGGACGCCAGTGTTGTTGAAGTGAATATTGGCAAACACATAGTACAGTATTAACCATTTCAGTAGAAATACTTCTTTTCAATTGATTCCGGATAACACTCATACAATCTTTCAAGGGGGAATACTCTTGACCGGCACCAAACTTTAGTGTCTACCACAAGGGCACGATCCTCAAGAAAAGGTAAATTGTTAAAATAACTTTGAACAGTTGACAGAATGAATAACAAAGATTGAAGATTGAAAACTGGAGACTGAAGACAGTACATTGGAAACTGGAGAGTGCAAACCGAGGATTGGCGACTGGAAACTGAAGATTAAAGTTTGGAGATTATAGACTGGAGACTGAAGATTAAAGTTTGGAGATTATAGACTGGAAACTGAAGATTGGAAACTGAAGACTGGATACATAAATGTGTAGACTGAAGACTGAATATTAATGACTGGAGTCTAAAGACTGGAGACTAGAGACTAAAGACTGTAAACTTGAGACTGAAAGCTATAGACAGGTGAATGCTGGAAACTGAAGACTAATTACTGGAGATTGGAGACTAAATACTAGAGATTAGAAACTGGAGACTGGAAACTAAATACCAAAGGCTTAGGACTGGAGACTGAAGAAGACTGGAGACTGGACATTGAATATTAGAGACAGAAAAGAGTGGAGACTTGAGACTGGAGATTGGACATTGAATACTGGAGACTAGAAAGAGTGGAGACTGCAGACTGGAGACTGGAGAAGACTGGAGACTGGACATTGAATACTGAGAGACCGAAAAGAGTTGAGACTGGAGACTGGAAACCGAAGACTGGAGACTAGAAAGAGTGGATACTGAAGACTGGAGACTGGAGAAGACTGGAGACTGGAAACCGAAAAATACTGAAGATTGGAGAAGACTGGAGACTAGAAAGAGTGGATACTGAAGACTGGAGACTGGAGAAGACTGGAGACTGGAAACCGAAAAATACTGAAGATTGGAGAAGACTGGAGACTGAAGAATGAAAACTGGAGAAGACTGGAGACTGAAGACTGGAGACTGGAAGGACTGAAGGAGGTGCTGTGAGAATCAATGTCCAGTGGGGTGACAGCAGCGCTGGACAGATATACACACACCCGCCCACTATGTTTGTGTGTGTGATTGTATGTTCGTGTGATTGTATGTATGTGTGTGTGATTGTATATGTGTGTGTGTGTGTGTGTGATTTTATGTGTAAATGTGTGTGCGTGTTATTGCATACATCTGTTGTGGGTGTGATTGCATATGTATGTGTGTGATGGTATATGTGTTATTGTATGTGTTTCAGCTTTTATATGTGTATGATTGCATATGTATGTGTGATTTGTATATGTGTGCGTGCTTGTATGTATAAGAAGTTTTGTTTTGCTCCGCATTATATTTTTTGCATTTACATATGAAGGGGTGATGGGCCGTTTTGTTTGGTCTATTAATTAATTTACTTCTTTATTTCTTAGTTTCCTCGCTAGACCTCCATCAAGCTTATAAAATCCCCCCTAGACCCCCCCCCCCCTTCAAGATAAATGTGTACCTTTTTCTATACCTTCCCGGCCGAAGTCCGGTTCCTCTTAAAATTTCAGGCTCGCTTTCGCTCGCCAGGAAATAATCGACACCTAAATGGCACGAAAGGTCTTAATATTGACAAATAAATGGGGCGAAAGGTCTTAAAATTGACAAACTAATGGGACAAGCATCTTAAAATCTGAAAACTAATGGGGCTAAACATGAGGGAGAAACCTTTATTAAGTAAGGTTCGCGGTGTCGTTCATTACAATATGAGATGATATGAATAGTCATTACTTTAATATGAATAGTCATTACTTTAATATGAATAGTCATTACTTTAATATGAATAGTCATTACTTTAATATGAATAGTCATTACTTTAATATAGGTAATGATATATAGAAATACTTACTAATTACATCTATATTTGATCGCAGGTTTTGGGAAAACATTGTTAACAGACAGACAAACAGAAAGGGATAATTTCACTGTATTTTTCGTGGAATAAGCTGTTTGAATGGTAATAGGTGAATAAAGGTAATAATGAGAATACAAATGAAGACAGTGCTATACAATATTGGAGATATGAAAATATGATACAGTATGACCGTAGAGTTTCAAAGATGATAGTCTTGAAGGACCTGTTAAGGAGGGTGACTTGCATTTTTTCTCTCCTTTTTTCTCTTTCTCTGGCTTGTATCCATTTGGCCCCAATCGGCCTACTGGTTTAAGACGTTTATCCCCATTCAGGTGTCGATTTCATCCGGCGAGCGATAGCGAGCCAGCATTGAATGGAATAATCCGGCTTCGCCGAGACATTTTTCCCTCGAAAAATGTAAAAATTTAGCCTGTTGTCAAAAACATTTAAAAAAATGCTGGCTCTCTCTCATTCGCCAGGAACAAATCGACACCTGGATGAGGGTAAACGCCTTAAAACAGTAGGATGAATGGGGCCGAGTGGATACAACCCAGAGAGAGAGGGAGAGAGAGAGAGAAAACACGAGGTGGGCCCCCTTAATGTATAATGTAATGTATAATGTATATTGTATAAATGTATAATGTATATTGTATAATGTATAATGTAGGCTGGAAATATATTTATGAATAATACAAAAATAATATATATTTTTATAACAAAATTTAGTTATTTTAAAGGAAGATCGTTAATGATAGCAGGGCTTGTTCTAATCCAACTCGTTAATGATAGCAGGGCTTGTTCTAATCCAACTCGTTAATGATAGCAGGGCTTGTTCTAATCCAACTCGTTATCAACACTACGACCCTTCCCGACCTAATACATTTCCTACGGTACCTAATTTACACCATCCCTTCAAAATACAACCCTGCCCTCCACAACACAGCCCTTCCCTCCAAACTATAACTCTTCTCTCCAAAAAAAAAACGAGATTGAGTAGAAAGAAAAATAGTACAACAAAGGAATAAGAGGGTCTGAGAAAAGATGTGAATGCCAGACAAACAAATAATTAATAAGTAAATAAATAAATAAATCAACAATAATAAGAATACATATATATATATATATATATATATATATATATATATATATATATATATATATACATAAGTAAATATAAACACATTAATAAAAATATATAGTTCCAAAACAACGCCCACAAATAAAGACATCTATAAGAACTGCAAAGGAAAAAACATACGACGACGCAGCAAAAATGTGGAGAAATATCTTTAAGAAGGAAGCAAGAGGAGTGGAAGTGGAGGAGCTCAGGATGGAGGAGGTGTGATGGAGAGACGAGGCGGTGAGTGTGTGTGAGAGAGAGAGAGAGAGAGAGAGAGAGAGAGAGAGAGAGAGAGAGAGAGAGAGAGAGAGAGAGAGAGAGAGAGAGAGAGAGAGAGAGAGAGAGAGAGAGAGAGAGAGAGAGAGAGAGAGGGCGTATATTTAAGGGTGAGAAGGGACAAGAGGAGGAGAGAAAGGGGTAGGTCATAGAGAATAAAGGTGGGGGTGGAGGGAGACGTGGGCAAGGAGGAAAAGTATAGAGGACGGAGGGGATAAAGCAAGGAAGAGTGAAATAAAGAGATGCATGGAGGCAAAGGGAAAAGGTTAGAAAGAGATAAGGCGGCTGTGTTGGGAAGGGAGAGAAGAGAGTATAATGGAGTGCGGAGGGAGGAAGGTAAGTACAGGGAGGTAAAGAGAGACAAAGCGAAGGAGGGAGGAAGGAAAAGAAAGGGAGGTCAAGAAAGACAAACATAATGGGAGGAAGGAAGGATAATGGAGTGCGGAGGGAGGAGTAGGAAGGACAGGGAGGTAGAGAGAGAGAGAGACAAACGAAGGAGGGGAGGATAATGCGTGGCGGAGGGAATAGTAGGGAGGAACGAAAGGAAAGGGAGGTAAGGAGAGACAAAACAATTAGAGGATAATGGAGTGTGGAGGGAGGAAGGAAAGGAAAGAGAGACAAAACGAAGGAGGGGAGGATAATGGGTGGCAGAGGGAGAAGGAAGATCGGTAGAAGTAAAAACGGTGAGTGGAGGAAGATAGGGGGAGAGGGGCGGAAGGAGAACAAGGGGGTGAGGGGAAGGGGGGGGGGGGCGAGATATAGAAAATTAGGAAAGACGAAAAATAAATATAGGCGAAAGAAGAAGAACGAGGAGGGAGAAAGAGAAGATAACGGAGATTAGAGGGAGAAGAAAAATTAGGGAGAGAGGGAGACGAAAGGAGGCAGAGGGGGAAGATGGGAGCGCAGAGGGGGGGGAGGGGGGGGGGGCAGAGGCGGAGGGAAAGGGGGGCAGACGCCATAGCTCGGGATGAAGGGATGGGGGTCAGTGGGGGGCAGGGGGCAGATGAGGAGGACCTTCTTAATAAGATTCTTATAGCGGTGCACCACGTTTCATTTTCTCCCTCCTAATTATGCCCCTTTCCCACATGTGCGACTTCATACGATTTTCATCAACGACACCCATAAATTGGCACATTCGTGACATGTCGCAAAGAAATCGTATACTCTCGCATACTAATCATATGCCTCGCAACTTCGCAAGGCCTCACATGGGCCCTCGCGGGTCGTCGCAAATGTTCGGACTGTTCAAAATTTTGGACGAGGATTCACGAGGGTTCGTAGCCCTCGCAAGCATCGCAAGCATCGTCGAACATCGCAGAAAGATCTGCAAGGCCCTCGGGGATCATCGGCTACATCGGCGAGACATCGCGGAGGGTTTCGCACAAAAAAAACGTTTGCAACGCTGCACGGATGCTCACCGATGCTCTGGTCGTCGATGCTCTCAGATGTTCCTAGAACATCGACTCGACGATGCCAAAGAGCACCTTCGGCGAGGTGGGTAAAAAAAAATTGATTAGGCCTATAGTGAACCTGTCAACCATTTTTTCTATGCACCTCTCTTGGGGGGTTCACCTGTTTTTTCTTCTCTTTCTCTCCTTTTCTCTGGTTTGTATCCATTCAGCCCCATTCAGCCAACTGTTTTAAGACGTTTATCCCCATCCAAGTATCGATATCTTCCTGGCAAGCGATAGCGAACCAGCATTATATGGAGAAATCCGGCTTCGACGGAGAAATTTTTCTATCGAAAAATGTACAAATTTAGCTTGCTCTCAACAAATTTTGTTATATACTGTATGTTGGCTCGCTACCGCTCACCAGGAAAATATTGAAACCTGGATGGGGGTAAACGTCTTAAAACAGTAGGCTGAATGGGGCCGAATGGATACAAGCCAAAGAGAGAGGGAGAGAAAGAGAAAACAAAAAAAGAGGAGAGAGGGAGAGAAAGAGAAAACAAAAAACAGCTAGGTGGGCTCAATGTTTGCGTTACAGCTTATGAGCCCACCTCGCCTTTTTTTTTCTCTTTCTCTCCCTCTCTCCTCTTTTGTTTTTTTCTCTTTCTCTCCCTCTCTCTTTGCCTTGTATCCGTTCGGCCTCGTTCAGCCTACTGTTTTAAGACGTTTACCCCTATCCAGGTTTCAATGTTTTCCTGGTGAGCGGTAACGAGCCAACACATATATTTTTTGCTTTGAGAGCAAGCTAAATTTGTACATTATTTGATAGAAAAATGTCTCCGGCGAAGCATTGCCAATCTCCGAATTAAGGGGAGATGGGTCGTTTTTCTGGTCCCCTTCCTTCCTCATGGTTAACCCCATTAGTTTTCATATTTTATGACGTTCGGCCGATTAGTTTGGCGATTTTAAGACATTTCACCCCATTTCGTTGTCAATATTAAGACTTTCGTGTCATCGCTTGAATCGCCGAAGACGTCTCAGAACATTCGGCGAGTTTTCTTTCACCATCGAATGATATCATCGCAAGATATTTTTGACAATGTGACATTCCTCGCAGAGATCATCGGCGAAACATCGCTCACTTTGCCGATAACGTCCCACAAGGCGGCGATTGCGTCCCATTCATCGGCGACATCTTAGCCGAGTATAATTTGTTATCTGTTTGTAATGATCAAAATCGTATACGTCGCACACGAATCCTTGCGAATTGACAAGACTACGCCCTCGGCGACGAAAATCGTATGAAGTCGCACATGTGGGAAAGGGGCATTAGTTTTTCTCTCTCATAATATTTTCTTGTCTTACCAATATTCCCCCCCTGAAGTTGCTCAAGCTAAATGTGCGAAATATTTTGGCAGTAATTTATATTCCCACAATTACAACATAGTGCAGGAATAATATGTGTGAGGAGAGAGAGAGAGAGAGAGAGAGAGAGAGAGAGAGAGAGAGAGAGAGAGAGAGAGAGAGAGAGAGCGAGAGCGAGAGAGAGAGAAGGAAGGGTGGGGGTGGGGGGGGGGGGGGGAGCGGATAGCCCTCTTACCCCTCACATAAACACTTCCATTCTCCCCTTTAAGCTTATGACTAGAGGCAAGACGGCCAGAGGATCATACTGGCCTGGTCTCTCTCTCTCTACACTCTTACTATCTCTCTCTTTTACTCACTCAGACTCTCACTACCCCCCCCCCCCCTTACTCTCTCTAATCGTTCATCCCCAAATACTCTCTTCTCGCCATTCCATCATCTCTCCCACTTTATAACTCCTCTTCGCGTCATTCATTCCTAAATATTCTCTGCTGGTTGTTCTTCATATCTCTCTCTCTCCCAATTCTCATCGTCCGTCGCAATTTACTATCTTCTCGCTGTTCCATCTTCATTTCCCTCTCTCAATTCCTATCGTTCGTCCAAATCTACTATATCTTCGCTTTCGACAGGCCTGCTCTCTCTCTCATGGTACTCTCTTTCCTTTCTTATTGTTCGCCCTAAAATACTGTTCCCGTTTTCCATCAGTCCACTCTCGTTTCTCTTCTTTCCTTCTAACGTCTCTTCCTTTTTCTCATAGGTTTATCTCTTTCTTTCTCTTTTACCTTTCTTCCCAACGTCTATTCTCATCGGTTTAATATCTCTCCTCTGACTTTCTATCTCTCTCCTTCTTCTCGGTTTCTGCCTTTCTTTCCCTCGTCTTCTCCTTCTCCTCCTCCAAGGGTGGTTTCCCCTCGGCCCAGAACCACTCATTCTCTCTCCCCTCTCCGCCATTATCATATTTCCCCCCAAAGTTTCCTCGGGTGTAATAGCGCACATTACTAAGACAAATTCACCTACTAGACGAGGCAGAAAGGGGCGAGGGAATGCGAAAGTGGTCCCGAACCCTAAGAATTGGAACTTAAAATTTTGTTTCAGTTAAGACAAATGCCCCTCTGACGCCGGGACTTTCATATATCAGGCCCCCGAGAACAAGAGGGGCCCCATTCAGCCTACTGTTTAAAGACGTTTATTCCCATCCATGCGTCGTGAGCGATAGCGAGTCAACATATTTTGGATAATGAATTAGACAGCTGGCTATATTTTTTGATAGAAAAAATTCTCCGGCGAAGCCGGATTTCTCCATATAATGCTGCCTCGTTATCGCTCGCCAAGAAAAAATCGACACCTGGACGGGGATAAATGTCTTAAAATAGTAGGCTGAATGGGGCCGAATGGATACAACCAAGAAAGATAAAACAAAAGCAGGTCACCCCCTTTAATGCTCGATTCGGTAGCCCCCCACCCTCCTCCACTCCCTCTTGGCCTGGAATGAGACGTTTCCTCCAGCCTCATAAGTCGGACGAGGCTTTTGGGGCTATTCTTTCTGTGACGTCACGATATTAATTTCAGGGCGGGCGGTGATTGGCGGAGACAGGCGGAGTGTATTGAGCGGGCCGGCCCCAAACTGACCAATGGATGCGTCGGGCCAGGGATGAGGAATGTGAGCTGTAATGGGCTTTGGGCGACTACCACAGCTCTCCTCCTCCTCCTCCGCCTTCCTCTACTTCTTCCCCCGCCTCTCTCTCTTGTTTTCTCCCTTCTTTCCATCTCCTTTACCTACCCTCTCTCTCTCTATCTGCCCTTACTCTTTTGGTCTTTTGTATTCTCTCTCTTCCTTTTGTGTTTCTTTCCATCTCCTTTACCTACCCTCTCTCTCTATCTATCCTTGCTATCTTGCTCTTTTGTATTCTTTCCTTCTTCGCCCCTTTCTCTCTCTTCCTTTTGTGCTTCTGTCCACCTCATTTACCTACTCTCTCTCTCTCTCTCTCTCTGTCCTTGCTATCGTGTTATTTTGTATTCTTGCCTTCTTCACTTCTTTCTTCCTCACTTGTTTTCCAGTCCCCGTTCTCCATGCTCTCTCTCTCTCTCTCTCCAGCTCCTATTCCTTCTTCGCCTTTCTTTCCTCCTGGCTTGTTTCCCTGTCCCCATTCTCCATCAGCTCTCTTTCTCTCTCTCGCTCCTTTCTCCAGCTCCTACTCCTTCTTTGCTTGTTTTCCTGTGCCCATTCTCCATCACCTCTTTCTCTCTCTCACTTGATTCTCTTTTCTCCAGCTTCAACTCCTTCTTCGCTTCTCTTCCTTACTCTCTTGTTTTCGTGTCCCCGTCACCCCCCCCCTCTCTCTCTCTCTCTTGCCTCTCCTTTCTCCACTTACTACTACTCCTTCTTCGCTCCTCTTTATTATCGACCTCTCTCTTCCTCCCTTCGTGTTATGCTTCTTTATTCCTAATTCATAATTCCCTGGCCTTGGTTGGTGTTCTACTTCGCTTCCCACTCTTTCCTTACTAATGTCCCTGGTTTTCACTCGTTCTGCTTCGCCTCTGTCTCGAGTTATTGGTTCCTCTCGCCTCCCTCCCTTCTTTGTGGCTCTTCTTATGTCTATAATATAATTCCATAATTTACTTTGGTTAAGGGGAGGGTTTTAGTTTGTTCCCTACGTTTTCATAAAGCTTAAAATTACACCCCCTAGACCCCTTTTCAAGATAAATTTGTACATTTTTCGGTAGAAAAATGTCCCGGCCGGAGGCCGATTGCTCTTAAATTACAGGCTCGCTATCGCTCGCCAGGAAAAAATCGACACCTTAATGGCACGAAAGGTCTTAAAATTGACAGAAATGGGGCAAAATGTCTTAAAATGTCTAAACTACTAGGGCGAACGTCTTAAAATCTCAAAAACGATGGGGCTAAACATGAGAGAGAAAGGTGTCAAAAAAAAAATCACTCCAGTGGAAATCTCCCCTTAATCTAGTCTCCTTTTCTGCTAACCTTTTTCAGTTTTATTTATACATAGTTATGTTTCATCTTGTCATCCTTCTACCGTATTTTCTGACTTTTCCATTCCTTTCCCTCTCTCTTGCGGAACTTTTGGTTTATATGACAGACTCATTTACCATTTGGCAATTTTAAGACCTTTCACCCCATTTCTTTGTCAATATTAGGACATTTCGTGCCATTTAGGTGTCGATTTTATCCTGGCGAGCGACAGCGAGCCTGTAATTGTAGGAGGTCTGGGGAGGAAACTAAAAAATAATGAAAAGATAAATAAATGAACAAATAAATAGCCCATCCCTCCTTAAATAGCCCATCCCTCCTTAAATAGTCCATCCCTCCTTAAATAGTCCATCCCTCCTTAAATAGCCCATCCCTCCTTAAATAGTCCATCCCTCCTTAAATAGTCCATCCCTCCTTAAATAGCCCATCCCTCCTTAAATAGTCCATCCCTCCTTAAATAGCCCATCCCTCCTTAAATAGCCCATCCCTCCTTAAATAGTCCATCCCTCCTTAAATAGCCCATCCCTCCTTAAATAGCCCATCCCTCCTTAAATAGCCCATCCCTCCTTAAATAGCCCATCCCTCCTTAAATAGTCCATCCCTCCTTAAATAGTCCATCCCTCCTTAAATAGTCCATCCCTCCTTAAATTAAGTCAAGTTTATCCCCCCTCAACTTCCTGTTTCTATGTATAATATGTACAGTATAGTATGCAACTGAATAATATGTATAGTATGCAACTGAATATGTATATGTATATGTATATGTATATGTATATGTATAGTATGCAACTGAAAACCTGTTAGCATTGTCCAGTGATTAGAGGGAGTAGGATTATAAAAAAAGATACCGTAAGCATTTTTTTAATTGATAAATTCATAGGAATGCAGAGGGAGGTGGGTGTGGGTAGGTGGGGCGGCTTCGTTAAGCGCTTATAAAATAAATCGGCTGATCTTTTAAGCGGTGGCCACAATATAGGTTGGACGCGAACGGCACCCCCACCCCAGCTGAGCAATGGAATGGCACTAAAGCGAATGAAACGGAAAGCCCCTGTTGTTATAATGTGCAAGGGGAAACACAGGAGGGCGAGCGAGGACAGTGTTGCCAATTTAGCTACTTTCTCGCTAGATCTACAGGTGTTTACTTCGATCTAGAGGCATTTTCTTACATCTAGCGACATCAATTCTAGTGATATTATGTAGTTGGAGCCATTTTAGAGCGAGATTGTGGCATTATTCTAGCGATATTCTGTAGTTTGAATCATTTTAGAGAGAGATTGTATAGACTGTGCCATTATTCTAGCGATTTTCGGCCTTGGTTTACTATCTAGCGGACTTGATTTGGTAACCCTGAGCTGCGAGGATGACTGACACGCGAATATGGAGGATTAAAATGGATAACACCGCCACGGAAGGGGATCGTGTCTTAATAGAGGTGTTCTGGATCAAAGGGATCTGGGATCTATGGTAGCACTTGGGTAAGAGTAACAGGTATTTATATAGGTACTGGGACGGGATGAGCTACAGTAGTATTAATAGAGGTACTGGGGCAAGAGGAATATGTATTTGTAGAGATACTGGGGTAGCGGGAATACGCATTTATATAGGTATTGGGGTAGAAGGAATATGTATTAATATAGGGAGAATAGGTATTTATGTAGGTACTGGGCTAAATTAAATATGTAGTCCTACCTATGTAGGTCATGGGGTAGAAAAAACACTTCGTTATCTTCCAGGCATCGAATATACAGTATATGCTGATGGATTGAACTACACAAAAACTAACTCTATTAAACGAAGCGACGGTGCGGGCAAACTGTATGAGGGATGGAAAAGAAGTGGCCATTATAGGGTATTGGGTTTAGTATAAAGAAGTGGCCATTATAGAGTATTGGGTTTGGTATAAAGAAGTGGCCATTATAGAGTATTGGGTTTGGTATAAAGAAGTGGCCATTATAGAGTATTGGGTTTGGTATAAAGAAGTGGCCATTATAGAGTATTGGGTTTGGTATAAAGAAGTGGCCATTATAGAGTATTGGGTTTGGTATAAAGAAGTGGCCATTATAGAGTATTGGGTTTGGTATAAAGAAGTGGCCATTATAGAGTATTGGGTTTGGTATAAAGAAGTGGCCATTATAGAGTATTGGGTTTGGTATAAAGGTTCTGCTGTGGTGCCATTTGCTGGAGCGGGATGGATGGGAGGGGGGGGGGGGGGGGAGAGAGAGAGAGGATGGATAGGGCCTCGGGCTTCCTCTTTTATATAAATGTTTGTCCCGGCCACTCATCTTTAACGGGGTATTAGGAAGAAAGAGAGAGAGAGGGTTACATAGAGTTACACAGATACTCAGACCACACAGACCTTGCGGTCCCAACTAGGTGGTCCGGCTTTAATTCTATAAGACAGGGACAGTTTGTAATGGAAGAATAAGACAGTAAAGTAGGAGAGAGAGAGAGAGAGAAAGAGAAAGAGAGAGAGAGAGAGAGAAGGGTGGGGGTAATCGGGCGAGCACTACAAATTTCCCGGTCATATCATCTCTCGGCCGGGACTTTCCAAACTCACAACTTTTTAATTTTTGGACCGATTTGAAAAGTTCCGCCTCCGGTCGCCAGCCAATCAGGGAGAATGGGAATTATCCAGGCGGTTTGATTTACAAAGTGATGATTTAGAGGAAAAGGTCTCGGGAGGAGGGAGGGAGAGGGAAGGAGGGAGGGTAAAAGGAAAAAAATACCCGAATAGAAGTAATAGCACACATTAAGGAAAAATAGATAGTTGGAGGGTCTTTTTTTCATCATTTGAGAATGAAAGAATGCGGAGGGAGTTTGGGAGACTGATGAGGATTTGGGAGCCCGGAGAAATTAAAAGGGCCTCGGGAGAACGAATATATTTTCTTGTCATTTGGTGTTTTAGATTTGTGCCTTAAGATTCTTAGTATTTTCTTATATAATGGTGGTAGTCTGAAAGTTAATATTAATGTAAAAACGAGCAAAGTATATTAAGAGCTTTTGTGACATATCTACGGCGTTCAAAATACAGCAATAATAAGAATTGTGCAAATTTGTTTGCGTTCCTTAAATAATCATGTAACTAAAAAAACAACTTACATTTACTGATTAAGTGTGATCATTTTTAAATTTCATTTGATGGCAGGGAAAAACGAATCCTAGGTTTTCATACAAAGCGAATGGCTGTAATCATCAGGACAATGTGTTATTCAGAATACTGGAGTTTATATTCAACGAGGAACACGAATGAAATATTTAATAGTCTAAGTGTATCCGAATTTTTGTTTAACCCCTTCACCACCATTACGAAATTTTCATCATATTCTAGTATCCGTTAGACGATTTGCTTTAGTTTGTAATCTACTCATATGGGTAAACACGATCTCAATAAATCCTCTTGGTAAAATTGGGCCTTCGACTATAACTACAATGATCATATAGTATACAAATATATCAATTAATGGCTAGGTGTTGTATATGCTTACCTGTACCCGGGACAGGTATCTGGTTGTATCCTAAGTTACTGATTTATTATAGGAGTTGTAAAGTTTCAGATGCACGATTCCATTATTTAAGACTGAACCTTTCTTAATTTTGTCTGATGTACATGCAACGTCTCCTCCTTCATATAACATCACATATTATACACTGCATGCTAAGATTAAGATGCAAAATATCTTATTTTCCTTGATTTTCATCACTTAATTATTGTAGTCGTAATATATTAAACTTATTAAAGAACTTCTTTATCAACATAAATAATCTAATGACGCTGGAACAATCTGGTCTGTTCTTCAGTAGTAAGTACTCGATAACATTGAATGGAACAAAATATTATCTCTGATTATTAGTAAATTATTACATGTTTGTACTTACCCTTCATATTTCATCCAGGTCTCCGTGGTTCCATGGATAATGTGTTTGACTCCTAATCCATTGACGAAAATTCGATTCCCGATGTGGAGAAGTTATTTTTAAATCCAGCTTGTCATCCTCCCTTCAGGACTGGTCGATGATTGGTAACTTATGTCAACCTGAAGAAGGACAGATAGAGTTACTGGGATGCTGCTGTTGCCGAGTGGCGCAGGGTAATAGATTTGGGCTTACTTTACATTGTACTTACTTTAGATTTTACGTACTTTAGACTCACCGGCCAAAGAGACAGAAACAAAAATAATGTTGAACAATATGCACAACGTTCCTGTACATAAATTGTGCATAGTATGATAAAGGTTAAAATGTATACGTTATCCGATATCCTGCAACATTTAGAGGACAGACAAATATTATATATATATATTTTCTTTAATACATACGAGGTTGAAAGAAATGGCAATTTCTGCGTTGGAAATTTTATTATTCAAAGTTTCCAGGTCTCTGATGAGTTTTAGCTGGGTGGCAGGAAGTAGATGAATGAGATTAGCAAAATTCATGGTGGTACAGGGTTACATAAATGTACATGATGATACAGGATATACGACGCGTTTCACTAAACGCGTCGTATATCCTGTATCATCATGTACATTTATGTAACCCTGTACCACCATGAATTTTGCTAATCTCATTCATCTACTTCCTGCCACCCAGCGAAAACTCATCAGAGACCTGGAAACTTTGAATAATAAAATTTCCAACGCAGAAATTGCCATTTCTTTCAACCTCGTATGTATTAAAGAACATTTATTACCTGGCTTTACTAACATATATATATATATATATATATATATATATATATATATATATAGAGAGAGAGAGAGAGAGAGAGAGAAAGATACAGAGAGAGATACAGAGAGAGAAAATATAACAATCCCCCTCCAACATCTCCCAGCTGACACATCCAAGTCAATCATTCTCGCCAAACAAATATTTAATAGCAAGCAAACAGGTGTCAATTAAGTCGGGGCAGGGCAAGGCAGTCTATATGCAAATCCCTTCTAAATATACTCAGGCCAGCCACCGGGGGCGCCTCTTAGGATACCTCCCTCAGGATTAAATTATCAAATCCAAACTTGGCCCATCAAGACCTCAAACACAAGATATTGAATATAATTTGAATGACAATTGTGTAGGTGTATTGCTGGCCCTGCACACCCCAGAGACGTCTATGGGGTGAGGGGAAATTACCTGGTTTACATTAAAATGTAAAACTTGCAAACAAAGCCAACCAAAACTGGGACTAAGACAATATAGACATAAAAGACATGTTGCATATCTTTTGCTGAATACTTCTTGTCTTTCCTCTTTGCATTTCTTAAGTACGATCCATCACATTATCGATATACTGAGATTATATAAAGAAATATAAGTGAAGTATTATCCAATTAACTTCAAATCTAAACCTACTGTAGTCTAAACTACCTTGACTTTACCAACTACAGATAATTTAATCACTCTTAGGCTAAACAAAACTGTCTAAGATGACCTAATAAATTCGAAGCTAAGATACATATGACATAAAGTGAGATAGACTGAACATGGTTCGTCTTCCATATTTACAAAACATAATCAATGAAGTAGAAGTGCCGTTTTCCCTTTTCAGAAAGGAAAATCCATCCCCAGTTATGTGAATATATATTTTGTCTTCACAATTGACTATTAAAGTATATATAATATAACTTTAGTAATTGTGTGTATGCTTTCTTAGCTGAATATTGAATAGGCAAACTGTATACCTCAAGTAGATTGTGCATAATTCTAATATTTTGGCAAAGTATTGCAAGCTTTTCCTGTTTAAATTTGTGATCTAAGTCTTAAGTCAAATTATATATACTTCTTGCCTCATCATTACATATTCGTACTAAATATGTGAGTCTGGATTTAATAAATATATATATATATATAACCATTATCCCCTTCTGTGGTTGTGAAAATGGTTCAGTGAGATAGTTTGAAGACTGTTTATTGCAGGAGGCCGTTTTTGAGCTGAGTAAAATCGTCAAATAGCCAGAGTAAAGTTAAATGTACGGCACTAAAACATACGGTATATGTATATTATATACACCAGTAATAGTAATTATATATATATACCGGTATATATATATATTTATATGAAATAACGTCCCCATAATCAGCTCCAAGCTTCATAATGTGTGAGAATTACTGATCGTGACTGTACATTATATATGCAGATGACCTCCTCGGAACAGCAGTCAACACCTCCTTCCGTAATAGTCCCCCGTTTCCTGACCCTCCGTGACCCCGCCCAGACAACATGGCCTTTGATGACCTGTGACGGGACGTAATGTGGAGGACATTTAACTTCTCATTAAGTGTCATTTGCAATTACAAGACATGACGCTCAAGACGTCCCCCCCCCCCCCTCGTGCCCCTACCTCCACCCCCACTACAAGATGCTCAGCCCCCCCCCCCCTCTCTTCCTTCCTTCAATCACCCCCTCCCCCTCATCCTCGTTCTATCACCCTCTCCCCACATCCCTTTCCATTCCCTCCTACATACATGCACAATCCACCCCACCTCTACCGCCCTTTTACTGATCCCACTTACCCATTTGAGCACCTCTATCATAATTATTATCCCCTCTAACTCTGCTTCTCTCTAACCAATACAAGCCTGATTCTGAAAAGAAAGCCTTTCGCATATTTAACTCACATATACTCACCGATTCTCTGCAGTCTCTCTCTCTCTTCGCCGCAATGTTGCATATCTTTCACTATTTTACCGCTATTACAATAATCAGTGCTCAGAGCTCTCTGTGTATACCATCCCCTCTACGTAGAACAAGTAGCACCCGTCTTGCAACACAATCTCACCCCTACTCTGTACAACTCTCCAACTCAAGAGTGAACCGATATTCCCAGTTTTTCATCTACTCAACAGCTGAGCTTTGGAACTCTCTCACTGAACCCATCTTTCACTCATCCTATGACTTAAATTGTTTCAAACTCCATGTGTCCAAGCATTTTGGCTCGAACGTTCCTTGATTTTGGCCCTGTCACTTTTTCAACTCTGGGGAGGGCACTCATCACAGGCAGTTCTGCCTTTTGTCTCCCTCATACACATAAAACAACATAAAAATAAACTAAGAAGGTAATACACACCCATACACCGACAACAGAGTAAACACTGCAGCCAATCCTACAAAGACGAGAGAGAAAATCTGTGGACAATACAGTATATAGCCAGGGAACGTTGGAGTGGAGTGGAGTGGCCCAGCTTAAGCCAGAGTGAGTCTGAGCTGTACTTGATCCCCGTCATATAATCCGGGGCCTCTCCGTCGTTGTCCGGGGATCACAACAACAACAACGGATATCTTACCTTCCTCGCCCAAACAATATTGTCGACCTTTGTCAATACCTGTCCATGTGAAGATTTTATAATTTCTTCACCGTTTTCATTTGTAATTGTTTAAAGTATGGACACACTTGTATGTTCTGAATAAAATGCATCCTACTTAAAGCATCAAATCAAGACTTTGTCTAATGGTAACAGAGCTTGGCACTAACTTCTAGTATGCCAGGTGTAAATTCAGGCTGAGGACGTAATGTTTATTTGTACAAATGTTTTGTTTTGTTTTTTTGTTTTTTTTGGTGGCAAAGCATGCGAGTTACCTATAATGTGACTCATAATAGGTAAAACGAGTTATCGATAGTACTTTTACTATCATATCATTGAGAATTGTGAAATTCTTGTATTTGAGTTTGGATATTAAAATACTGAGTATCTCGAGTATCTAACTATTATTTCAAGCTTCGTACAATACTCACAGCCTAAAAAGTGCTATATTCATGTTCCTTTAGCTTGTGTGTAAGAACCAGTTTCATTGACAAAAGCACTTATGCTAAGATAGAATGTTTATGATAGTACTTGTCCATCCAGGAATCAGGGTATAAACTAATACTTGCACATTTTAATGCCTGACGAAAGGTTTGCAAGACTATACTGCGACCTTCTCCTGCATTACTTGCATAACCTGGAGTTGGGCAGGTTCTAATGGGAGTATAATCCGAGGTAGAGTGCTGCACTAACTATAGGAAATTGGTTATCCTCTGCATAGTATACTTCATTAAAGTAGAGGCGTTGTCCAGTTTTAAACCAAGTGAGGCAATAAGTATGGACTAGAAGTGCTAATTTGTGGGTGAAAATATTGTGAATACAGATTCTTTGTTTACAATTGGTTATTATATATCCACTTAAAATTAAGTAATTATTTGTATTACTACTTTATATGCAGTATATATATACATATATTGTACATTGGTATTGGTATAATGTGAGGTGCAATAGAGTAAATTAGCTTAGAGTAGGTGAGGTAAGGCTAGATTGGCTAAAATAGGTGCTTAGTTTGTCGATACATCGATAAACATACTGGTATATGGTGGACACTCGGTTGCGTATAATAACTTCGCTTCCTGCCTACTCCCCCTTCTACCCCCTTAAGGGGAGATTTCCACTTGAGGGACTTTTTTCTTGACCCCATTCTCCCTCATGTCTAGCCCCATTGCTTTTGAGATTTTAAGACGTTTGCCCCATTAGTTTGGTGATTTTTAAGAATTTCCGCCCCATTCTGTCAATTTTAAGACCTTTCGTGCCATTTAGGCGTCGATTTTATCCTGGCGAGCGATAGCGAGCCTGTAACTTAAGAGGAATCGGCCTTCGGCCGGGACATTTTTCTACCGAAAAATGTACATATTTATCTTGAAAGGGGGTCAAGGGGGTGAAATTTTAAGATTGCTGGAGGAGTAGGAAACAAACTAGAAACCTCCCCTTAAATGAGGTGGGTGGTAGTGATCCAATATTGGTGATCCTGCAGGTGTGTGTGGTGGTGGTAAGGTCCGGGAGGTCTATCACCCCCTAACACCTTCCTTCAATATTGGTGATCCTGCAGGTGTGTGTGGTGGTGGTAAGGTCCGGGAGGTCTATCACCCCCTAACACCTTCCTTCAATATTGGTGATCCTGCAGGTGTGTGTGGTGGTGGTAAGGTCCGGGAGGTCTATCACCCCCTAACACCTTCCTCCAATATTGGTGATCCTGCAGGTGTGTGTGGTGGTGGTAAGGCCCGGGAGGTCTATCACCCCCTAACGCCTTCCTTCAATATTGGTGATCCTGCAGGTGTGTGTGGTGGTGGTAAGGTCCGGGAGGTCTATCACCCCCTAACACCTTCCTTCAATATTGGTGATCCTGCAGGTGTGTGTGGTGGTGGTAAGGTCCGGGAGGTCTATCACCCCCTAACGCCTTCCTTCAATATTGGTGATCCTGCAGGTGTGTGTGGTGGTGGTAAGGTCCGGGAGGTCTATCACCCCCTAACACCTTCCTCCAATATTGGTGATCCTGCAGGTGTGTGTGGTGGTGGTAAGGTCCGGGAGGTCTATCACCCCCTAACACCTTCCTCCAATATTGGTGATCCTGCAGGTGTGTGTGGTGGTGGTAAGGTCCGGGAGGTCTATCACCCCCTAATACCTTCCTTCAATATTGGTGATCCTGCAGGTGTGTGGTGGTGGTAAGGTC
Source organism: Paralithodes platypus (assembly GCA_032716605.1). Classification (NCBI taxonomy): domain Eukaryota; kingdom Metazoa; phylum Arthropoda; class Malacostraca; order Decapoda; family Lithodidae; genus Paralithodes; species Paralithodes platypus. Next base: position 7,349,445 of record CM064529.1, read on the forward strand.
CGGGAGGTCTATCACCCCCTAACACCTTCCTTCAATATTGGTGATCCTGCAGGTGTGTGTGGTGGTGGTAAGGTCCGGGAGGTCTATCACCCCCTAACACCTTCCTTCAATATTGGTGATCCTGCAGGTGTGTGTGGTGGTGGTAAGGTCCGGGAGGTCTATCACCCCCTAACACCTTCCTTCAATATTGGTGATACTGCAGGTGTGTGTGGTGGTGGTAAGGTCCGGGAGGTCTATCACCCCCTAACACCTTCCTTCAATATTGGTGATCCTGCAGGTGTGTGTGGTGGTGGTAAGGTCCGGGAGGTCTATCACCCCCTAACACCTTCCTCCAATATTGGTGATCCTGCAGGTGTGTGTGGTGGTGGTAAGGTCCGGGAGGTCTATCACTCCTTAACGCCTTCCTTCAATATTGGTGATCCTGCAGGTGTGTGTGGTGGTGGTAAGGTCCGGGAGGTCTATCACCCCCTAACACCTTCCTTCAATATTGGTGATCCTGCAGGTGTGTGGTGGTGGTGGTAAGGTCCGGGAGGTCTATCACCCCCTAACACCTTCCTTCAATATTGGTGATCCTGCAGGTGTGTGTGGTGGTGGTAAGGTCTGGGAGGTCTATCACCCCCTAACACCTTCCTCCAATATTGGTGATCCTGCAGGTGTGTGTGGTGGTGGTAAGGTCCGGGAGGTCTATCACCCCCTAACACCTTCCTTCAACTCCCAAGTATATCAATTATAATACAAACTTATGTATTCCAAAGAAATATCTAAACATAAAAATATCTAGTCTGGAGTATAGAGCTCTGTGTATCCGGAATACTTTTTAATCCTTGGAAGTGCTCCAAATTATTTCAAACACTTACATAAACGACTAACTGCAGGTACATTATACAAAACGTGATTGAAATTTGTGTTGACAATACGTAGAAGGTCATCTGAACTCATAGCTAACCAAAAGTAGTCACTCTGGCGAAGTATTTTGTTGGGTTGAAAATATTATTTCGTATTGGAATTTAGCAAATGTTATAGTTAATGCCCACAATAAAATAAAATAAAATAAAATACGACACTGAACGACCGATAGGACAATATGGCACATGACAAAGATATAAGAAACGTGAAAATGGTTTAAGAATAGAATAGATAGGATCGATACATTTTAACAGAATAACTATGACAATAAATGAGCACGGGGAGTCAAAATGAAGGTCAAACAGGATAATGTAAACCATGCATAACATAGTGAAATTGTATATACAGCAACCAGAAAGTTAATGGGAGGAAAGGAAAGTGTTGTGGTGATTAATGGGAGGAACGTGGAAATAGACAGGAAGAGGAAGAGGACACAAGCAAAACTTCTCTATGTGATGGAAGTATAAATCAAACCAAAGTCGAGAATGGCAAGACAAGTTAAGCTATAATTTTAATTATATAAATCAATATAAAAACAAATAATATACAGTATATTATAAAAATATCAATGATAAGACGATCTTCACCTCATATTTAAATAACACTGAAAGCTGGAAATAAGAACATTCTTAAATCTAAATATAAAAAAGTCATGTCAAAAATAATGTAATAAAGTGCAGATATGAAATTAACACTAAGATAATGCTCATACGAATCATTAAGCAAGTAATCATCATACCTAGAAGAAATATTTAATTAAATATGAATTAAGTTATGCAACATGAAAACATGTTGATTTGCTTGATCAATTTGATGAAAATTGTAAAATATAGCAATGAAATATGCTTAATCAGAACAAAATGGAAACAGAGTTGAAGACTAATTTATATACACATACACAAAAAACACAAAATATATACGACGATTATTAAGTAACTAAGGAATAAGTTTTAGATAGAATACCAGCAATGAAATAAATCAACACGAAAATATCAACTAGAAATATAAGTAATCAAGTTAAATATAGTACACAAAAGCACAAGGGATAGGGAAGCTTTTCAATAGAGACACTGGAAGTGAATTTTGTAAATGAAAGTGCCCTAGTTTGCGGATGAAAAACGCAAACTGCAAACAAGTCGCAAAGTCTACTAAAAATATGAAAACCCGAGCACACAAAAATGGGAGGAAATCATTTCTCTCTGAGGTAAGGGGAGGGAGCCAAACGAGCGAGAACCATAAAAGGAATATCGTAAAGGAGGGGAGAAGTGAGAGTGGAAAAGGAAAGAATTAATTATTTAAAGAGTGAGAAAAGAGCGAAGGGAAGGGGCGGGATCACTGCAGAGGGTCGCTGAAGGATTGACAGGAGGAGAGCAAGGGAGAGAGGAGGAAGAGGAGGTGAGGATTAAAGAGGCATAGGAAGAGGAGGAGAGAATTAAAGAGGCATAGGAAGAGGAGGAGAGGATACAAGAGGCATAGGAAGAGGAGGAGAGAATTAAAGAGGCATAGGAAGAGGAGAGGATACAAGAGGCATAGGAAGAGGAGAGGATACAAGAGGCATAGGAAGAGGAGGAGAGGATAAAGGAGGCATAGGGAGAGGAGAGAATATAAGAGTCATAGGAAGAAGAGGAAGAGAAGGAAGAGGCATAGGAAGAGAAGGAAGAGGAATGTGAAACAGGGAGAGAGAAGGAAGAGGAGGAGAGAATAAAGGAGGTTTAGGAAGAGGAGGAAGAGAAGAGAGTATAGGAGGCATAGGAAGAGGAGGAGAATAAAGGAAGCATAGAAATGGGAGATACTAAAGGAGGCATAGGAAGAGGAGGAGAGAATAAAGGAGACATAGGAAGAGGTGGAGAGGATAACAGGCATAGAAAGAGAGGGAGAGAAGAAAGGAGGCATAAGAAGAGGAGGAGAGAATAAAGAAGGCTTAGGAAGGACGTCTATTAATTAAATGGTTACAGGCTATCCCATATAAGCTAATATTTCGTAAGTCTCATAAAATCGTCTAAAGGAGGAGTAAAGGACGTCACCGGTACTGAGGGGTTAATCATAGGAATAGGAACACCAGATATTAGAAAAAATGCATCATAGCAAATATAATGAATTCAAGGAGATTATACTGAAAAGAAGAGGAATGAATAACAATAATTAGAATAGGAAGTATCTAACGGTTGGATAAAATAAAAGATAGGAGAGAGAAGCATAAGAAGAGAGAAAAAGGAGAAGAGGAGGAGATTAAATGCTTAGAGACGTCTATTAATTAAATGGTTACAGGCTATCCCATATAATTCTTTTAGCTACCATATATCCTTCGTAAGTCTCATAAAATCGTCTAAATGTATATTGAAAATGTAAATGACGTCACCGGTACTGAAGGGGTTAAATCATATCATGTAGTAGACGAGAGACACCAGAATTCTTATGATAAAAATGCATAACATCAATAGCAAATATAATGAATTCAAAGCATTATACTGGAAAACAACGACAAATGAATAACAATAATTAGAATAAGGAAGTATCATAACGGTTGGACGATAAAAATAAAAAAAATAAAGGAGAGACACTGAAGATTAAATTAAAGGAGAGACACTGAAGATTAAATGAAAGGAGAGACACTGAAGATTAAAGTTCAGCAAGTACAGGAATGACACAAATAAAGGTAAGCGCGGAATGGACCCCGAGGAGAAAGAGTAAGAGGGAGAGAGATAAAAATACTAGTATAATGAGAAATCCAGAACCAGTAGAGGAAGCAACAGTATCGTGTTACAGAGAGTTGCCACGACAGGGGAAATGTGATAATTATATAGACGAATTTTAAGGGGAGAAGGGTAAATTTTCTAGACCCCCTTCTCCCTCATGTTTAGCCCCATTAGTTTTCAAATGTTATGACGTTCGGCCGATTAATTGGTCGATTTTAAGACCTTTCGCTCCATTTCTTTGTCAATATTAAGATCTTTCATGCTATTTAGGTGTCGATTTGTCTTCTGGCGAACGATAGTGAACCTGCAATTTTAGAAGAACCGGCCTTTGGCAGGTAAATTTTTCTACCGAAAAATGTACAAAGGGGAATCTAATGGATGTTTTGTTAAAGTTTGATGGTGGTCTAGGGAGGAAACTAAACAATATTAAATACTGTAAAGTATATGAAATAATCCATCACAAAATATATTAAATATATTAATTAATCCATCAAAATATAAACCCTTCCCCCTTAAGGTACAATGTGTGTGTGTGTGTGTGTGTGTGTGTGTGTGTGTGTGTGTATAGTTAACCCGTTCAGTACCAGTTCCGTCCTTTTCGTTGTATACTTGTTACTAATAGAACATTTTATTCAGCTTCGGAAGGACGTTTAACAATTAAAAGTCTACAGACTATCTCATGTAATCCTTTTAGCTACCATACATCCATCCTAAGCTTTACAAAATCGTCTAAATATAGCTGAAATCGGATACAAAAATACGTCGTCGGTACAGAAGGGGTTAATACTATCTTAACAATAAGTAGTATTACTATTAAATGATAATACGGAATAAATACATACAGTCAGTCAGTAGCCAGCCATTATTCCCACAAGGGTTAGGGAGGATCAGCAAGAGACACGAGAAAGGAAAAAGAGTTGACAGAAGTACACATAACAGTTCGCCCACAAAAGGCAAGCACACAAGGATTCAAATATCACCGATCACTCGTCAGCCCCCGAAATAAATGGCTTCACCTCAGATGTTATACTTCCGGACAAGGTCTCTTCACATCAACATCTGGGATAAAGACCTTCCGACCTATCCGATCATGGACAGCTCTATAAATAGTGATTTCCGTAGAGTAAATATTCTTCTAAAATGTATTCAATATAGAAAATATCGCCAAGAGATATAGGGAACATGTGAACTCTTGAAAGTATAAATAATATCATCTTCACCAAAACTCGAATCAGATATATAAATATTCTAGACAGTCTTTTTATAATCTCTATCTGTAATGAAATATTATATACATTCACCTCTGACTAATAGTAATAGTTTGCTGAATCTAATAGTCCAAAAGTTAAAGTAATTACATGAATACATCAAACAACGTGTCAGGCAGGTCAGGTGAAGGTATTGAGGGATAAGCCTTTACAACGGCATCTCGTAGCTACTTTCTACTTTTCCTATTTTCTGAAGAGTGTAGAGAGGGGAGAAGAAGTGTTGGAGAGAGAGGAAGCTGTTGGAGTGGCTTTGTTATGTGTGTTATTAGTCTGTATACGTAGCACGTACCTACTACGTACCTACTGTATTAGAGAACGTACACATAAAAGAACACGTATTTGGATTTTGGCTGTAACTCAAGTAAAGTGATATTCCATTAACCTTGTGATTTGTACCTTTTTCATATTGAGCTATAACTCAGATAAATGTTAATTTCCATTATAATGTGAATGTAGTATTGTTATTATTCCATGTATTATTGTAATGTAATGTGATCTATTATTCCTGTTTGTGTATAAATAAAACTGATGTTCTGTGCCTATTGTATCACTCGTCTTTGTGTTTGATTGTAGATATATATTAGATACCTATTTTATCCGTGTAAGGGGAACTCACGACTATTAGATTTGCTGTAGCTAATTATATAGGAAGGCTTGACAATCAGAAGAAGGAGGTGGAGGAGAGATAGAGAGAAGGAGGACTTGAAAATCAGAAGGAGGAAGAAGAAGAGGAGGAGGAGGAGGAGAAGAAGGAGAGGTGGGTTGATCACCTCACAGAGCTCCAGGAATTAGGGGATCAGGAGGCATCAAGACCTATTACTACCCTATATTTGTTACCACCAACTCACCAGAATATGACTCACTCTCTCTCTCACACACACACACACACTCTCTCACTCTCACTCTCTCTCTCTCTCCATTGTAAATACAGAACATAATAGATATATAGCAAACCCAGAACAAAAATACAACTTACTTGGCGTTTCACTCTCTCAAACTACAATGCAGATGTACACTTACGGGCCATGACAAATATACAGTACCCTACATATATATGTATCTGTATCGAAACCAAACAAGATACTACAGTGCTATTATATTATCTCAAATACTTCCCAGCTTAGCTTCAAATATTCCGAGATTCAAATGAGTATAAATCATTTAGGGCTGGTGAGTTTACAGTGTTCTTGTTTGAGAATGTAAATTGCATTCTCAATCTTGCAAAGACCATACCCTTTATAGTTATAGTAGCCTATTCAATATCAGGTAAAGGGGGAAGGTTGGTCTTTCTGGCCCCCCTTCTCCCATATGCTTAGCCCTATTAGTTTTCAGATTTTAAGACATTCGGTCCATTAGTTTGGCGATTTTATGACCTTCACCCCATTTCCTTGTCAATATTAAGACCTTTCGTATAATTTCGATGTCGATTTTTTTCTTAGTGAGCGATAGCGAACCTGTAATATTGTAATAACCAGCCTCCGGCCAAGACATTTTTCTATCGAAAAATGTACAAATTTATCTTGAAGGGGGGTCTTGGGATGTTTTTTTTAAGCTTGATGGAGGTCTACGGAGAAAACTAAAAAATATAAGATAAATGAAAAAGCAAAAAAATACGCCCATCCCCCATTAAAAGAAAAGCGAGCAAACACCTAGAAGACAATACAATACAATACAAAGAGTACAGTCGGCCAGATAAGTGATGGCGCGGCACCAAGTATATTTCGATTAATAATTGGTATCAGCACTATCTAAGCATTAATTCATCGTTTCGAGTGAGATATACAAACATGTTCCTATCTTTACACACCCTATTCAACATCTGACAGACATTAATACAGCACCCAGCGAGCAAAACGTAATGGCAGCGGAGCCACGACTTATTTGACCAACTGTACATAAATGGAGACATCACATGAGCAAGAACCTGGAAGACATAACAATATAAGAGCCTGGAAGACACGACAATATAAGAGCCTGGAAGACACGACAATATAAGAGCATGGAAGACACGACAATATAAGAGCATGGAAGACACGACAATATAAGAGCCTGGAAGACACGACAATATAAGAGCCTGGAAGACACGACAATATAAGAGCCTGGAAGACACGACAATATAAGAGCATGGAAGACACGACAATATAAGAGCATGGAAGACACGACAATATAAGAGCATGGAAGACACGACAATATAAGAGCCTGGAAGACACGACAATATAAGAGCATGGAAGACACGACAATATAAGAGCCTGGAAGACACGACAATATAAGAGCATGGAAGACACGACAATATAAGAGCATGGAAGACACGACAATATAAGAGCATGGAAGACACGACAATATAAGAGCATGGAAGACACGACAATATAAGAGCATGGAAGACACGACAATATAAGAGCCTGGAAGACACGACAATATAAGAGCATGGAAGACACGACAATACAAGAGCATGGAAGACACGACAATATAAGAGCATGGAAGACACGACAATATAAGAGCATGGAAGACACGACAATATAAGAGCATGGAAGACACGACAATATAAGAGCATGGAAGACACGACAATATAAGAGCATGGAAGACACGACAATACAAGAGCATGGAAGACACGACAATATAAGAGCATGGAAGACACGACAATATAAGAGCCTGGAAGACACGACAATATAAGAGCATGGAAGACACGACAATATAAGAGCCTGGAAGACACGACAGACAATATAAGAGCATGGAAGACACGACAATATAAGAGCATGGAAGACACAACAATATAAGAGCATGGAAGACACGACAATATAAGAGCCTGGAAGACACGACAATATAAGAGCATGGAAGACACGACAATATAAGAGCATGGAAGACACGACAATATAAGAGCATGGAAGACACGACAATATAAGAGCATGGAAGACACGACAATATAAGAGCATGGAAGACACGGCAAAATAAGAGCATGGAAGACACGACAATATAAGAGCATGGAAGACACGACAATATAAGAGCCTGGAAGACACGACAATATAAGAGCCTGGAAGACACGACAATATAAGAGCATGGAAGACACGACAATATAAGAGCCTGGAAGACACGACAATATAAGAGCATGGAAGACACGACAATATAAGAGCATGGAAGACACGACAATATAAGAGCATGGAATACACGACAATATAAGAGCATGGAAGACACGACAATATAAGAGCATGGAAGACACGACAATATAAGAGCATGGAAGACACGACAATATAAGAGCATGGAAGACACGACAATATAAGAGCATGGAAGACACGACAATATAAGAGCATGGAAGACACGACAATATAAGAGCATGGAAGACACGACAATATAAGAGCATGGAAGACACGACAATATAAGAGCATGGAAGACACGACAATATAAGAGCATGGAAGACACGACAATATAAGAGCCTGGAAGACACGACAATATAAGAGCCTGGAAGACACGACAATATAAGAGCCTGGAAGACACGACAATATAAGAGCATGGAAGACACGACAATATAAGAGCATGGAAGACATGACAATATAAGAGCATGGAAGACACGACAATATAATAGAAATACTTATAGAAATCAGGTAAACAGGATGGCGGTGGTGGGGGTGATGGCGGCTGACTTGGAGAGGGAGAGAGAAACAAGATGGAGAACTGGGGAAGGATTGGATGAACTCGTAAGAAAGATGGAGAACTGGGGAAGGATTGGATGAACTCGTAAGAAAGATGGAGAACTGGGGAAGGATTGGATGAACTCGTAAGAAAGATGGAGAACTGGGGAAGGCTTGGCTGAACTCGTAAGAAAGATGGAGAACTGGGGAAGGCTTGGCTGAACTCGTAAGAAAGATGGAGAACTGGGGAAGGATTGGATGAACTCGTAAGAAAGATGGAAAACTGGGGAAGGATTGGATGAACTCGTAAGAAAGGAGGCACAAGAAGCACAAGAAGAGACGGATGAATAAGATGAACTCGACTAAAGGAAGCCATAATAAATACAAAACAAGGAAGCATAACAATAGATGGGTGAATAGCATGTGGGGGAACGATTAAGGGGAGATTTCCACTTGAGGGATTTTTTCTTGACTCCTTTCTCCCAAATGTTTAGCCCCATTGGTTTTCTAATTTTAAGACGATTGCCCCATTATTTTGACGATTTTAAGAACTTTCGACCCATTTCTGTCAATTTTAAAATCTGTCGTGCCATATAGGTGTCGATTTTATCCTGGCGAGCGATAGCGAGCCTGTAATTTAAGAGGAACCGGCTTTCAGCCGGGATATATTTCTACCGAAAAATGTACAAATGTATCTTGAAAGGGGCTCAAGGGGGTGTAATCTTAAGCTTGATGGATATCTAGAGACCAAACTAAAAACCTCCCCTTAAGCCTTTCATGATCCGATACGTCTTTCTTATTGTTCTGTTTTCCGGCTATAATTAGACGATGTTATTCAGATTAGGAAGGGTCTATGGAACTCGGAGGGTATTGTGATAGTCTTTACCCTAATAATTCCAACAGATCCTTCTTAAACTGTACACGTTCGTCTTATGATAACCAGAATAAACTGTCAAAATGCGTCACGATGTTCAAAGAGTTAAGTAACTGAAGGACGAAAACGGTTGACTGGAGGAAGAAAAGGAGGAGGAGAAGGAGGAGGAGGGGAGAGAAGGAGAGGAGGGAGAGAAGGAGAGGAGGAAGAGAAGGAGGGAGAGAATGAGGAAGAGAAGTAGGGTTAGAAAAAGCCATTTATATTTAACGACATGAGTAATACCCCAACCACCGCCTCGTTCCCGATTTGTCTGTCTCGCTATGCAAATGACCCGTGGGGGGGTGGGGGGTGGGGGGTGGGGTCTTTGCTATCCAGGGGGATCAGGCGGCGACCCGGGATCACGGTATTTGTCACTCACGCACCCCCCTGTCGCAACAACCAGCCTCACACATACATACATACGACACGACACCACGGGGATGTGGAGAGAGAGAGAGAGAGAGAGAGAGAGAGAGAGAGAGAGAGAGAGAGAGAGAGAGAGAGAGAGAGAGAGAGAGAGAGAGAGAGAGAGAGAGACAGAGAGAGACAGAGAGAGAGAGATAGAGAGAGAGAGAGAGAGAGAGAGAGAGAGAGAGAGAGAGAGAGAGAGAGAGAGAGACGGGGGGAAAGGGGGAGAGATAAAGAGAGCACGAACGAGAACAAACGCTGGTATTTTAGATCAGTGCTGGAACCGTCTGAACTTCACGGGTGCCGAACCTTACAGGGATGTGGGACGGTTATGGAAAAGTTGGCTTGAAGGGGAATGAGCATATTTATTTGCTCATTTATGTATATTTTCATTATTCTATTAGTTTCCCCCTAGACCTCCATCAAGCTTAAAGAAACACCTGCCCAAGACCCTTCTTCAAGATAAAGTTGTACATTTTTCGATATAAAAAGACACCGGCCGAAGGCCGGTTTTTCTTAAATTACATGCTCGCTATCGAGCACCTAAATGACACTAAAAGTCTTAATATTGACAAAGAAATGGGGCGAAAGGTCTTAAAATCGCGAAACTAATGGGCCGAACGTCTTACAATCTCAAAACAAATGGGGCTTAACACGAGCTAGAAGGGGGACCAGAAAAACGGCCCATCTCCCCTTAAGGGGTGATAGTGGAGGATAACAGCGTGGGACTAAGGGGGGGGGGGGGGGGGGGCATTGACGTAGGAGGAATAAACGTGATAATTCTAGATACCGGTAATGACACTTGGGATAGGTTATTGTAACTTGATCTTATTTCCGCACAATTCTACAAAGAAAACTGCCTTTGAGGTTCATGACGCGTTTTGGCAGTTTACGCTGGTTATCATTACACGATTGTATTCAGCTTATGGCCAACTTGTGAGCGATAAAGAGTTAATTGAGATAGTATTTACCCCTCTGATTCCTGTATATCCCTCCTAAGCTGCATAAAATCGTCTAATGATGACCAAAATATACTGCACTAATGCGTCTTAGATCCTCAAGGGGTTAATATTAAGATTATCTGTACACTGTGTATGTTTGCTTCTTGGTCATCTTAGGATACCTTCTCTAATGCATACAAACTAAGTAATATCCAACTAACAAATATAGTAGACCACTGTCTACTGACGTCAACGTATCTCACATTCGATAATAACAAAAGAAAATTGTAGATATCAGTAATTTGATCTTTCTATCTATATATCTATCTATATACTCTGGCACATACCCCATTTATTTGTTTTATTGGGGATGGCCGACTCGAGACAGAGCCCGAACAGGGACAAATAATACAAAATAATTCTAGTTTTCCAATATGTTAACACAAAAGTACTTAACCCTACAGTACACTTGGCGTTGAGTTCCGTGCTACACAACGTACGCCACAGCACACACAAAGGAAGATAAAACAGGTCCTCCAGTCACTCCACCTCTCTCACACAACTGTTCTGTAGTTGACTATCTCGTGTGAAATTCCTCCCAACCTCTATTTTTGTTTCTGCCTCCCAGCTTACAGGCCACTCTTGTACCACTAAATACAATTGAGTGTTGCCATACACATTAAGGTTAAAGTAAAGGCATTGATTACGTTTGAACAAAGGCAAAGGCTGTCATTGTTTATCTAGTTCGGTAAGTCTACGTCCATGTATCTTAATATTTATGCAGTATGCATTATACATTCATCTTATTATATTTTATTTTGCTTAATCGTTATTAGCACATAGTGATTTAAAAACAATAAAATCTTTATATGCGTTTCTGTTTTGGTTTGTTATATATACAGTATATATATATATATATATATATATATATATATATATATATATATATATATATATATATATACATATATATATATATATATATATATATATATATATATCGACATATGTTTCCCATTTGAGTCATCATATAACTGAGATATGTGTTCTACTTACCCCCCTTTTAACTAGTCAATTATTTGGGTTATCAGGTTCAAAAGACAAGTATCATAACAATGATATTCTCCACTACACAAATATTTGGACTCTGATTACGATGCTCCGTACAATCCGCTGCAAACTTTCTCATGTTAAACAATCTTATTCCCTTCTGTACCGGCGACGTCTTTTTAATTGTAGTCTAGCTATATTTAGACGAGTTTGTGCAGTTTTAGAAGGATCTGTGGTAGTAAAAAGGGAGTAAGTGAGATGGTTCGAAGCCTTTTAGTTGCTGAATTAAATAATCTAATAGTAGCCAGAATAAAACGAGAGACGTCGCCGGTACAGAAGGAGTTAATATTTCGAATCACTCTCTTTGTGTGGGCTATGTTCAATCTTGGCATCATTTAACTCCTTGAGGATCTAAGACGCATTTGTCCATTTTATTTAGTTATCAGTAACCGATTTATGAAACTTAGGAAGGATATCTAGAAATTAAAGGGGTGAATACTATCTCAATTAATTCTTTAGCTCCCACAAGTTCACCCAAAGCTGAATAAAACCGTGTATGTGATAGCCAGAATAAACTGTCAAAATGCGTTAAATAGGTGTAAAAGAATACCAATTCCATTAACAGTCGGTTTCTCTTGACAATAATGGACGATTTCTCTCCGTCGCGTTTGAGTCGAGCAATATTATGTTTCGACTCCGCCAGCCAATTGAAACCGTGAGAAGGCTGCTGGACGGAAGGGGATCCGGCTGACGTGTGAGCAGTGAGAAAGGCAGCAAATTAAACCGTTCCTGTCATAGCGACGTCTGTTATAGTTCATTCTAGCTATACTTAGACGGTTTTATGTAGCTTAAGAAGGAGTTGTGGTAGTTAAAAGGGTTGATTGAGATAGTTCGACTCAAATAACTTACTGTATATCAAATGATTTGATGGAGACACTGAAGAGGAACGAGATAATCTAATTTATGTATTTCACTCACACCAAACACCTCCCAATGAAACTAGTGAAAGCATGTGATCCTACCGGGATTCGAACCTAGGTTACCACATACAGATATTAAACACTATAACCATTACACCACCAATACATAATGCATCAAGCAATATTACAGTACGGAAGAGTAGCACAGACTATAAGAAGAAAGCTATAGAACAGAAAGGGAATAGATATAGCAATGCAGACAAAGGAAGGTAGAGAATACGGTGATAAGGGAATGATGATGGCTTTGCAGAAGGCTACGGATCATAACATACAGGAGACGGTGAAGGACATTTAGAGGAAAACACAGCATAACACATAATATACGGTGAAAGCTATGTCAAAGAAACACAGCATAACACATAATATACGGTGAAAGCTATGTAGAAGAAAACATACAACATAACGTAAGGCCAACGGGGAAGAGCATGTCAATTAAAACAGAATATAAGAACAATATAACATATGTAAAAGAACACAGAGCAAAACTAAATATATGGTAAAAGCTATACGCGAAGAAAAACAGCGAACTAATGATAATAGGGAGCCTCCAGGGGTGTCAGGAGGAGAAAGGGAGAAGAAGGAAGTAAAGGAGGGGAAGAGGAGGAGTAGAGTAGGAGGAGGAGGAAGGGGAGAGTAGGGGGTGAGGTAGAGTAGGAGGGGAGGAACAGGAGGGGGAGAGGGGGGAGAAGTAGGGTCGTGGCTGTGGTTCTCTATAATCCGTTTAGGTTGTGGTTATCAGGCGGGGAAATAAGCCAGCTGAGCACCTTAATTGGATCAGGTATGCCTTTGCCCTCATGCACCGCCGCCTCTGACGACCTGTAATGGGATACCTCTGAAGGGGAGACGAGGGGTGGTGGTGGTGGTGGTGGTGGTGGTGGTGGTGGTGGTGATGGTGATGATGATGATGATGGTGGTGGTGGTAGGGGTGGTACAGAGGCGGGATGAGAGGGAGGCTGAATAGGAGGGATGAAGAGGGAATAGAGAGGGAGAGAGACTGGGTAGGAGGAGGGAGAGAGGCTGGATAGGAGGGATGGAGAGGGGCTGGATAAGAGGAGGAATGAAGAGGGAATAAAGAGAGGGAGAGAGGCTGGATAGGAGGAGAGATGGAGAGGGAGAGAGGCTGGATGGACATGGGGGAGACTGTAAAGAAGAAGGAATGAAGGAGAAACCGAGAGAAGGGGTTGACAGTAAGAGGACAGGGGACAGAAAAAAACGAAGTATCATGGGAGAAATGGTGGAGATGAGAGGGTCAAGGAGAGGTGGAAGAGGAAGGGAGGTGGAAGAGGAAGGGAGGTGGAAGAGGAAGGGAGGTGGAAGAGGAAGGGAGGTGGAAGAGGGAGGGGGGGGGACGAGTGGGAGGCTGGATAGGAGAGGGAATTAGAGGGAGAAGGGATTGACAGGATCAGAAGAGGGAGTAGAGAGTGAACCAGTAAGAATGAAGGGATTAGTCCGTTTTATTAATTTTTCCAGCTGACGGTAAATATAATCCTTCAGCAGCTGATTTCTCGATATACAATGGAAATATATGAAATTAGCATGTCTCTGCATATTAAAAATACCAATATATCATAATTAACAACATATTTTGGTACCAAATAATCGTAGTATATACGGTATATATATACTATACAGTATATATATATATATATATATATATATATATATATATATATATATATATATATATATATATATATATATATATATATATACACACTGTATATACAGTATGTATATATACGTATATTTCCTGACTTCACCAGATCCGACACACGCTGATAACAAGTGTCTGGTAAGAGCTAGACTAATGTTAAAATACATTACTAGTTAAAAGGGAAAACAACTGGCACATAATCTTTCTGACGCGCGTATGTGCTCGTCCCTTTCCTCTCCAACGCTCACCAAAACAAACTTAGAAAGCTGTAAAAAATAAAAAAATAAATAAAAAAAATATAATACTGCGAAACACTGGTAGAAACAAACAATTATTCACACACCTCACGAACGAAACCGTAGCAATTCCAGTATGACCTTAAAATATCAAAGCACATAATCTGATAGACTCTTTCACCCTTCCCCTGCCACGACTTACCTAAACATTCTCCTCCTCCTGTCTTGGGTGGAAGGGTCGGAGGTTCTGTTGGCTGGAACCCTGCTCACCCTGCCGCGTCACCTAAAAAATGTATGGAAATGTGTAAATATACTACAGAAACCTGTGGCCACACATACAATTATTCCCACACTCCACAAGCGACACATTGGAAGTTCCTGTTTGTCCATAAAATACATAAACACGTGATCTGATATACTACTCCTCTTTTCCCATGACACCGCTCTTAAAAAACAAAACAAAAAAAGTCTATGACAAACTTGGAAAGCACTGGTCGCAACACAAAATTATTTATAATCTCACGAGCGACTCCATCGAAGTTCCAATATGCCCTTAACCCTGTCTGTACCGGCGACGTCTGTTTAATTAATTCTAGCTATATTATACGCTTTCGTGCAGCTTAAGAAGGATCGGTGGTAGCAAAACGGGTTAAGTGAGATAGTTCGAAGCCTGGTAATTGCTGGAGGCCCATTTTGAACAGCATACAATCGTCTATTAGTAGCCAAAATAGTTAAATGGACGGCACCGGTACTGAAATGGTTAAAATATCATCACACACATAGTCTGACAGACGCACATTCCTCCTTCCATTGTCACCGTTCACAAGAGAGCTATAATACCCTCGGAAACCTTCGAAGAAATACATATATAATTAATCTCTCAACTCACGAGCGACACCTGAAGAGATTCAAGTATTTCCTTCAAACACCAAAAACAAACAACAACATATAATCTGAGAGACTCCTTCTCCCTTCCCCTGCTCACCTAAAGAATGAAATAAAAATGCCATTAAAAACTCCGAAACAGTCGTCGAAACAAAATTATTCGCACACCCCACGAGTGACACTTTAAAGTTTAAATATGTCCTTGAAATGCCGTCTACTCCTCCCCGCCAAACACACACACACACACACACACACACACACACACACACACACACACACACACACACACACGGAAACAAATAACATGTAGCCAGATAGAGTCCTTCTCTTTCAATGCTCACCAACATATAGACATAAATAGGCTATAATAAACTACAGAAACACACGTAGCGACACACAATTATTGGCACAGCCTACCAGCGACACCTTAGAACTTTCTTCATCGTCTGGGGGGGGGGGGGGGGGCGGGTATAGTAAATATTTGCTATTTCTGTCCTCGGGTCCTTTTAATTAAACGGGAATGGCGGCGAAGGAGGGCGCGGGTGATTAAGAATGTTTATAAAAGACACATCGCCGCTAATCATTAACATGTAAATCTAGGCGCTAAGGCGCTTGTAAAAAGTGGCGAAATTAGCCTGGCGTAATCTCTTAGCTCGTAATTAAGGCGCCAATATTAAAAACTTTCGCCAGATAAGAAGAGTCTCGGAGAGAAAATTTGCATTCTTTGAATATTCCAAAACTCGACTCATTTGAATCCTCGGGAATGGGGCTTTAATGTTCGCGCGATAAAAACTACAGAGGAAAGTTTGGGTTAGCCTCAAGATTTTCTCCACAAGTGAGGCCATTTCAGAAATTAAGGGGGGATGGTTCACTTTTTGGTCAATTATTTTAATTTATTAAATACTTTTTTAGTTTCCTCCCTAGACCTCCATCAAACTTTAAAAAAAAACATCCATTAGATCCCCCTTCTGGATTAATTTTAAAATTTGTCGATTGTCCCGGCCAAAGGCCGGTTCTTCCAAATTATCAGGCCCACTATCGTTCGCCAGAAAAAAAATCGACACCTAAATAGAACGACTTGACAAGGAAATGGGGCGGAAGGTCTTAAAATCGACAAACTAATGGGGCAAACATCTTAAAATCTGAAAACTAATGGGGCTAAACATGAGGGAGACGGGGATCTTGAAAAACGACTCATCTCCCCTTTAAAGATAATGGAAGAGTCTGGCTTTGGAATACCATCCCGAGGGTTTTGGAAGTCGGGGAATATATATATTTTATTTCTTTCCGTTGCTCATTTAACGTTTCAAGGTAAAGTTACGGAAAATGTGCCTTGGCGTTAATGAACTATATATTGCCTTGGCGTTAATGAACTATATATTGCCTTGGCGTTAATGAACTATATATTGCTTACTAAGTGAATATCGCAAGATTCGAAATAATGTAGTAGTTAGTTCCTTTAGTCATTAAATATTTAGAGATGTTATAGGATTTGTATTTGTTTAACGTTACGAATGACATCACACAATTATAATACAACCTTAAGATCAACCATATAATTGAAGAATAGAGAACAACTATATAAAACAACTTAAACCCGAGTTACCTTAGCATTATCTAACTTCAGTGATCAACACAGACTTTAATAATGTTCGTATTAGAAAGAGTAGTTTCTGGGGGATTCGAACCCCGAATATAGGATCTTCGGGCTATACATATCGGCAATTCTAAAAAAAAGTCAGAAAAATCGCCAATATGATTACCTTAAGGGGAGATCGCCACTTAAGGATTTTTTTTCTTGACCCCTTTCTCCCTCATGTTT
The DNA here is from genome assembly GCA_032716605.1 of Paralithodes platypus. Taxonomy (NCBI): domain Eukaryota; kingdom Metazoa; phylum Arthropoda; class Malacostraca; order Decapoda; family Lithodidae; genus Paralithodes; species Paralithodes platypus. The sequence goes on from CM064529.1 coordinate 7,366,827, forward strand.
AGCCCCATTGCTTTTGATATTATAAAACCTTTGCCCCATTAGTTTAGCAATTTTAAGAACTTTCACCCCATATTAAGACCTTTCGTGCCATTCAGGTGTCAATTTTATCCTGGCGAGCGATAGCGAGCCTGTAAATTAAGAGGAACCGGCCTTCGGCCGGGAAATTTTTCTACCGAAAAATTTACAAATATATCTTGAAAGGGACTCAAGGGGGTGTAATTTTAAGCTTGATGGAGGTCTAGGGAACAAACTAAATACCTCGCCTTAAGGGAAGTTGTTGTTTTTGTTTGGCTCCCCTTCTCCCTCATGTTTAGCCAAAGTAGTTTCCAACTATCAAGACGTTCGGCCCATTAGTTTGACGATTTTATAACTTTTCGTCCGATTTATTTGTCAATATCATGACTTTTCATGCCATGTAGTCGTAGAATTATTACTGGCGAGCGATAGCAAGAAGCCAAAAATTTACAACTTTATCTCACATACTGTAGGTGGATCTCGGGAAAATTAGACAAATAAATAGACCAACAAATAAATCTTACCCCCTTAAGATTGTATTCTTGAGTTATTGCTGTTATACCTGTTATTGCTGTTATACCTGTTATTGCTGTTATACCTGTTATCTTAGCACCTCTTGAGTTATTGCTGTTATACCTGTTATCTTAGCACCTCTTGAGTTATACCGGTTATCTTAGCACCTCTTGAGTTGTTGCTGTTATACCTGTTATCTTAGCACCTCTCTCCTTCCTGTTTCTAATCTACGACGTATTCTCTTTTACAACTTGGAACAATAACCTGTATGCATCTACCCCTTTTCAAAAATAGCATTGGGTAATTTTTACTTGTATTCAATCCTATCTTAATCTCATACTGTATACTGCCTTGTTGTACCTCAATTAAGCTTAATACCACCCCCTAGACCCCCCTTTAAGATAAATTTATAAATTGTTCGGTAGAAAAATGTCCCAGCCGAAGGCCGCTTCCTCTTAAAATTACAGGATATATATAATGCACGAGAGAGAGAGAGAGAGAGAGAGAGAGAGAGAGAGAGAGAAAGAGAGAGAGAGAGAGAGAGAGAGAGAGAGAGAGAGAGAGAGAGAGAGAGAGAGAGAGAGAGAGAGAGAGAGAACAAAGTACAAATAGAGGAAGAGAAAGAGAATTAGAGAGAGAACCTTAGCCTCAACAAGCACTAATGAATCTTTTATGAGGTGGCCGCTTCAGGGTCATTATCATCAGAGGCATTGTTGGTGGAGGTATAGCTCGTTATTATTACCCCACCACCCTCGGCAGACCATCTCCGCCCTTATTACATCCAACATTAAGACCCACACTCCCGACGCAGGTGCTGAAGGGGGCCAGGTTATTATTACGGGTGGCCGGGAACGCCATTATACTCCTTACGGTGGGAGGCGATAAAGTTGGTTCTCCCGCTTCGTCAACCCGCCAACCCAGGGTCTTGAAGCACCGTCTCAGAGTGTTATGACGCCGCTGTTATCGAGGGGCATTACCGACCTGACTTCGGGTTTTAATTGAGGAATCGTCGATAACATCCCCTCAATTATCGATAATCATTAGAGGTCCTCCCCATCCTCCCACCTCCGCGCACTCTCTCTCCCTGGGCAGTAGTAGTAATACAAGGGTGGTTGGAATTATTAGAAGAGGAGGCCCTTTAGCTTCTCGGTCCGTCTTCACCTCCCGTCCTCTCTGATATCTTTAGAATACAGATGCAGAACGACTTTTCCCCATGGAGCCATTTTAAAACTCCAAACCACGTAACATAAACAAATATTTCAAGCAAAAATAAATAGACACATTATATAGGCTCTTCAGTTAACCAAACCAGTTAAATACTTTGCCTCTTAAGATGACCAAAATCCCTCCAATCCACCGCTAGTTGTCCTTCTCCCCGGCTCTCAAAGGGCCTCTCTCCTCACGTTATAATAATAATGTGTGGGAGGGACTTGACAAAAAACATAAACACATTATTTCGGCTCTTTACTTAACCAAACCAGTCAATATTTTGCCTCCTAAGATCACCAAAATCCCTCCAATTCACCCCAACATGTCCTTCTCTCAGTCTCTCAAAGGGCCTCTCTCATCACGTTATAATTTGTGTGGGCGGGCAATTTTGGCAAGGCCACAATTGGACCGCTAATTCGTCGCCACAGTTCCGACCAACTTGGAGAGGAAGGAGGGGGACGACAGTTTCTTTTGTTTCTTGGAATATTACGTGCTGCTGATAATGAGAGAGAGAGAGAGAGAGAGAGAGAGAGAGAGAGAGAGAGAGAGAGGAGAGAGAGAAGTAAGAGAGAGAGAGAGAGAGAGAGAGAGAGAGAGAGAGAGAGAGAGAGAGAGAGAGAGAGAGAGAGAGAGAGAGAGAGAGAGAGGTCCAGGTATTTTGGCTCGAACGTCCCTTGATTTTGGCCCTGTCACTCTTTCAACTCTGGGGGTGGCACTCGCTACAGGAAGTTCTGTCTTTTGTCTCCCCCACTCACATAGACAACACAAAATCCATACATTCTCTCCTTCTGCACAATCCTCTTCATCATTAAATTTCTCTTACCCTCGAGTCTCCTCCAAACTCACAACCTCATCTTAAATTGTTCTCCGCCATCACTCGAAAAACTTTTCCTCAAGTCCAGATCACACATCACCTTCACCTATGATGAGAGAAGAGGAAACAGAGAAAGTGATAGAAAAGAAAGTGAAAAAGGAGAAAGTGAAAGAGGAGAAAGTGAAAGAGAAATTGAAAGAAGAGAAAGCGAAAGAAGATAAAGCAAAAGAAGAGACAGTGAAAGAAGATGTGGAAGGCATATTAGATGGAGGAAAGGAGGAGAAGAGAGGCGAGCAAAACTTAACTGTAGTAATCTAGTTAATATATGGACCGTGGGTGAATTAGATAACTTAACTGTAGTAATCTAGTTAATATATGGACCGTGGGTGAATTAGATAATTATTCCGCATGCAAATGGGAATCTTATCCTTTGCATTATGACTCCTGTTACGAATTGCCCAAGTTTCGGCGGGTCTTTAATTGAGTTCCGGGGGTCTTTAATGACGTCGGGTTGAGAGGCGGCCCCCAACTTCCCTCGGCGGGCGACAAATGCGCTGCTATAAAATGTGCCATAATTCTCCGAGGGGGTAGTCGGTCGGGAGAAACGCCAAACTTCCAACCTGGCCCAACAAACGCCTTAATGCTCAGCGCGTCCACACGTTTGGACTCCATCGTACCTTGGAAATTGGTGTTGTTTTTTTGTTTTTGTTTTTGTTTTTTCAAATTAAAGGGACACTATACTCGGTTTCATTTCATCTGACGGAAAATTGAATTTCTTAAACAACTGATTTCTCGATAACTAACAGAAAATAAAAAAAACTACCATGACTACATCATAATTAACAACATATTTCGCTACAACAACTGCATAACAGCGGAGTAATGAAGCTGCAGACCGTCAGCTGGAATAACATACAGTAGAGTATAGTTAAAGAAGGCTTTGCCATATTCTCGTTCTTACACATATAACACATAAATATATAGAATGATGGGTTCGACATTGGATGGAATGAGGGTCGTGGCAATAATGGGATGGCTGTACCATTAAGGGGAGGTGGGTCGTTCTTCTGGTCCCCCTTCTCCCTCGTGTTTACCCTCCTTGGTTTTTAGATTTTAAGACGTTCAGCCCATTAGTTTGTCGATTTTTAAAACTGTCGTTCCATTTTCTATATTAATATCAAGATCATTCGTGCCATTTAGGTGTCGATTTTTGTCCTGGCGAGTGATAGTGAGCCTGTAATTTTAAGAGAAACTGGCCTTCGGCCGGGAAATTTTTCTATCGAAAAAATGTACTAATTTATCTTAAAGAGGGGTCTAGGGAGTGTTTTTTTAAGCTTGATGAAGGTCTAGCGAGGAAACTAAAAACTAAATGAATATATAAATAAAAAGGCCTCAAAGAAAGTAACCACTCGCCCCCTAAAGAAAATGGTCTGGTACAAGAAGTGGGGGAGGGGATCGGCAATAATGATGGCAGTAAAGGTGAAGACAACTGAGGTAGCGGTAATAACAATGATCACACGAATTAAGAGCCAGAAGAAATGTTGGGGATATACAGAATAAGTATAGGGAATAGGCTCGCAGCCTTCTTATACATAATTTATTAGGGACAATGTAGGTCTATGGAATCCTTATACTGTAGCCTACTCATGTATTACCCCCTGCTGGTAACATAGATGACTTCAATAATTCATGGGGGGTGTGGGGGGGGGGAGGTACCGATCGTGTATCCCACATTGGAATTATAACTAAAACCATGAAAACACCCATTTCTCAAAAATCTGGAGGAAAAAACATGAAAAATAAAGGTGCGAGCCTATGCCCTATAATTACCCATCACAGTAATGGACAAACAAAATATAAAAACTTTTGTTGATAGTACAGTCACTTATAAACATTCGTGGACCCTCTTATGCTTTTCTTTGGGCAATTCGAATCATCTGGATTGATTTTTGGATGGAACTTGCTTTTCAATAAATAGTATATACAGTGTTGTAGTGTATGTATAGAAAATTATATGCATAACTTCGCTTCCAGAGATATACTTTAATAATTAGGAATATATTAGGTCCACTAAAGTTTATGAGTGCCTGTACATACATACATGCACACATACATACATACATAGATACATTCAAGTATAAAGACCGTTTCATCCACAGAGACTGTGGTTTCAGTATTACGTCGTAAATGCTGGCATTCAAGGCGACCCTGTTTTGGGCTGCCTTTGGCATCAAGTTCTATATGTTGAGATCGGATCAAAGTACCTGATCCCACATCTTTCTAGGTCTACCCCTACGCCCACTATATATATATATATATATATATATATATATATATATATATATATATATATATATATGCAATAAATTACTGAATAACTGTCACATACTCACCACATTAGTCACTCGCTGTATTTACCCCTTTCCTGATGGTAGACCTCACAACCACACTCTGAAACAAATAAATACCCTAAATCAATATAGGGACTTCCTTTGTACTTAATAAGCATAATTTGTGTGAGGATGCTGAGGATGCACTATATCAATAACTTAGATATCCTTCAATAATATTAATTATTTATTGGGTTAGAATATATGAAGATGATAAATATAACTTACGGTTGCCTTGTAATAAACACGTAGATTAACGCCATCTTAAGACTAATAAAGTAACCCCAAATATTGTTCTTCACTGGCCAGGACTATGGTAGACTAGGGTACTTATATTGCTCTTCACTGGCCAGGACTATGGTAGACTAGGGTACTTATATTGCTCTTCACTGGCCAGGACTATGGTAGACTAGGGTACTTATATTGCTCTTCACTGGCCAGGACTATGGTAGACTAGGGTACTTATATAGCTCTTCACTGGCCAGGACTATGGTAGACTAGGGTACTTATATTGCTCTTCACTGGCCAGGACTATGGTAGACTAGGGTACTTATATTGCTCTTCACTGGCCAGGACTATGGTAGACTAGGGTACTTATATTGCTCTTCACTGGCCAGGACTATGGTAGACTAGGGTACTTATATTGCTCTTCACTGGCCAGGACTATGGTAGACTAGGGTACTTATATTGCTCTTCACTGGCCAGGACTATGGTAGACTAGGGTACTTATATTGCTCTTCACTGGCCAGGACTATGGTAGACTAGGGTACTTATATTGCTCTTCACTGGCCAGGACTATGGTAGACTAGGGTACTTATATTGCTCTTCACTGGCCAGGACTATGGTAGACTAGGGTACTTATATAGCTCTTCACTGGCCAGGACTATGGTAGACTAGGGTACTTATATTGCTCTTCACTGGCCAGGACTATGCTAGACTAGGGTACTTATATTGCTCTTCACTGGCCAGGACTATGGTAGACTAGGGTACTTATATTGCTCTTCACTGGCCAGGACTATGGTAGACTAGGGTACTTATATTGCTCTTCACTGGCCAGGACTATGGTAGCTAGGGTACTTATATTGCTCTTCACTGGCCAGGACTATGGTAGACTAGGGTACTTATATAGCTCTTCACTGGCCAGGACTATGGTAGACTAGGGTACTTATTCTTCAGGGGAGATGGGTCGCTTTTCTGGTCCCCCTTCTTCTTCATGTTTAGCCCCATTAGTTTTTTCAGATTTTATGACGTTCGGCTCATTAGTTTGGCGATTTTAAGACCTTTCACCCCATTTCTTTGTCTACATTAAGACTTTTCGCGTCATTTATGTGTAGATTTTTCGCTGGCGAGCGATAGGGAGCCTGTAATTGAAGAGGAAGCGGCCTTCGGCCGGCACATTTTCCTATCGAAAAATTACAAATTTATCTTGAAGGAGGGTTTTGGGGTGTTCTTATTTTAGCTTGATGGAGGTCTAGGGAGGAAACTCTAAAACATATTAATAGATAATAAATAACAGGCACTATCCCCCTTAAAAAGCGAGGCTTTATATGCAGTCAATTTCGTTGTATTGTTTTTGCTAAAGCTATAACGATACTAGAGCCCTATGGTATTTAATTAATAGTGTATAATTGTGCTCGCTATCTGTAATTTATGTTATCACTTTATATTAGGTCTTCATTGCTCGGCTGTTTATTGGCAACTGACTTCAAAGCTACTCGTTGCTTCAAACTCCAGGACATCCGGCATTTCTTAGCTCAGTCGTTCATAATGCTCGGAAATATGTTGTTGTTGTTGTTGCTGTTCCCCAGGCTGCCTGGCCGAACAGCCCAGAGCATGGCCAAGGCCATAACCGAGCGCCCCCACAGAACCCTCCCTGCCTACCACAATAAGCCTGGGTGACTGAAGCCACTCCATGGCGGGGAGCTGAGGAGGGTGCGGAAACCCCGGGAAATATGTTCCGTGTATTCATTAATCCTTAAAAGAATAAATGCACTGAATTTCGATGTGAGCATCCTAGGTTCGAATCCCTGGACTGCCACATGTATTTGTTGATTTCATTAATTGAGTTTAGGAGTAAAGTCGGTTGGTGGAGGTAACATAATAATTATATAACTACATAATAATGTATCAGAAAAATAATTATACTATCGTAATTATCATTATCTAAGCGTATGTACTATCAACGACAAAAGTTCGTTCCGTCAACCTGCCACTGTGTGAATCCGAAACACCTGGGGGTCGAATACGAAGCATCTGAAAGAAGTGCATTGTGCAACCCAACCCAAGAATGAAACGCTATTCACAGACTTTCTTCTATTCAACTGCTGAGCTCTGGAACTCTCTCCCAGAATCAGTCTTTCCCTCTTTCTATGACTTAAATTGCTTCAAACTCCGTGTGTCCAGGTATTTTAGCTCGAACGTCCTTTGATTTTGGCCCTGTCACTCTTTCAAATCAGGGGGAGGCACTCGCTGCAGGCAGTTATGCCTTTTGTTTCCCTCATATGTCTTCACATAAAAAAATAAAAATAAAAAATAAATAAAAATAAAACACTCAACAAACGTTTCGTGTTTTTTATCCCAAGGTGTTTCGGATTCATGGAGTGGCTGATTAGGGGAACGAACTGTATAGCGCATTTTCGCAAGATAACTGACCTGGGTTGACCAGGGACGTCCACAGGGCTGACTTTACCCAGGTACAGTCACGATCCATAATATATTTCCCCCCTTGGATGGAGGCGAGTTGAAGCCAGGATTAAATAAGCAACAAGCGAGTGGCCAAGACCACTTTTCTATGAGACGCTCACTCAACTGAAACACAACTTGTGAACACAGTTATGAAGCATTACTGAATCCATTGCTATAACATGTTACACCCCCTAGACCCCCTTTCAAGTTAAATTTGTAAATTTTTCGGTAGAAAAATGTCCCGGCCGATGGCCGCTTACTTCTAAAATTACAGGCTCACTACCGCTCACCAGGAAAAATAGACACCTACATGATACAAAAGGTCTTTATATCGACACCTAAATGACACAAAAGGTCTTTACATCGACACCTAAATGACACAAAAGGTCTTTACATCGACACCTAAATGACACAAAAGGTCTTTATATCGACACCTAAATGACACAAAAGGTCTTATAATCGACACCTAAATGACACAAAAGGTCTTTATATCGACACCTAAATGACACAAAAGGTCTTTATATCGACACCTAAATGACACAAAAGGTCTTTATATCGACACCTAAATGACACAAAAGGTCTTTATATCGTCAAAGAAAGGAAGCAAAAGGTCTCAAAATCGCCTTGCTAACGAAACGAACGTCTTAAAATCTCAAAACTAATAAGCTAAACATGATGGAGAAGGGGATCCATAAAAGGCATCTACTACCCCCTTTGTCCTATAATGTATACTGCAGCCCATAGTTCGATCCTGCATGTTGTATAATGTATAATGCAGCCCATAGTTCGATCCTGCATGTTGTATAATGTATAATGCAGCCCATAGTTCGATCCTGCATGTTGTATAATGTATAATGCAGCCCATAGTCGATCCTGCATGTTGTATAATGTATAATGCAGCCATAGTTCGATTGCAGTCGTAAATGTATCAGCCCATAGTTCGATCCTGCATGTTGTATAATGTATAATGCAGCCCATAGTTCGATCCTGCATGTTGTATAATGTATAATGCAGCCCATAGTTCGATCCTGCATGTCGTATAATGTATAATGCAGCCCATAGTTCGATCCTGCATGTTGTATAATGTATAATGCAGCCCATAGTTCGATCCTGCATGTTGTATAATGTATAATGCAGCCCATAGTTCGATCCTGCATGTTGTATAATGTATAATGCAGCCCATAGTTCGATCCTGCATGTCGTATAATGTATAATGCAGCCCATAGTTCGATCCTGCATGTTGTATAATGTATAATGCAGCCCATAGTTCGATCCTGCATGTCGTATAATGTATAATGCAGCCCATAGTTCGATCCTGCATGTTGTCATTTTGAAGCTGTATAGAACCAAAACATGATACTCTAACTTCCAATCATGTTCCAAACGCTTCTGTTGCTAACTTCACCGGTTCCAATTTTTTTCCAAACGCTTCTGTTGCTAACTTCACCGGTTCCAAATAATGCAGAACTATGAAAGGCGAGGCTGCAACGAACAATGCCTTTTTCTCCCGCACCCTTTTATTCAACAAGTCCCCTCAGATATTTGGGAGCGAAAGGGTGGAGTCAACAAGCACACACACACACACACACACAGTTACTCACACACAGAGATACACACACACACACACACACCACACGGCGCCACCTCTCCCTGACCCCTTGTTAACTCGATTTGATTTACCCCAGTGCCATCTGTTGACTGAAAGCGAAATTAAATTGAGGTGGGTTAGGCGGCAACAAAGATAAAACCGTCTGTTGTGTGAAATCCCCCTCTCTTTTTCCTAGCAAACCAGCGAATGCCGCGGGGGGGGGGGGGAGAGAAGAGAGGTTCACAATCCACTTACTCATATTGTCCTGCAGTTACGCTTGATTTACTGACATCATAATATTTAGTAGCCTACAGCCGCATAAATACTTCATGAGCGTAAAATATTAATTATTATATTATATATGAAGATTGTAACGCTAAAATGTTTCCAAGTAATTCAAGCGTTTTTAAAAAGCAGTGTTCTAAATTTCCTTGGGGTCAAAATTTTGATTTTCAACAAATATTATAGACTGACAGTCTAATAATGATGGAACCATACATAAATTTAAATTAGATGAAGCATAAGCTTAAATTCAGCTAAATAATTTGTTTACAAAATACACACTTTGTACAATTAAATAGGCAAGTTCGTTCGCCTCTTATGTTCTCATTTTTCTAAGATACATAATCTTAATTCTGAAGCAGAAGACACAATTACATGTACGTATTATCACCATCAACACTTATGACTGAAAACAAAATGTTCCTCTGAAAAAATTGCTCCAATGCTAAACGTGTCTGTTTATATATTGCTCCAATGCTGGCTAAACGTGTCTGTTTATATATTGCTCCAATGCTGGCTAAACGTGTCTGTTTATATATTGCTCCAATGCTGGCTAAACGTGTCTGTTTATATATTGCTCCAATGCTAAACGTGTCTGTTTATATATTGCTCCAATGCTAAACGTGTCTGTTTATATATTGCTCCAATGCTAAACGTGTCTGTTTATATATTTCTCCAATGCTAAACGTGTCTGTTTATATATTGCTCCAATGCTAAACGTGTCTGTTTATATATTGCTCCAATGCTAAACGTGTCTGTTTATATATTGCTCCAATGCTAACGTGTCTGTTTATATATTGCTCCAATGCTAAACGTGTCTGTTTATATATTGCTCCAATGCTAAACGTGTCTGTTTATATATTGCTCCAATGCTAAACGTGTCTGTTTATATATTGCTCCAATGCTAAACGTGTCTGTTTATATATTGCTCCAATGCTAAACGTGTCTGTTTATATATTGCTCCAATGCTAAACGTGTCTGTTTATATATTGCTCCAATGCTAAACGTGTCTGTTTATATATTGCTCCAATGCTAAACGTGTCTGTTTATATATTGCTCCAATGCTAAACGTGTCTGTTTATATATTCGCTCCTCTTCCTTTCGTGCTTCTTGGAAGGAGGCTAACATCCATCCAATTCCAAAGAAGGGAAGCTCTTCCGATTCATCTGATTACAGACCCATTGTAATCACATCTGCTTTTTAGCAAAGTATTTGAAATTATCCTAAATAATCATATTACAAATCATCTAGAAGTCAACATGCTAATCAATTACAGATTATATGGATTCCGACATGAACGCTCCACTGCAAACATACTCTCCTTTGCCACACACAAAATCTATCAATCAATGATCTTCATGGCGAATCTCATGCTATAACCCTTGACATATTGAAAGTGTTTGATAAAGTATGGCACCGCTCCTAAATATTTAAACTTCTTAACCATGGCCTAACATCACGAGCCCCATTAATTTCATCATGTCTCTGCAATAGGAAGATAAGGGAAATGGTATAAGGCCTTTTCTTCACATTTTCACTACATAAATGCTAAGGTTCCAGAAGGATCAGTGTTAGCCCCAACTCTTTTCCCAATTCACATCAATGATCTCCTGCTTGATGCACATAACCCTATTCATTCCTAAGCAAATGACTCAATCATTTATAAAAGTCAAGTGCATTCCTAATATTGCTCGCCTTTGTGAAGTGAAAGTGGAGAGCTGGGGCTGTGACAGGTGGATAAAATACAAACAGAACAATTAATATTCCAAGGTGGATTTTTTGGCGAAAGTAGTGGCAAGAACGTTAGCCTTTCCGCGAGGATCACTTACAAGATTGTCATCACAAGATGTTAGTGGTGGTATCAAAGATGAATTGTTAAAATTGCAATTACAAAAAAATAGAGTTGGCCAAACTAATTTATTATGATTCGGATTGTTAAATGATTTAAAAGCTTCTGACATACGGAGCCCTGTATGTTAATTTAAGAGTTAGAATTAGAGTTGAAGGAGCCCACTACCCAAAACGGTGAAGCAGACTAGCGAACGAGCGAGTGGGCAAACCATCTCCCCCATACCAGCATGCTAGCCTTCACACCTCGATGACCGATGCTATGACGTATGATCGACGCCAGGAGCTGTGAATGGACCTCGCACCTGTTATGTGATTCGAGGAGCTATGATTGGCGCCGGCACCACCCGCCGCCTCCTGATTCGTTCCTACACCATCATTGTTTGGTATATAAGACCCGAGTTGTGGGCATTCAAATCAGTCTCATTTGGAGTTGGGGAAGGTGAACTTGCAGCTGGAGGAAGACGGGGTGAAGTATTATAATGGGATTGTGACTGTCAGTCAGATTATATAAATGTGTGTTAAGTGTGTTCGGTGTAAACACTTACGTTATGTTGGTTAGTGAGATATGTGATTGGGAATTAACGTGATGTGTTTAATGTGTGTAATGTGTTTAACTATTTGATTTGGGAATTAACGTTAACGCTATTATTATGTACTTAACTATTTTAGTTGACTAACTTGTGGACTAAAGCAACTCTTTAAGTAATTGGGTTATGATGAAAGTAATACTATTGTTTTATATTAATACTTACGAGTTCTTTCATTTTCTTTGAATTAAGCTTACAGTGCTTAATGGTGCTTAGTACGGTGATGCTATTGTCTCTTATTAGTAATATCGCCTTAGACTAACATGGCTGTGTTAATATTACTTCTAGTGATTTTCTAAGCTGAAGAAAATTCTTTTGCTTCAAAATATTATATTTTGCTTTTCATATTATTTGAGTGAGACCTGAATCGAATCTATGAAACGATCCTGTAACTTTATTTACTCATAATCAAACCTCAATGTTACGTGGTTAAGAAATAAATTTAACTAATTATTAAATATATATCTAACTTTTTATGTGACTTTGATATTACTCCTGATGATAATAATAATATAATACTATTAACGTAGGACTAGAACCAAGAATAATTACATTAAATATAAATAAAAGGACATAGAAGAAAACTATCTATTCATTTCAAAAAGGGTAAGAGACAGAAATATTCTTACTTTAATATTTATCTTTCAAGACTTTTTATAAAATTAATAGTCCTTCTTTAGCTATAACTTATTCGGTTCATAACCATAGCCTACTAAGCTTCGGTTAAATAATCTTTATAAATACTACATGACTTTAATTAGTTTCAGTATTTTTCATAATTAAAGAGTATCAGTCAATAAAGGATACCAAGTCCTAAGATCCAAAAAGGAAAGGAAGCAACAACAGGAAATTATTTTATTAGATTTTACTTTTGTTTTGCCTTCAGCTGACTGATACCTTAATATATATCTCTGTGCTATCTAGATTCATCAAGTTAACCACTTGAGGATCAAGATACGTAACAGAAGAGTGGCGACCTCGCCAGGATTAGTTTCATACAGTTTCACTCAGTTTCATTAACGTTTCACTACTTAAAAATCAAATATTAATCATGCCTCAACTAATTAATAACGAAGATGCTCGAGTTTTCATAGAATCAGAACCCACATCCCCTGATATTGACTGTCTGTCAAAATCCGAACTGAAAGTGCTTGCCTCACATCTCCAATTAACTGTCTCAAACATGTCTAAAGTAGAGGTGGCTCAGACCATAAAAACTCACCTGTTCCCTGTAGAGGGCGGGGAGGGTGACGGAGCAGTTGGTGGGATCCCGAGTAAACCTAGCCAACTTGATGAACAATTACCACCTGGTTTGACCGGTGATCAAATATTAGAACTAGCTAGAATAAAAGCAAATACCGACTTAGAACTAGCCAGAATAAATGCCAGTGCAACGACCGAACAATGTGAATATCAATATCGTACGGCTCAACTAAATGTCCATACAAATGCTCCCGAAATTGCTCCCCCTCTGGGATTGACTATGACTAGTGTCATTCCACCTTTCACTGAGGATAATGTGCAGGATTTCTTTGTTTTGTTTGAGGAAGTTGCTGGAGGTATGAAGTGGACAAGAGATCAATGGCCTTTTATGTTACAAACTGTTTTGACAGGGCAGGCTCGAGCCACGTATTTGTCAGAAGTAGCAGAAGTTAGGCAGGATTATGACAATCTCAAAGAAGCTATCTTAAAAACCTATCAATTGCAGCCTGAGGCTTACAGGCAATCTTTCCGAAAAAACCAGAAGAAAGTAGAAGAAACCCATAAGGTATTTGCCAGGACCATGACTAAAACTTTCAATCATTGGGTCAAGAGTAAGAAAGTCACAAGCTACAACGATCTGAAGGAGTTGGTCCTGTTAGAAAATTTCCTATGGAAAATTGATTCTTCTGTATCCTATCATTTAAAGGGGAAAAAGGTAGATTGTCTTGCCGACGCCGCTGACATGGCTGACACATACGTGCTCAACAACAAATTTCGTGGAAAGAAGCCCTACGATAATTCTAGTTCTAATTTTAAGTATCCCAATCACAAATCTGACCGACCCAGTCACAAGCCTATAACGTCTTCCCCAGCTAGTCAAAACCGAATTGTTCCCCCAACTAAAATGCGACTCAGGGCAATGGTAACAGAGGTGGGCCCCAAACTAATAGTAATGCTCAAAGAGGGAACGTTCCCGTATCCCCTAAAGTATGTACTTTTTGTGGCATGAGAGGCCACCTAGCTTATCAGTGCTGGGCCAAGGAAAAAACTGAGAGATCGGGGCAGACAGTTGCCGCCGTATCTCAAATTCCATGTGTGCCTTTAATGCAGGGCTCCCGACAGAAGGAGTACCTAGCACCAAATGTTCCTTTAATGCAGGACTCCCGACAGAAGGAGTACCTAGCACCAAAAGTTCCTTTAATGCAGGACTCTCGACAGAAGGAGTACCTAGCAGCTAACGTAAATCATCTAGACAGGGGTGTAGTAGCATGTGTGGTGCAACCCACAAGGGTTAAACCAATAATAATTTCACCATCAGTGCAGGACAGTTACCGTCCCTTTATTTCATCTGGCAACGTGAGATTAAATGGTTGCATGCATGAGGTAAAAATTCTGAGAGACACAGGTTCTACTAGCACCCTCATGGTGAATCCTTACACTGAGTGCCCACCTGGCGAACCAGTTGTAATGAGAGGTGCTGGAGGCCAGTTTTATGCATACTTGGTAAAAGGCGAAATTGAATGTGAGTTACTACAGGGTGAGGCCACCATAGCTTTGTGTAGGTCCCAAGATATCCCTGTGCCTGGGGTAACTCTCCTTTTGGGGAATGATGTAGCAGGTGAGAAGGTCCGACCAGACCCCATTTTGTCACTTTCCCCTGTTAACGAGCCACTAACCGGTGAGCTCGAAAAGGAGATGCCAACTGTTTTCCCTGTGTGTGCTGTCACACGTTCAATGTCTCAAGTAGCAGTTCCCTCAGACAGAAATGTACCGAATGTAAGAGTTGATGAAAGGGATGATGAGAGTGTGAATGATGCTCCAACTGTGCCTGATGTGACTGAGGTGGATTTATCTGACACCTTTATGGCTCATCTTGACCCTAATGATGACCATGAAACCCCTCCAAATTGTCCTAGTGGCCTGGTAGAGCTACAGAGAGATGATTGTGAATGCAAGGAGTTAGCTGCCAGGTCCGTGAGTGAAGAGGAATGTGAGAAGGAGGGTGGTGAATGTTTCTACCTCAAAGGAGGAGTATTGTGGCGAAGATGGAGACCGCCACACAGACCAATCGATGACGGGGCTTGGGACGTCCATCAAGTAGTAGTCCCCAAACCTTGTCGTAAAGATATCATGGAAATGGCACATTGTATACCATTGGCAGGACACCTAGGTGTGAGAAAAACTCTAGACAGAATCAGATCCCACTTTTACTGGCCAGGAATGCGTGCAGATGTAGTGGAGTGTTGTAGAGTGTGTCACACTTGCCAGATGACAGGAAAACCCAATCAGAAGGTGCCTGTACATCCTCTGGTGCCCTTGCCCGTTTTCGAGAATCCTTTTACTCGGGTGGTAGTGGACATCGTAGGCCCATTGCCTAAGACTTCCCAAGGTAACCTTTATTTATTAACTATCATGGACATGGCAACTCGCTACCCAGAGGCTATACCCTTAAGGACTACCTCTGCTCCAACTGTAATCAAGGAACTGCTCAAATTTTTCACCAGAATGGGTTTCCCCCATGAGGTGCAAAGTGATCAAGGAACTAATTTTACCTCTAACATTTTCCAGCAGTCCCTGAAGGAGTTGGGTATCGAGCATGTAAAGTCTAGCACCTACCACCCAGAGAGTCAAGGGGTTCTCGAACGATATCATCAGACATTAAAGGGAATGTTACGTAAGTATTGTACAGAGACCGGAGTTGAGTGGGATAAGGGGGTACCTTTTCTTTTATTTGCTACTCGTGAGGTTCCAACTGAATCCCTGGGTTTTTCCCCTAATGAGCTAGTTTTCGGTCACCAGGTAAGAGGTCCTTTGCAACTATTGCAGGATAGGCTAGTTGGCCAGGAGGGGAACCAAAACCTCCTCAAGTATGTTTCAGATTTCAAAACCCGGCTGAGATCCTCATGTGAGTTTGCCGCTCAAAACTTGACAGTGGCTAAAAGCTCCATGAAGAAATGGTATGACAGAAAAGCCCGTGAGAGGGAGTTTAAGCCCGGTGATGAGGTTTTGGTCCTGCTCCCCCTTTTTGGCCAACCTTTATCTGCCAAGTTCAGGGGCCCATATAAGATCATTCGGAGGGTGAGCATTACCGATTATCTAGTCACTACCCCAGACAGGAGAAAGCCCACGCAAGTATTCCATATAAATATGTTGAAGCCCTACCATAGGTCCCCTGATTCCTCTCCTCCAGATTCTCCTACTGTGGCAGTGAATGTCAGGACCTGTGAGCAGCCTGGTGCGGACAAAGTCTTCAGTTCTCTTACTGATCCGCAACAGACTGTTCCAGAGCCTGAAGGTATCCATGCAGACTTTGACTTGTCATGTAGCCTATCCAACTTTCAGTATAATTCAGTGGCTTTGAGGGAATTACCATCTAAACTATGTCCTCTTCCCTCTGATCAAGCGAACCAACTAATCTCTGTTTTATCTCAGTCTCCCAGTGTGTTCCGTGATACTCCAGGGCTCACTTCTTTGGCCGTGCACGACATCGACGTAGGGGAGGCAACTCCCATTAAACTATCCCCCTACCGTGTCTCGCCACAACGCAGGAGTATACTGCAGGTCGAGCTTGACTTAATTTTTTCAAACCAGCTGATCACAAGGGCCTTCAGCCAGTGGAGTAGTCCGGTCATACTTGTGCCGAAGCCAGACGGGAGCCATGGGTTTTGTAGGGACTATAGGCAAGTCAATGCTGTCACAAAGAACGATACCTACCCACTGCCACGGATCAAAGATTGCATTTCCCAGGTTGGCCTCATGCAGCAGTAAGTATAATTTAATGAGAGGATTTTGGCAATTAGCTCTCCCTTGTAGCGAGGTAAATATCATGCTTTTGTAGTGCGCTTTTAAGCCTTCAGCTGTGAGATGCCTTGCAGTTCGAATTAACACTCCAGCTACGTTCCGGCTATGTTCTGATGTGGTACCTGGAGACGTTGCCTACTTTGGGTGATATCCTTATTATATCCTCATTATAATCTTGCTGTTGCCAATCTGGTGGTGAATCTATTTATGTATTATGTTTAATATTCTGTACTATACTCCTTAAACTCTTTTCTAGGGGGGAGGTCTGACATACGGAGCCCTGTATGTTAATTTAAGAGTTAGAATTAGAGTTGAAGGAGCCCACTACCCAAAACGGTGAAGCAGACTAGCGAACGAGCGAGTGGGCAAACCATCTCCCCCCATACCAGCATGCTAGCCTTCACACCTCGATGACCGATGCTATGACGTATGATCGACGCCAGGAGCTGTGAATGGACCTCGCACCTGTTATGTGATTCGAGGAGCTATGATTGGCGCCGGCACCACCCGCCGCCTCCTGATTCGTTCCTACACCATCATTGTTTGGTATATAAGACCCGAGTTGTGGGCATTCAAATCAGTCTCATTTGGAGTTGGGGAAGGTGAACTTGCAGCTGGAGGAAGACGGGGTGAAGTATTATAATGGGATTGTGACTGTCAGTCAGATTATATAAATGTGTGTTAAGTGTGTTCGGTGTAAACACTTACGTTATGTTGGTTAGTGAGATATGTGATTGGGAATTAACGTGATGTGTTTAATGTGTGTAATGTGTTTAACTATTTGATTTGGGAATTAACGTTAACGCTATTATTATGTACTTAACTATTTTAGTTGACTAACTTGTGGACTAAAGCAACTCTTTAAGTAATTGGGTTATGATGAAAGTAATACTATTGTTTTATATTAATACTTACGAGTTCTTTCATTTTCTTTGAATTAAGCTTACAGTGCTTAATGGTGCTTAGTACGGTGATGCTATTGTCTCTTATTAGTAATATCGCCTTAGACTAACATGGCTGTGTTAATATTACTTCTAGTGATTTTCTAAGCTGAAGAAAATTCTTTTGCTTCAAAATATTATATTTTGCTTTTCATATTATTTGAGTGAGACCTGAATCGAATCTATGAAACGATCCTGTAACTTTATTTACTCATAATCAAACCTCAATGTTACGTGGTTAAGAAATAAATTTAACTAATTATTAAATATATATCTAACTTTTTATGTGACTTTGATATTACTCCTGATGATAATAATAATATAATACTATTAACGTAGGACTAGAACCAAGAATAATTACATTAAATATAAATAAAAGGACATAGAAGAAAACTATCTATTCATTTCAAAAAAGGGTAAGAGACAGAAATATTCTTACTTTAATATTTATCTTTCAAGACTTTTTATAAAATTAATAGTCCTTCTTTAGCTATAACTTATTCGGTTCATAACCATAGCCTACTAAGCTTCGGTTAAATAATAATTCTTTATAAATACTACATGACTTTAATTAGTTTCAGTATTTTTCATAATTAAAGAGTATCAGTCAATAAAGGATACCAAGTCCTAAGATCCAAAAAGGAAAGGAAGCAACAACAGGAAATTATTTTATTAGATTTTACTTTTGTTTTGCCTTCAGCTGACTGATACCTTAATATATATCTCTGTGCTATCTAGATTCATCAAGTTAACCACTTGAGGATCAAGATACGTAACAAGCTTGATTCTGAAGGATATTTGACTGTTTAAAGGATAATATTATTTGACATATGCCAGTGGTTCCATCAATTCCTTTTTAAACTGAATGAAATCTTCTACGGATAGCCAAAAATATTGTATACTGAAAGGGCTAACGAATCACAAGCTATTCAGACTCCCCAAGACACTTAACCCTTTAAAGATCTTGACGCATTTTGATTGTATAATCTGGCTCTCATTAGACGATTTTATACAATTTAGGAAGGATCTGTGGGAATTATAAGGGTAAAGACTGTCCCCCCCAAAAAAAAAAAAAAAAAAATCTAACTTCCATATACCGATACCCTTCCTAATCTGAATACAATCGTCTAACAATAACCAGATAAAAACAAAAAATTTGTATTGTATCTTTTCAGGGTTAAGACGATCGTCTGCGAATATAATACATTTCCTGTGGAGTCCCGGAGAAGGATAATTACCGTAGAGGATCGGTGGTGGTGGTGGAAGGTTATAGAATCCTTGATGAATACCACCGCTACATCTTTGATAGCCACCAACCACCACGCTTTAGTCTCATCTGGCATCCCTCATGGCTAAATCACCAGTAAGGAGCTATTTTCCTTACTTGGAACGCTTAATCATCATAGTACGTGAACATTTACAAGCAATTTGATCTTAAGCATTGTATGCCACATATTATCCACCTTCTCTCAGCATCTACTTCCAATTGAAAGCGAACTCTAAGAAACAAACCGTGTCTGATAGCAGTGGGTATGGTAAAATAGAATTCCTATTACTTTTCTTCGTCTTTGGTTTTAGTCATTTGAGATTTAGACTTTAAGAGGCTTTCTTGTGAACTTTCTTCCTTAAGTCATGAGAGGGTCGGAAGGTGCTGAATGTGGTGATTTAAAACACTGTAGTACATTTCCCGTGAGCAAGTGCCTAAAACACGGAGAGAAAATAAAGGAGTGAGCTAGAAATACGACACAATTACAGTAAAGAAAGATATACCATGAGAACAGCAAGGAAGGGTAAAGCAATTAGTGGTTTAGATTATGCATGCAATGGAAGAGTAATTTTGTTGAGATGGGAACTAACAGCCAACGAGAACCCATATAATACTAAGCAATTACAGTTCTTGTTTAAACAGATACAATTATACACATTCTATAACGGAAGTAACGAAGAGGAACAGATTAACCTAAAGTTGCAACACTAATTATATATCTTGGTCATAATCACTTTTAATATACAATCATGCTAATGTATTTAACCCATTGAGTACCGGTGACATCCTTTGTATATTATTCTGGCAACTATTAGACGATTTTATTCAGTTTAAGAAGGGCGTCTACCAATTAAAAGGCTACGGACTATCTCATTAGATTCCCTTAGCTGCTATTATATCCTTCCTAAGCTTCATAAAATCGTCTAAATGCAGTTGATAAAAAAAAGCAAAAACACGTCGCCTGTACAGTAGGGGTTAATTATAAAAAAACAATAAAAACAATATTTATAACAGCCTTGATAGATCGATATAAGCTGTGTGTATACTGTATATCGATACAAATGTTTAATTTCATATTTGACAATGATTCAGCTATGTATAGCGTACATTACTCCTACAGTACGCACATTTTGATTAACTTTGAAATCTCAGATATTCAAACTAATATATATATATATATATATATATATATATTATTATGTTCCTTCCAACAACCAACCATACTCCTAAAATCGATTAATGAAATTTACAAACTTTACCGATTAACACCGAATAATACTAAATTTATTTCATTATAGCAACTTCCGCCGATTAGTCCAGCTCAATAAAAGTTCCCTCTCGGGTTTGGACAAGGTATAGTCTGCTGGCCATATTGGGTGACCCAACACTCCCTACAGTATACGGTTGGTTTACTGTCTTGATAGCATAATGCATAAGTGCGCGGAATTTTGGTGTGAGTATCCTAGGTTCAAGTCCTTGGAGTGCCACATGTATTTGTTGATTTCATTAATTGAGTTCAGAAGTAAAGTTGGTTGGTGAATAGACATGAATTAGTGAGGCTTCTAACACACGATCATATATTAACCCTTCATAAACCTTTACAGTACCGGCGACGTCCTTTTAATCATATTCTGGCAAATGTTGGACGATTTTGTTCAGCTTAGGAAGGATCTGTGGTAACTAAAAGGATCAAAAGAGATAGTCTGTAGCCTCTTCATTGCTAGATGTCCTTCCTTAGCTGAATAATACCATCTAATACTTGCCAGAATATGAAAGTCTGTGTGTGTGTGTGTGTGTGTCTGTCTGTTCTTTATGCATGGCCACATTTTTTAAGCTAGAGCGTTCATACTTGGTATGCATAGTAAGGGGGTCCCTAAGCAGGTTTTAGTGAAAAAATAGAATTCCCCAGGGTGAAAGGGACGGAGAAAATGGGCGCGAAATCGGAAAAATCGCTTTTGGTTTAAAGCAAATGGCCGTTTGGGGCAGAAGGAGGCCTCCGATCGAAAAGATGTATGGAACGAAAGTTGTTCGCAGCCCCCCAAAATGGGGGTACGGATGAGGTCAGATCCAAAATCGGAGGTAATTTAGCGGCCGAAATCAAGGTCGCCGTTTAATGAGGCATATTGTGATGATTGTGGTAGTAGTGATTGATGATGGTGATTATGGTAGTATTAGTGGTGGTAGTAGTGATGGTGATTATGGTGATTACCCGGGCAACGCCGGGTACCCCTGCTATCTATGGATGAATTAGAATGAATATATTTATATATATACAGTATATATACCGGTATATATATATACCGGTACTGTATATATTCAAAATAAACAATAGGTCTATTGGGCCTAAAAATAGTCTAAATGAATACAAAAAAATATACCGTTGGAATCGAAACGACGAGAGGAATCCATATATACCCTTGAAAACACAACATTCGAACATGACTTGCCAAGGTACTCGGCTTCGCCAGGTATTTTTAGAAAATAATGCTTAATTCCGGGCGAATGGCTGGACGAAAATTGATTCTACAATCATGTATGGAAGTTGTTGGGCGAGATAAATCGAATGGCACTAGGTAGAACTAATTTGGACTTTTAGTTTGGGCTACAGAAGACTTTTAATGTTAAAAAGTGCTAATTTCGGGCGTTTCTGGAGTTCAAATCAAAATCTAAATCCTAAAGCAATAGTTTGATTTGAATTTTGTTTGTGCCATTGGAGTCAGCGGTGAAAGTGTACTTGTGGTAGAAATTTGAGCAAAATCCATTCATAAATAACCTGTCCAAGGGTGAATTAGAATATATATATATATATACTGTATATATTCAAAATAAAAAATAGGTCTATTGGACCTAAAAATGGTCTAAATAAATAAAACAATATACCGTTGGAATCGCAACGACGAGAGGAATCCATATATACCCTTGAAAACACAAAATTCGAACATGACTTGCCAAGGTTTTTGGAAACAAATATTTTCGATTCTGGGTGAATGGCTGGGCGAAAATGAAATCTACGAGCATGTCTAGAAGCAGCTCGGGGAGAAAAAAACGAATGACACCAGTTAGAATTCCCTAGGACTTATAGTTTGGGCTACAGAGGACTTTTAAAGTCCAAAAAACGGTCCCCTGGGGCCTCTAGGAATGCCTAGTCAAAATCGAAATCCTAAACTAATGGTCCGATTTTAATTATGTATGCGCCATTCGATTCAGCTTGCCAAAGTGTACTAATGGTATAAATTTAACCAAAATCCGTACATAAATAACTCGTCTATGGAGTTTTTATACTTTAAAATAGGCCTATTGGGCCTAAAAAATGGTCAAAATTAATAAAAATAATTATACCGTTGAAACCGCAACGGCGAGACGAATCCAAATATGTAATAATATTGACAAGTCAAAATTCGACCAAAATCACCGATTTGCCTGGGCTTAAACCCGAGGTTTTTGGAAACAATTTGTTTCGATTCTCGGCAAATGGCTGGAGATGTCCCTGATGATCAATATATACCCCTGAGCTGGTAATGAAGCTGTGTGTCCACCTACCTCCTACCTCCCACTCCCCCCTCTCTCTCTTTCTCTCTAGTTGAGTTATTGTAAGAGGGACCAGCCTTCTTCGGTAAAATGTAAACATTTATCTTGAGGGGAGGGGGGGGGGGGGGTTCTAAGTTTGATGGAGGTCTAGCGAGGAAACTAAAAACAAATATTAATAAATGAATTAATAGACCAAAACAACAGCCACTAGCCCCTTAATCTCCCCATTTGATAGTCGGAGTAATTAGGTAGAATAGAAGTTCCTGACACTCTTAACAGTAGTCTATGACGGAGCATTTACAGTATATGTACCAACTCAGACGAAACGCACAACACGAGTACAAATATTGTTGTCCCCTCTATCAAATCCATATATATATATATATATATATATATATATATATATATATATATATATATATATATTTAAATACATAAATAAATAAATACATAAATAAATACATAAATAAATAATTATATATATATATATATATATATATATATATATATATATATATATATATATATATATATATATATATATATATATATATATATATATATATATATATATATATATATTAGTGTCTCTCCTTGTATTTATCGTCTCCCAATGAAATATGTATGTGAGGCCACCTATGACGACCTCCCCGTCTGGCGTCCATTTCCCTCCCCCACCTCAGATCATTGCCTTTTTCATTAGTCCCCGACGGACGGCCCAACTGGAGAAATAATTGATGGAGAGGACGGACGGCGGGGCTCAGGTGGTGGAGGAGGAGGGAAGTGATGGTGATATAATTAATAGTCGTGTGTCAGATCTGCCCCTGGGAGCACCCTTAACACCACCCGGGGACCCCTGTGATGGACAGGGGTGAGGGC
Source organism: Paralithodes platypus (assembly GCA_032716605.1). Classification (NCBI taxonomy): domain Eukaryota; kingdom Metazoa; phylum Arthropoda; class Malacostraca; order Decapoda; family Lithodidae; genus Paralithodes; species Paralithodes platypus. The sequence continues at coordinate 7,390,380 of CM064529.1, forward strand.
TGGGTGGGTGTAGGGGTGACGGCTGGGCAGGGGTAGGGGTGAGGGCTGGGCGTGGGTAGGGAAGGATTTGGGAACTGGATTGGGTTATCGTAGGAAAGGGCTGGGGTGATAAGGACCTGGAAGTTAGGGAGGGCTGGGATAGGGAAGGACCTGGGAGTTAGATAAAGAATTTTGCAGCCAAAGCTAATGAGAGAAGACTTGATTATCAAAGCGCAAGAAGTAGTACGAATTCTCATCATCCCAACTAAGGTATACAAGTAATGCAAAACACTGAGACATAAACAAAATAATCAAAGGACAATCACACCAAAAGGTACATAATGTAATCAGCCAAAGCTTGATCACACAGGCACACAGAAAGCTTGATCACACAGGCACACAGAAAGCTTGATCACACAGGCACACAGAAAGCTTGATCACACAGGCACACAGAAACAAACAACATACACAATAACTTGGATTATAAAATAAAAAGACAATCCAAGCACACAACAGATCTATGTACCATAAACCTTAAGGGGAGATGGGTCTTTTTTCTGGACCCCTTTCTCCCTCGTGTTTAGCCCCATTATTTGTGCAATTGTAAGACGTTCGGCTTATTACTTTGGCGATTTTAACACCTTTAGCTCCAATTCATTGTCAATTTTAACACCTTTAGCTCCAATTCATTGTCAATGTTAAGGCCTATTATGCCATTTTTTCCTGGCGCGCGATAGCGAGCGTGTAATTATAAGAGGAACCGGCCTTCGGCCGGGAAATTTGTCTACCTAAAAATGTACAAATTTATCTTGTCGAAGGGTATAGGGGATGTTTTTCTAAGTTTGAGGGAGGTCTAGCGAGAGAGAAAAACACAAAACACCAGCCACTATCCACTTAAGGGGAGGTATTTAGGTTGTTCCCTAGACCTCCATCAAGCTTAAAATTACACCCCCTTGAGCCCCTTTCAAGATAAATTTGTAAATTTTTCGGTAGAACAATGTCCCGGCTGAAAGCCGGTTCCTCTTAAATTACAGGCTCGCTATCGCTCGCCAGGATAAAATCGACACCTGAATTGCACAAAAGGTCTTAATATGGGGTGAAAGTTCTTAAAATCGCTAAACTAATGGGGCAAACGTTTTATAATATCATAAGCAATGGGGCTAAACATGAGGGAGAAAGGGGTCAAGAAAAAAATCCCTCAAGTGGAGACCTCCCCTTAACTTAAGGGTCCCGTCCGTCCATTACTTGACCACTCAGACACGTATGGAACATCAACAATAAAAGGGGCGCATCAATATAATATGAGAGGACGATCAGAACTTACAGCAAATCTCTGTGATCTGCCATCGAGTTTTGAGTCACGTCCGTCTATGGCTGGACCACTGAGAACTGGCACTCAGAGCGGAGGCCTGGCAGGAAGCGAGGTTACTATATGCAGCCTAGTTCAGAGTATTCGTACATAGGGCACCACCATGGCTTATTCGATTGTCCATTAACGTACATAAAACACCGATCAGGTGTTCTTGGTCTGTTACATTGGCATATACAGGTGTATGGATTTGACTTTTCGTGCCATTTATGTGTCGATTTTTTCCTAGCGAGCGATAGCTAGCCAGTAATTTTAAGAGGAATCGACCTTTGGCCGGACATTATTCTTGATGGAAGTTTAGCGAGGGAACTAAAAAAAATCAGTAAATTAATAAATAAATAGACCCCAATACTAACCACTACCCCCTTAACCCCCTTAATTGATGTATTGTGCAATAAAGTTGATTGATTGATTGATTAAGGGGAGATATCCACTTGAGATTTTTTTTTCTTGACTCCTTTCTCCCTCATGTTTAGCCCCATTGCTTTTTCTAATTTTAAGACGTTCGCCCCATTATTTTGACGATTTTAAGAACTTTCGACCCATTTCTATCAATTTTAAGACCTTTCGTGCCATGTAGGTGTCGATTTTATCCTGGCGAGCGATAGCTAGCCTGTAATATAAGAGGAACCGGCTTTAAGCCGGGAAATTTTTCTACCGAAAAATGTACAAATTTATCTTGAAAGGGGGTCTAGGGGGAGTAATTTTAAGCTTGATGGAAGTCTAGGGAATCAACTAAAAACCTCCCCTTAACCCCTTCTGTACCGGCGACGTCCTTTCAAATTTATTCTGGCTACTATTAGATGGTTTTATTCAATTTAAAAAGGGTCTCCAGCAATTAATAGACTTCGAACTATCTCACTTAACCCTTCTTTCTAACAGAGCCTTCTTAAACTGCATAATATCGTCTACATTTAGCTAGAATAACATTTAAAAGATGTCACTGGTAATGAAGGGGTTAAGAAGGTTCACAGATTCAAATGGTCTACACATGCTATGCCTCTTGACTGAGGACGGCCAGAAGTGGGTTGGACTAAACAGCCTGGGCATGAGGAAGACCGGGTGCGGGCTAATGGGATAATCCTGCCGGTGAGGGGCGATCTGATGGCTTTATTTATACTGATAATTCCTGGGGCGTCTCCGGAAATGCTGCTGACCACTTGGGAGGTGTGTGTTGGAGTGTGTGGGTGTGTGTGTACGTGTGGGTGTGTGTGTGTGTGTGTGTGTGTGTGTGTATGTGTGTGTGTGTGTGTGTGTGTACGTGTGGGTGTGTGTGTACGTGTGTGTGTGTGTGTGTGTGTGTGTGTGTGTGTGTGTGTGTGTGTGTGTGGTGTGTGTGTGTGTGTGTGTGTGTGTGTGTGTGTGTGTGTGTGTGTGTGTGTGTGTGTGTGTGTGTGTGTGTGTGTGTGTGTGTGTGTGTGTGTGTGTGTGTACGTGTGTGTGTGTCTAAGTGAGAAAGTGAGTGTGTTTGTGTGTTGGTTTCGTGTTTACGTTCTAGGTGCATTATTGCGTCATGATCCTTCAAGGGGTTAATTTATAATAAGTTATTATCGTTTGAAGCACAGACGTTCCACTGATATTATGATTAATAGCATTTATTATTATTGTTTCCTTCGTCATTCCATTATATATTTAACCATCTATTTTGTCGTCACCGTTTTTATCTTTTCTTCTTATCTCTATAATTTAAAGTTCTCGTTCACGTTATTTGCCCAATTATATTTAATATCTCGTTAACTGTATTTGCAAAATTCTTTATAATATCTCGTCGACGTAATTTACCCAATTCTTCTTTTGTATGTCCACTCCCTCTTTTCCTTCCCCTAGTCTCCTTTATTCTTCTCTGCTATGTCCACTCCCTCTTTTCTTTCCCCTGTCTCCTTTATTCTTCTCTGCTATGTCCACTCCCTATTTTCCTTCCCCTAGTCTCCTTTATTCTTCTCTGCTATGTCCACTCCCTATTTTCCTTCCCCTAGTCTCCTTTATTCTTCTCTGCTATGTCCACTCCCTCTTTTCTTTCCCCTGTCTCCTTTATTCTTCTCTGCTATGTCCACTCCCTATTTTCCTTCCCCTAGTCTCCTTTATACCCTCCTCCCCCGGGACGCTGAGAGGATCCATGTAAATATATAATAAGTGTGTGTCTTTGACCAGTGACCAGTCCATTGTGCTTCCAGAGAGCCACGTACACAAGCCTTAATGGGATCCACGATGTCGATACATATGCTTGCTAGAAATATTGAAGAAGATTTCTTGAGCTGACGGAGGGAGCGAGCAAATTGGTAAGCAATGGAACTAGGTTATATGGATTAATGGTATGAAGTTGAATACACAAATAAATAAAACAATAATAATAATAATAATAATAATAATAATAATAATAACAACAATAACAAACAAAACTAATAATCTAATTTTCCGGCCATTACCAGTGTTTATCCCCGAAGCCTTACTTAGAGCAAACTGTGAACATTGGCCTCTGATGTGTAACACAGATAACGGTGGTATACTGAAAAGCGAATAAGAATACATTTTGTTGGATGATCTGTTTCTTTCTGTCATATTTTTCTAATTTACTTATTTCTTCGCTTTTCCTGGACCCCATTCTCCCTCATGTTTAGCATATTTGTTTTGAGATTATAAAAGTTGGCTGAAACTATCTATATAATGCTTAGCTGAGAGTTCCCAAGCTATACTCTGTTTTCTTCCAGCTGACGGTAAAATGTTGTGTCTTCAGTTTGATTATTCAGCTATTATGCAGGTTTGGTTGTGAACTTTGTTGGTAATTATGAAAAATTGACAGTAATATAAAAGAGAGACATAGTAGTTTCTTATTTTTCCGATATTTATCGAGAAATCAATTGCCAAGGGATTCAATTTACCGTCAGGTGAAATGAAACCAAGCATAGATACGTAAACATTCTTATACCTTTCCTTCCTCAAGCTGATAAATGAATATATACGAAGACGTCTGGATGTGTCGAGCGTCTTACTAACTTAAAATGTACCTGCAATGTAGCAATGGAGATGCCCATGAATCACAAAACTTGACATCTACATATATATATCCTATTACCACGACGCCAGAGCTGCCATCTCGTATGGTGTGATAACTTCTCGCGAGGGGGTGGGGGTGTAAATGACAGTGAGAGTTGTGTTTGGTATTATTAGATAACATTAGTATACTTGCTTTGTAGTATGTATTGAGGAGCTGTGCTCCATACTGGTTTTGTAAAAGTCTGAGCCAAATATAATTATTCTTTTCTATTCCATTATATTCTATTCTATTCAGTACATACCGTTGGATGGCGGCGTGCATGACACAGGGGCACCATCTCTCCCCACAGATACTTCGTTGGGGGCTCCTGTGGCAATCGTAATTGGCACGCCCACCGTCAATACTTCGGATAATCGGGAAAAGGATCACTAGGATTAACCACGTGCATCGAAATCACAAAATCGGTCCCATCCAAGGGGGTTAAGCTTTCAGCATAACCTCGAATAAACGAAAAATAGTAAGTGATATGGGACGTCAATGGTTCAGGTTATCATACCGAAATAATATCTCACAAAAAAAATAAAAAATAAATAAATAAAACAAATAAATAATAATAATAAAATAAATAAATAAAATAAATACATAAATATTGCAGTGAATGTGTATGTAAGTTCCATAAAATTGAGTTGACATTAGAGTAGGCCTATGAGAGAAGCCAGGCCACGTAAGAGTGGCAGCAAGATAAACATCATAATATAAGGACGGACATTTATTATGACAACGATTCGCTTTACAGCATCTTCAGGTCAAACCGAGCGAAACGTTATAATAAAGGCCCATCCTCATATGGTGTTTATTTTGCCATTACGTCATTGTCTATCCTGCGTGTGTCAGGGGTGTCAGAAGGGGCCTCCCGGTGCAGAGGTCCATAATCGCAGGAGGCCCCGTAACTATTATTTCACGCCGTCAGCCCACAGCCCCCAGGGACCCGCCCTCCAAAGGCCCTCACGCCACCCTAGGCACAGATTTATCATCCGGGCGGGGGGCTTGGGAGTGTGAGTGGGGGGGGGGGGGTTAGAAGGAAGGGGGAGGATATTAGAGATGGAGGTAGAGGAGAGAGAGGGGTGTATGAGAAACGGAGGAATGTATGGAGTAGAGGGATGGAATGGAAAGATTTGAAAGTGGAGGTCTATGTGTATGGAAATATAGGTAAGGATGCCGCTAGAAAAGTTTTTAAATCTTCCTGACCAACTTGAAGAGAAGAAAAGGGATGAAATGGAGAGCATCGAAAGTGGATCTATTGGAATTTTGTGCAGTTTAAGAGTAAAAAAAAAAAATGTGATAGTTCGAATGTTGTTAATTGCTGGAGGCCCTTTTGAAAATGCAGAAAATCGTCTAAATATAGCTAGAATAAAATCAAAAGGGCGTCGCCGGTACAGTATACCGGTTAATATATCGACTGAAATAAGAGCCTTCCCTGACTTCTTATTGCTTTCAGGGTGTACGGCTCCTAGAATCCCTAAGCCATCCTTCCCTTCCCAGGTCAGATCTCTTGACAACAACTCTTCAAAACACTCCAACTATTCTTATCCCCGCCCCTTCCTTCAATAACCGGAGACTGGACAACTGAGGACATTTATGCTTCTGTTATTAAAAACCAATGTCAGAGTAAATTGTTATAAGTCACAATGAACAGTTGGTAGTACTTGCTGGTGAACAGTAATGATATGTATGAGTACAGTAGGTTCAATCGAAAGAACATTCAACTAAAAAGTATGTTCCATAAAGGTACATGGAGAGTCAGGCAAGTTACACAGTCATATGCTTTAACCCATGCAGTACACGGAGAGTCAGGCAAGTTACACAGTCATATGCTTTAACCCATGCAGTACACGGAGAGTCAGGCAAGTTACACAGTCATATGCTTTAACCCATGCAGTACATGGAGAGTCAGGCAAGTTACACAGTCATATGCTTTAATCCATGCAGTACATGGAGAGTCAGGCAAGTTACACAGTCATATGCTTTAACCCATGCAGTACACGGAGAGTCAGGCAAGTTACACAGTCATATGCTTTAACCCATGCAGTACATGGAGAGTCAGGCAAGTTACACAGTCATATGCTTTAACCCATGCAGTACACGGAGAGTCAGGCAAGTTACACCGTCATATGCTTTAACCCATGCAGTACACGGAGAGTCAGGCAAGTTACACCGTCATATGCTTTAACCCATGCAGTACACGGAGAGTCAGGCAAGTTACACCGTCATATGCTTTAACCCATGCAGTACACGGAGAGTCAGGCAAGTTACAGTCATATGCTTTAACCCATGCAGTACATGGAGAGTCAGGCAAGTTACACCGTCATATGCTTTAACCCATGCAGTACACGGAGAGTCAGGCAAGTTACACAGTCATATGCTTTAACCCATGCAGTACATGGAGAGTCAGGCAAGTTACACCGTCATATGCTTTAACCCATGCAGTACACGGAGAGTCAGGCAAGTTACACAGTCATATGCTTTAACCCATGCAGTACACGGAGAGTCAGGCAAGTTACACAGTCATATGCTTTAACCCATGCAGTACATGGAGAGTCAGGCAAGTTACACCGTCATATGCTTTAACCCATGCAGTACACGGAGAGTCAGGCAAGTTACACAGTCATATGCTTTAACCCATGCAGTACATGGAGAGTCAGGCAAGTTACACCGTCATATGCTTTAACCCATGCAGTACACGGAGAGTCAGGCAAGTTACACAGTCATATGCTTTAACCCATGCAGTACATGGAGAGTCAGGCAAGTTACACCGTCATATGCTTTAACCCATGCAGTACACGGAGAGTCAGGCAAGTTACACAGTCATAAGCTTTAACCCATGCAGTACTGGTGACGTCCTTCGAACTTTATTCTCGCTACTACAAGACGATATTATTCAGTTTAAAAAGGGCCTCTGGGAATTTAACAGGCTTCGTACTATAATGGGGCAAACACATTAAAATCACAGAAGGGAATGGGGTTAAGCACGAGGGAGAAGGGGTCCAGAAAAGGCAACGACCTTGGCTACGGGAGGTATTCTTGAGAGTAATCAAAACAAATCGGTACATCATTATATTAACCCCTTCAGCACCATGATACCTTTTTACCTGCTGTTCTGGCTAAATTAGAAAATGTTAAGGGGAGATCTCCACTTGAGGGACTTTTTTCTTGACCCCTTTCTCCCTTATGTTTAGCCCCATTGTTTTTCTAATTTTAAGACGTTTTCCCCATTATTTTGACTATTTTAAGAACTTTCAACCCATTTCTGTCAATTTTAAGACCTTTCGTGTCATTTAGGTGTCGATTTTATCCTGGCGAGCGATAGCGAGCCTGTAATTTAAGAGGAACCGGCTTTCAGCCGGGACATTTTTCTACCGAAAAATGTAAAAATTTATCTTGCAAGAGGCTCAAGGGGGTGTAATCTTAAGCTTGAAGGATATCTAGGGACCAAACTAAAAACCTCCCCTTAAGCAATTTAAGAAGGACCTGTGTTATACAGAGGGTTGGTTGAGATCGTATTTAACCCTTTGAATCCTGAAGGTTAACTATAAGGAGAAGAAAATCATCTAATGGTAACCAGAATATGATGAACATTACGTAATGGTGGTGAAGGGGTTAAGTGTAAGGAGAAGCTAATGACAACAGTGGCACCAAAATGGCCGAGGTTGGTCGTTCTCTGTTACTCTAGGGTGAATAAGCGTATTTGTTAATTCCTTCTGTACCAGCGACGTCATTTTAATATTGTTCTTGCTATACTTAGACGATTTTGCTAAGCTTAGGAAGGATATATGGTAGCTAAAAGGATTAATTGAGATAGTCTGTAGCCTTTTAATGGGTAGACGCTCTTCCTAAGCTGACAAACAAAATCTTATCATTGCCAGAATAAAATAAAATGGATGTCACCGTTACTGAATGGGCTAAATCTGTGATTGACGCGGATGGATGATTGGTAGAACAGTGATATGGTTGTCAGGGCAAGGCAAGGATAACTGACTCCCCGAACAGTGATATGGTTGTCAGGGCAAGGCAAGGATAACTGACTCCCAGAACAGTGATATGGTTGTCAGGGCATGGCAAGGATAACTGACTCCCCGAACAGTGATATGGTTGTCAGGGCAAGGCAAGGATAACTGACTCCCCGAACAGTGATATGGTTGTCAGGGCATGGCAAGGATAACTGACTCCCCGAACAGTGATATGGTTGTCAGGGCATGGCAAGGATAACTGACTCCCCGAACAGTGATATGGTTGTCAGGGCAAGGCAAGGATAACTGACTCCCCGAACAGTGATATGGTTGTCAGGGCAAGGCAAGGATAACTGACTCCCCGAACAGTGATATGGTTGTCAGGGCAAGGCAAGGATAACTGACTCCCCGAACAGTGATATGGTTGTCAGGGCAAGGCAAGGATAACTGACTCCCCGAACAGTGATATGGTTGTCAGGGCATGGCAAGGATAACTGACTCCTCGAACAGTGATATGGTTGTCAGGGCAAGGCAAGGATAACTGACTCCCCGAACAGTGATATGGTTGTCAGGGCATGGCAAGGATAACTGAATCCCCGAACAGTGATATGGTTGTCAGGGCATGGCAAGGATAACTGACTCCCCCATCAGTGAATACGTTTATCTATCCCTTTGTACTCATTTCTATCCTCCTTCATGCCTGGGAAAAACTCGCATTTATTGATATACTTTATATATTAATTTATTAATTTATTATTATTTTGTATATAACTGATCTCGATGTGTTATAGCCATATATTTCTTGGCAATATGAGATTATAATAGTTCTTCACTTGTGATACATATATTGTATCAAGTTTATATAATTATTCGTTTAATTCATAACACAAATTATGCAAAATAATATTTTTTCTCTCTACTCTCAGTTAAGATATCCTTAAACTCTACTACTTCAAACGTGAACAAAATGCACATCAAATAATGTTCCTCTGAAGAAAAGGAGTGAATGTGGAAGCTAAAAAAACAAAGGACATGTTTTATGTGAAAAACTGAATTCGGTGGCACCAGAAAGTCCTTTGTATGTTGGCTGGGGTTTAACTTTTGCGCTCAACTACTAAAAAAGTTTGCACTTTCAAATCCTACAGTTTTAGTAAATTGTCCAGTATTTTGTTGAGTCTGGAGCGCCTCAAGTCTTGGAGCTCAAGACTTCATGCTCAAGACCGCAAGCGACGTTGTTCACACATGTACGTTCTTATTCATTATTTTATCTTGACGAAATAGTTTGCTTAAATCTGTCAAATTAAAACGCTACATCGGGGGGGTATAAGAATTAGAATAAGATGCATTTGGAAACGTGAGCACTAAATAATTTAGACATTTTGATTATTAAAGTGGTTTTGGAAATCTGTAGAAACGCACCGTATGCAACCATTTCCAACCAAGCTAAACTATACACTACCAAGGTTTTGGTCAATGGTAACCATGCTTGTCATATGAAGTGAAAAAATGAGAAACGTTGTATTTTCCTTATTGTATATTATTGTGTGTCACGCAAGCTGTGTGTGTCACGCAAGCTGTGTGTGTCACGCAAGCTCTCATAAATTTCGTGATAGTTGTTACGAATAAAATATGGTTACATTAACTTTATTCACTTGATGTTTACTATATAGATAATTATAATCACTTAAATATTATCAGTTTTATCAGTGTGGGGTGATTGTGATAAGAGACGTCCTAGACTTGGGCAGTAATGAACAAATATGAAGTGATAAATCCAATATAATCTATCCTCACATACTCCACTACTCACAACATCACTCTACCACCCACCATCCACTCCAACACCACCTCCTCCACACTCCACCATCCACCACACTACCTTCCATCATTCCACCCCCTCCCACACATACAGTAACTCCACCGCTCTCCACAACTCCACCACCAGCACTCTCATCACCCCCAAACTCACAGCTACAGTCACTCCCAGCTGGGCCAGAAAGAAATACAACCTCCGACTACGATGGATTTCACAGAGCCAGACAGAAAGAAAGAGAGAAAAGGAAAATTGGGCTAAATTTAAGGACACACTGCAATGTTCGTGTAAATCTCTCCTTGACAAGACAGGGGGCCCATCACACACAGGCGTACACGGCAATAATACTTACACGCAGATGAACGTAACTCACACACTGTACACACACACTCGCACACACATACTGAACAATATGTACACACACACACACACCCCCACAACACAAACATACACATGCATATATGCAGTTTAAGAAGGACCTACGTTATTCAGAGGGTTAATTGAGATCGCATTTGCTCCTTTAAATCCTAGAAAAAGGGTATAAACTAAATAAAATCGTCTAATGGTAACCAGTATACGATGAACAGTACGTCATATTACGTAAAAACAATTAGCTGCATGGAAAACAAAGTATCACTAAGAGGAAGTTGACCACAATTTGTTTAGCTATATTACTAAGCGAGACACGATGCTTCCACAAACGACCATGAGATAAACAGACTGCGTAAAGTAATTAAGTAATTAAGTGCCGTGTCGCAGCATTTACAAAGCTGACATACTGGAATCCCCCTCTTCCTATTTTACATCCTCATCTTCTCATACTTCCTATTGTAGATTTCCTCCTCTTCCCGAGTCCTCCCAGTCCTCTCTCCTTCTTCACCATCATCTCCCTCTTTCTCATCGTCCTGCTTTTCTCCTCCTCCTCCATCCTCTCTCCTTCTCCTTCTCCTCCTCCTCCTCCACCGCCGCCCTGTACTCATTTTCCAGAGCAACAGAGCGGGAAAGTAATGATCGTTTTATGGTCTCGTGGAGCATACTGTATCTGGCCTGTGGACCATAATTCATCCCCCGAGCGTCCCCCGAGCATATTGCATCTCGGTGCTAGACTATATTGCAACTGCCCGACACAACCACATTTACTTACTGCAACCCTCTTCCTACCACCATTACAATCGCAAGCCAAAATAAGTATGCAGCTATTTGCATCTTTTGAAACTCTCTAAATGAACTCGAATAAGAATGCAGTCATTTTAATCCTTTGAAACTCTCTAAAACAACTGGGATGGTATATAGCAGTGTATATTCTCATTTGGGTCTGATACAACAATGTGTGTATACTTCTTATGGTGCGTGATTGTACACATAACGACACCTAACCTAACCAGGTTTGATTGAGTCACTTGAATGAAAATGTGAATGCACTAACTCAATGATATAATCTAATTAATTAATTTGACTCCTCACACCAAACACCTCCCAATGATATTAATGAAAGCGTGTGATACACCAGGATTCGAACCTGGGCTGCCATACACAGACCTTAAACACTTTAACCATTATACCATCAGAACAGTTAGCGGAGCGGCATTGTATAGAGAATCAATCAAACGAGGGCATAGTATTTGTCTTACGTGCCAATGATGAATACTTGGTTGTATAAAATAACTCAGTGCCTGGAGTGGAGAGAACATTAATTTTTAGAAGACGGGGAGTTCAGGCCCCTCTTAACCACGGCGCCATTCGTGAGGGTCTTAAACGCATAACAACAAATTAAAACACATTGAAATATCGCTTTTAACCCCTTCTGTACCGGCGCCGTCCCTTTAACTGTATTCTCGCTACTATTAGACGAGACGATTTAAATCAGTTTAGAAAGGGCCTCCAGCAATTAAGAGGCTTCAAAATATCTCACCTAACCCTATATATTACCGTACCACAGATCCTTCTTATACTACCACTAAAGCGTCCAAATATAGCTAGAAGAGGTTAATAGCTTATTCGATTTCATTATCACCAGCATTGACTACAGAAATTGTCTAATCAATAATACTTCCATACGAAAATAGAGGTGTTTACTAGTGATTACTGATGAGAAGAAAGCACTAGTCAACAATTGTCCAGTTTCTGTTCATGAGTTGGTGTCTAAGTCGAGGTCTGGAGGGGGAGGGGGGGGGGGGGGGAGATGGAGAGAGGAGCTTCACATTTGGGTTTGGGAGCTCTAAATTCGTCTGTGTTGTTGCTGATTGCTCGGTGAATTCGGTTGGATTGCGGGTTCGGCGCATTCGACTTTCTGGGAGAATATTTTGTTGGTGCTTCCGTCTGGAGGAGGAGAACAATCTAGTTTGAATTACTAGAGGCGTCACAAAAGGGGACGGATTTTTTACTCGGCTTGGACATTTCGGCTACAGTGCGCCCGCCAGTTTGGCTCCGAAATGCCCTTCCTAAACTAATAAGAATTGACTGAGCATGTTTCATCAACGCTATAAGTCTTTCTTGTTGTAGGCAAATTAAATATATTGGATGGGAATAACTAAGACTCAATCAAAACATCATTTTTAAATTGGAAAGATCTAAATAGCAAATGAATCTAAGTAGCTGATAACGTGCCGTGTTGTACTACATCTGAAGAAGTGAAGATGAAGGATACTTACTGTTTGTATATGGTTATTCTTTACGACTATGTAAAGTCTATTATGATATTCTGTCACAGAAAAATACAAAGCTTGATGTATTCAATGACGCATTCTTTAAATGTATTAAAAACCAGCCCATCCCCCCTACAGTAAACCAGCCCATCCCCCCTACAGTAAACCAGCCCATCCCCCCTACAGTAAACCAGCCCATCCCCCCTACAGTAAACCAGCCCATCCCCCTACAGTAAACCAGCCCATCCCCCCTACAGTAAACCAGCCCATCCCCCCTACAGTAAACCAGCCCATCCCCCCTACAGTAAACCAGCCCATCCCCCCTACAGTAAACGTATACCAGGTTGATGTTATGTGGTGTTGCCGGCCAAGGGTACTCTTATACCGCCACCAACACGGGTTATTATGTTCTTATCAGAGAGCCATGTTTTAAAAGTTGGGGAAAATGGGAATTTCTTTATATTACGATAGACAAATTGCTTAACAAATAGAGAAATTAATGCATTTCTATAAGCCTATTTAGAACAATTGCATAACAATAGACATATTCATGTATTTCTATAAACACTCTCACACAAGTATTCGTGTAAAAAGTAAGTAGGTGCACGGTAAAATGTTCACTAAACCTTGATACTCGTGTTTGAGCCAAGAAGATAGTGTGGTGTTGTTTATAAAGTAAGCATAATTCCTGTGTGTTATATCTAGCGTGGGGGGCAGGGGGGCGGCGGGGGTCTGCTGGTAACCCAACAACCTTGGGTTATGACGAGCATCAGTTTACACTCTTAACGGGGGGCGAGGCATCCACCAATCAGAGAGCTCCCGCGGGAACCCCACCAATGGGCGCACGTTTCTCAGTATGATAATGAGCATCAATCAGTGGAAATACGGGAACCTGCCATCCTTAATTACTAATGTCTGGGTCTGGCGTGAGTGGGGCCTGGGCGAGGTGAACTTTAGCAGGGTTGAACGGGCCTAGCGACCCTCTGGCGTAAGAGCGATAATAGCTGGGTTGGAAGAGGGTGGCAATACGCCCCTGGTGAGCCAAGGTGAGCCTCTGCCAGGTTATCAAGATGTTACAACCTCCGCGGGACTGAGGCCCGGCTCGTCCACATGACTGGTGGCGATAAGGTTAAAGATAGGCTGCACCATCCGGGCTTACGACCCACGTATGCTAATTGAGAATATGCAGATGACAGGAAGCTGGCAGGGAGGAGGGGCGCTGGTGGGTGGGGGAGGAGGGGAGGAGGGATATTGGTGGGTGGGGGAAGTGGGGAGGAGGGGCGCTGGTGGGTGGGGGACGAGGGGAGGTGATTATGGGAAGGGGAAGAGGAGAGGGGAGAGAGGATGATGGTGGATGGGGGAAGAGGGGAGGGGAGGGGAGGTGATGATTGGAAGGGGAAGAGGAGAGGGGAGAAAGGGTGATGGTGGATGGGGGAAGAGGGGAGGGAAGGGGAGGTGATGATTGGAAGGGGTATAGGAGAGGGGAGAAAGGGTGATGGTGGGTGGGAGAAGAGGGGAGGGGTTGATAGACAGGAGGTGATGATGGGAAGGGGAAGCGAGGAGGGGATATAGGGTGATTGCGGGTGGGGGAAGAGGGGAAGGGTAGGGTATGAGAGGAGGGGAAGGAAAGAAGAAACATGAAAAAGAGGAGACAGAGAGGTAGGGGATAATAGGATGAGGGACAGGAAAGTTGTGGCTTATACAGGTAGTAGGTGTACGTAACCCTGCAAACATAATGGAAGTACAGCCATTTGTTAGGCAAACATTTATTACCAGTGAATTGTATATGAAACTTGTAACTAGTAAAAAGATTAAACCAGTCGCGTTCAAAAGTCATTCTATGCCTTCACAATATACCTTAATAATGCTTCTTTGCATATGAGGTGTATATATCACATGGATTAAATACATATATATATATATATATATATATATATAAAATAATATACCATCAAAATTACAGGGTGTAGTATACAGGGTGTAGTATACAGGGTGTAGTATACAGGGTGTAGTATACAGGGTGTAGTATACAGGGTGTAGTATACAGGGTGTAGTATACAGGGTGTAGTATACAGGGTGTAGTATACAGGGTGTAGTATACAGGGTGTAGTATACAGGGTGTAGTATACAGGGTGTAGTATACAGGGTGTAGTATACAGGGTGTAGTATACAGGGTGTAGTATACAGGGTGTAGTATACAGGGTGTAGTATACAGGGTGTAGTATACAGGGTGTAGTATACAGGGTGTAGTATACAGGGTGTAGTATACAGGGTGTAGTATACAGGGTGTAGTATACAGGGAACAATGTATAAACATCAAAATAAGCAATGCCCTATTATGGACCCATAATTTAACAGAGACAATTAAAACATGTAAATGAATCCAATCCTCTACCACGGACGAAAATAGGTGACAATTGTACTCTATGATGATTTCCTTTTATTGTGGGCTTAAGAAGCGGGGAATGAAGGTCCGTGAGGTTTTTATAGCGATGCACTATTATGTTTTTATTATGTAATTCATCTAATGTTATGATTGTATCCCTATGCTTTCCTTACATCCCTGTTTCTGCTACATAAATAGTAATGCATATATCTCATTACTGGTACAGAATAACTAAATAAAGAGACCAAAATATTAACCCTTCCCCCTGAACTAAAAGAGGTCGTTTTCTAAGCTTGATGCTCTGGAATTTCGGTTGGGGTAACTCAATCAAGTTATAAGCTTAATTACTGTATTGAGCTCGAAAATGGAGTATTTGACCGAGCAAGCATTCGCGTCGAGTTGACCAGAAAAGGTCACTGGAAAACAAATGTATGAGAGAGGGTTATATAATGTTCAGTTTACAATTATTTAACATATAGTATAGGTAGCGCCAATCAACTTGACAAAACTCTCGATCCTTGACCTCTTTATAACTCATAAGGGCCTAGAGTAAACTGGCTGTACATATCCTTACCTATTTGCTTAAGGCGAGGTCTCCACTTGAGGGATTTTTTTCTTGACCCCTTTCTCCCTCATGGTTAGCCCCATTGTTTGTGAGATTTTAAGACGTTTGCCCCATTATTTTGACGATTTCAACCCATTTCTGTCAATTTTAAGACCTTTCGTGCCATTTAGGCGTCGATTTTATCCTGGCGAGCGATAGCGAGCCTGTAATTTAAGAGAAACCGGCTTTCAGCCGGGAAATTTTTCTACCGAAAAATGTACACATTTATCTTGAAAGGGGCTCAAGGGGGTGTAATCTTAAGCTTGATGGATATCTAGAGACCAAACTAAAAACCTCCCCTTAATCCCTTGTTGGAGTTATAGAGGTTAGGGTTCACGATTTCTGGCCTACTAATTTGGAACAGGGTATAGCTTCCCCGCCTCTGTACAGGGTATAGCTTCCCCGCCTCTGTACAGGGTATAGCTTCCCCGTCTCTGTACAGGGTATAGCTTCCCCGCCTCTGTACAGGGTATAGCTTCCCCGCCTCTGTACAGGGTATAGCTTCCCCACCTCTGTACAGGGTATAGCTTCCCCACCTCTGTACAGGGTATAGCTTCCCCACCTCTGTACAGGGTATAGCTTCCCCGTCTCTGTACAGGGTATAGCTTCCCCGCCTCTGTACAGGGTATAGCTTCCCCGCCTCTGTACAGGGTATAGCTTCCCCGCCTCTGTACAGGGTATAGCTTCCCCGCCTCTGTACAGGGTATAGCTTCCCCGCCTCTGTATAATCCAGCGCTCTCATAATAGACTCCTACGCCGGGGGCTCCATACACGGTGGTTATAATACCACTCGTAATTAACAACACGTCACTGGAATATCCCTCCCGGGGCCCGTTTCCAGACGAGTTGGAGAGGGGTGGGGGGCATGGGTAGGAAAGTAGGAAGGAGTGAGGGGAGGCATCAGGGAGTGGAAAGGAAGCATATTAGATTGGTAGGGAGGTAGAAATGAGTTGTAGGGAGAAGGGAGGAAGGCAGGGGAATGTGGAGAGGAGGCATAGTATATTGGTAGGGAGGTGGATATGAGTGGTAGGAAGGAAGGAGGGATGTAGCTATGGAAAGCAGATAGGCAAGATGATAGGAGGGATTCTGAGAGGCAGGGTTATATGGAGAGGAGGCAGGGTAGACTGAAAGGGAGGTATATGTGAGTGGTAGGGAGGAGGGAAGGATGTAGAAAGGCTGGATCATCGCGGTAGGATGGAAGAGAAGGGTGACGGGGATAAGGAAGAGATGTAGGGAGGCTAGGGAGAATGGTAAGGTGTGATAGAAGAGTGGCAGGGAGATAGAGATGAGTGATAGAACGAATGGAGAAGTGTTTTGTGGTAGGGGAGAACAGTGATAGATGTAGGGAGTCAGGGTAGAGCGGTAGGGTGAGAGACAGTAATGGCAGGGATGAGGGAAGGTTATATGAAGGCAAGGGAGGTTGGAGGGGAGAGTGGTAAGAAGGTAAAAATTATGGTAAGGAAAACGATGCATGCAGGGTGATAACAGAGAGATTGGGAGGCTCTGTCACTCATTTGGCTTTGGGGAGACACTCGTTACAGGTAACCTGCCTTTTGTCTCCTTCATACACATAAAACAAAACAAACTTACTCACTACACGCAGCAATGTTGCAATATGTTGAGTATGACAACAGTGAAGCTATAGACATCCTTTACTTAGATTTTCAAAAATAAATAAATAATTCGAACATTGAAATGGGAAGTAGGGGTACACCCCCCCCCCCCCCCCCACACACACTTGGGTTGTTGTGGGACACAAATAAAGAGAAGTCACATTATGAGGGTGGGATCCTGTAAATAATATACAACCTAAACATGGAACTTAGAAAAGGGATCGAGCGTCATAATAAGTAATGTCAGGGTTGCAAGGACATGTTAAGACAAGGAAGATTAAACCAGGCTATGGGGCATAGGGAGGAACCTAATCATCGCAAGGGAATGAAGGGAAGGCAAGACAAGATATAGGGTTGGCTCCGGGAAAGAGAGACAGGGGGTCGGAAGGGGCAGAGTTTGATTGACTTTACAACTCTGGTGTAGGGAACACCGTAGCTCACCCTCCTGGTTGACGTTCATATGGCTCCAGCACCGATCCAACTATCTCCACACTCACAGTTTAAC
>CM064529.1:7410795-7470440 GCA_032716605.1 Paralithodes platypus
GTTCCAATAAGTATCCTTTTATACTGCATACCAAATGCAATGTATTTTGTTGTATTTCATCTAATCTTAATAATTTACAAAAATAATTGTATTCGTTTAGTTACCATACAAATCTTTCCACATTATTCATGTATTGACAATTGTATTTCAATATGATAACCAATTCGTTAAAAATATAATTAATTTACTTCCATTTCTCGCAATTTAGCTTTTAACCATACTAGACATTTACTTTAATCCATCTACTAACTAAGCGACAATTAAAAAACACACACATTTAATTAACAAATAATTCATAGCATATAATACTCACATGCAAGACGTTTATTATTATATTATTTTAGCGGTAACTGTTTGTTTAATATAAACAGTATAATAATTGTCTTTCTCATATTTTCCCAACACAAAGCCACCCAAAACTTTGATCATACTTAACTGCCTTCGTGGTGCAATGTATAAGGTGTTGATATTCGGTGTGAGCGTCCTGGGTTCGAATCCACGGACTGCCACATGTGTTTGTAATATTTCATTAATCGATTTTAGGAGTAGAGTTGTTTGTTGGATAGAACATAATAATTCATACGAAAATCGAGTGGTCTTCATCTGAACAAAGAATTTCCATAATAATTTAATTCCCAGCATTTGCCCTCAGCTTTACTACCTAATTCACGTAGCAACACAAAATTCTGACATACCTCATAGATTAAAGAACGCATGTTTAATGATTATGCCCCGCGGATGCCAGGGGAGATTAAGGGAGCCCACCTCGCTTTTTTTCTCTTTCTCTCCGTCTCTCTTTGGCTTGTGTCATATATATATTTTTGTTTTGACAGCAAGCTAAATTTGTACATTTTTCGATAGAAAAATTTCTCCGGCGAAGCCGGAATTCTCCATACAATGCTGGTTCGCTATCGCTCGCCAGGAAGAAATCGACACCTGGATGGGGTTAAACGTCTTAAAACAGTTGGCTGAATGGGGCAAATGGATACAAGTTCATAGAAAGAAAAAGAAAAAGGAGAGAAAGATAAAGATAAAAAAAAAAAAAAAAAAAACGGTGACCCCCCTTAAAGAAAATATTTTTAATGAATATCGCCCAGCATTACCATTTCATCAGACAAGCGAGGTTATGGATAGAGGCCCTTTGGGAAACAGGGCCCGGACAACTTGAGTCTTCTTTGCTTTACGATGTCGCCATTTTATATAACACTGGCTATTTGTGTATGTATTTTCTTTAGATTACCAAGGACCTGCGTGAGTCATATACTTAAGTGAAGCAATGTTTACACTTTTAGTTCTATAACGCCTTCCAATATTTTAATAAAGTCGTTGAGTTAGCCAGTATATATAAAACGGCGTCCTCTTATAATGAAAGAGTTTCTTATATACGACTTTATTTAGTTTTTTATATACGACTTTATTTAGTTTCTTATATACGACTTTATTTAGTTTCTTATATACGACTTTATTTAGTTTCTTATATACGACTTTATTTAGTTTCTTATATACGACTTTATTTAGTTTCTTATATACGACTTTATTTAGTTTCTTATATACGACTTTATTTAGTTTCTTATATACGACTTTATTTAGTTTCTTATATACGACTTTATTTAGTTTCTTATATACGACTTTATTTAGTTTCTTATATACGACTTTATTTAGTTTCTTATATACGACTTTATTTAGTTTCAAAAAGGATCTGCGGGAATAAAAGGTGTAAGGAGATCATTTGTACATTTGATTCCCGTGGTTCTTTTGCAGCTTAATAATATATCGCGTAGTGTTAGCCGAAGTAAAATACAAGCGTTACCATCGTATGGAAAGCGTTAAATCATTGTCATCTTTGAGTTTTGTTTATGCAGAAAACAAATATTAACATTAGTAGGTCGTCTGTTTGACACGTATTTGTTACTCACGCGATCTACTCCAAGTTTTGACTAGCGTTGGAGTAACTTGCAGATCATCAAAATTGGTCAGGGTTTCATAAATAGATCGAGGCCATGTCAATTTTATGACTTAACGCTGAACTGAATTAAAAATGTCGCTATATTTATTAATGTGTTCAATAATATGGCCCCAGCCCCACAGATAATCTTCTTGATAACCCCTTCTGTACCGGCGACGAAGTTTGTATTATATTTTAGCTATACTTAGACGATTTTGTGCGGCTAAAGAAGGATCTGTGGTAGTATAATAGGGTTAATCAAGATAGTTCGAGGCCTGCTAATTGCTGGAGGTTCTTCTTAAACTGAATACAATCATCTATTATTGGCCAGCATACAATGAAAAGGACGGAAGTGGTAGTGAACGGGTTGGGAAGTTGTCCCGCCTCTGTACCGTAAAGGGACCGTAGTTATGGAGGATATTCATAAAAGGTGAGGTGGCTCGGCGAGGTATATAATAATGTACATATATTTGCATGAAAAATTTACCTGCCGCCCCGTTTAGCTAGATTATTTAATCAGGCTTTATTTTTAGATATATATTCAAGAGGAAATTACTTGACTCTATCCATGGAGCTCTTTTCACCCCGGGGAGTTCGACATATCACTTTCAGAATGATTTAAATGGATTTTTTTTTAAACAGCACCGGCGAAGTTCAGTAATCGAGGGGATTTTTAATTTTACTCGTTAAATAGGTACAGCCAGATTCAAAACTCCTGTAGTGTCTCTAAAACTTTGACACTACTTTTCCCAAGAGAGTTTTAAGTTATTCCATCGTTATGAACAAAATTAGCCAATTATTACATTCAGGTGTTCTATACAGATACATCGTATTAAAGATAAGAAGGAAATTTAAGACTGAGTTGTGAATGGTAAATACGATTTTCATCAAAGGCTGTATATGTGTTTGCATATATAAAATACGTTTGGCAGGCAATCGGGGTATGTTGCCATGTATATTTATGTATTGTTATATTTATGTAAGAGAGAGAGAGATACAATATAAATAAATACAAAGAACAATGTTATCTCTTTATCCAATGAGAGCATATATATTTAGTGTATTTAGAACCATGTTATTTAGTTTACATTATGAACAATTTTCCACTTCCTTGTGGCTGGAGAAGACAAGTAGAGCAATAAGAGAAAAGCTAAAACCAATGTTTTGGTGTATTAAATTTGAATATAAGTAGCGAGCAACTTCATACAAACATACTCAGCAACCTTTAATGACAGTAACAGTAATAATAATAATAATAATAAAGTAGATGTGCATTCGCATAACAAAAAATGCATACCCAACTCTGCGACCTAGAATTCTTTATTTGGTGTTTAATCGCTTTGGTAATAACGGTTTATTTATTTATTTAGCGAGAGAGAGAGAGAGAGAGAGAGAGAGAGAGAGAGAGAGAGAGAGAGAGAGAGAGAGAGAGAGAGAGAGAGAGAGAGAGAGAGAGAGAGAGAGAGAGAGAGAGAGAGAGAGAGAGAGAGAGAGAGAGAGAGAAGGAGAGAGAGAGATAGAGAGAGCGAGAGAGAGAGAGAGAGAGAGATAGAGGATAGATAGATAGATAGATAGATAGATAGATAGATAGATAGATAGATAGATAGATAGATAGATAGATAGATAGATAGATAGATAGATAGATAGATAGATAGATAGATAGATAGATAGATAGATAGATAGATAGATAGATAGATAGATAGATAGATATTAGATAGATAGATAGATAGATAGATAGATAGATAGATAGATAGATAGATAGATAGATAGATAGATAGATAGATAGATAGATAGATAGATAGATAGATAGATAGATAGATAGATAGATAGATAGATAGATAGATCGATAGATAGATAGATAGATAGATAGATAGATAGATAGATAGATAGATAGATAGATAGATAGATAGATAGATAGATAGATAGATAGTAGATAGATAGATAGATAGATAGATAGATAGATAGATAGATAGATAGAGATAGATAGATAGATAGATAGATAGATAGATAGATAGATAGATAGATAGATAGATAGATAGATAGATAGAAGGGGTCCTGAGTGGGGTTGGCTGCAGTGGTAATTAGGTAGTGTTTACGCCCGGTAAGCCTTCCCGATATTCCATCAGCGACTTGATGAACACATGCATTATTTATGGGCTGCAGCGACCAGTCTCTCCCCGGCCTCTCAGACCTTCCGACCCTCCTCACTCTCCGTCATCTGTAAACCCAAACCCCACACAAGAGGCCTCTGTGGGGAGAGTTAGGCCACCTTGGTCTCAACAGGCGCCATGGTTTTTGCCTCACGTTTTACAAATGTTACAAATGCGTTACAAATACGACTATAGATAACACGAATTAAAAAAAAGGTAACTAACTTTCTAAAATATTACACATTTAACTATATCCTGTTATCACACACTTGCTTGATTCAGAACAGACCTATCTCAGAAGAAAGACTGGTACAACAAAATATTTGTGCACTTACAAACTCATAATCAATACTCCAGTGAATGCATGAAAACACCAAGATTATTTAACTAAAAAAGATAAAACACCTCCATTTCTTGATATGCACGGCGGGTCATCACGTAATAAGGTATGCAACATGGCAGTAGCAGGAAGGAAGTTAGGATATCATTCTACCTGTCTATGGTGTGTGTTAGTGAGGTACATCCCGCTCTACTCTGTTGATTGATAGTGGAATTGTGGCCCTCTCCCCTCACTCTAATGTCAACCTTTCAACAATTATGCTGTTTTCATAATTTATTACCCACTTACCTTTTAGTCCCTTGAGTCAGAGAGACCATTCCTTAGCTAAATAAAATAATTCTGTGCTCAATAGAAAACAAAAAAAACAAGGAACCATCCTACTTTAATTACTCGAAATAAATATAAACACCAATTTAGGAAGAGCATTTTATTGACAACGTTTCACAGAAAGCTTTTCAGGTCACTACAGAAGCTACCTGCGAAACTTTGTCAATAAAGTGCTCTTCCTCAATTGATGTTTATAGTCACTTTGCCAAAATGCCTGGACACACGGAGTTTGAAGCAATTTAAGTCATAGGAAGAGGGAAATACTGATTCTGGGAGAGAGTTCCAGAGCTCAGCTGTTGAGTAGAAGAAAGTTTGAGAGTAACGTTTCACTCTCGGGTTGGAGAGTTGCACAGAATAGAGATAGCTGGTGTTGCACAGTATACAGGTGGGATCTGTGTGTGTGATACCACTCTGCTTTGCAGTGTTGATAACACAGCCACTCAACTCTCATGATAAACTGGAAGTGTGACGTAGCCTGACCCTAATACTAATAACAAAGCCACTCAATTCGAAGTATAAACCGGGTACGGTATGTGACTTAGCCAGAGGTGTGCCGTATATTGGCCCTGCCAGCCCCACAATGAAGAGTGATGACCCGGGTGAGCCTGGCGCCAGACCCGCTGGGCTGCTCAAAGAGGTTAACCATTATTGCTGCGGGCCTCATCAGTATTCAAGCTTATTCCCCAGTGATTACCCGCCCTTTGATATTCCTGAATTTGGCCGACCTGATGCCGTTCCCGTGTTCCTTAGTGATCTTAGTCCAAGACCTCTGGGGGGAATGTACCGGGATCTTAATATCAATAGAGGCCATGTTGAAATAACGTTGAAAGTTGACAGAATTAATATAAACACCCTGAAGAAGCTATCTGCGAAACGTTGTCAATAAAGTGCTCATCCTCGTATGGTGTTTATATTCAATAGAGGCCATGTTTCTTACCTAACTTTGTATATCCTACTCTGCATTATAGTGGTGCATTTATTCTTTTCATGGTTCGATTCACGACGGATGACATTCGCACCCAAGCTGGCCTCTTTCCTAAGCACATTTTGTCAACATTGGGGAAAAAAAATCGAAAAAAAAAAAAAAAAAATCGAAAAATGGGGAATGTGCCTGAGTAGATAGATAGGAACATGTATTAGGTTCAGGACGAACTTCTTTGAATAAGAAAATAGTGAAAACTATTTCTATTAATCAGCTGAATCCAACAGATCCGCACGAAACTGAACAGAAGTATCTAATGACCGCACCAAAAGGGAAGCAATCCGTCAAAGTACTGAAAGTTTCAACCCTTTGAAGATTATAACGCATTTTGACAGTTTATTCTGGCTATCATTGAACGATTGTATACAGTTTAGGAAGGAACTGTGGGAATTATATGGGTTTAGAATATTCCTATTAACCCTCTGACTTCCTTCTACTTTGCCAATCTAAATAAAATCGCTTAATAACAGTCAGAAAACAGAAAAGAAAGGAATATCGGATCTAGAAAGGGTTAATAAATACGCCAAACCATACAGATTACGCCGGTATCACACGAGAACTTTTATACTCAACATTCGATGATCAACATTTTTCTGGTAACATTTCTGAAATATTTTGCACTAGTACGGTATCGGAAACTAGACTGATAGTAGATGAATTTAGGTAACCGAAATATTTCAAATGGTGACCCCACAAGCTGCCAGACCAGTGTTGAGGATAAATGTTGAGGGAATAAGAACTCGTGATACCGGCTTAAATTACACTAATGGCATACATTCTGAATGATCAACATTACCCATATCTAAACTGTATCTTACTCATTATGGTGAGGGATACAATATGGCAGCTATTATACAGACTTTATTACCAGACTCCCAGTAGACTATATTGGTTTGCAAGGACCTTTGCCCCTTACCCCTCCTCCGACACAAAAGCCCCCCCCCCCCCCCCACCCCCCACACCCACACACACACTCCCCCCACAACTCCACCTTCACCCGCGTGAAAATCAGAAAGCCCATCAGGCTAGACAATAATCGGATTGTAAGTGTAACGATCTCTGTAAAGAGTGGTGGTGGTCCCCTGCCGCTCTGCCTGCGCGCACGCACACACACACACACACACATTCTTGGGAGGCCAGTAGGGAAACTAAGATGTGCAACCAACAACAGCTCTAGATATTACACATACCATTGATCTACTTTTCACTATGTTTTACCTATTCAGTATAGTGCGTATTCAGTATAGTGCGTATTCAGTATAGTGCGTATTCAGTATAGTGCGTATTCAGTATAGTGCGTATTCAGTATAGTGCGTATTCAGTATAGTGCGTATTCAGTATAGTGCGTATTCAGTATAGTGCGTATTCAGTATAGTGCGTATTCAGTATAGTGCGTATTTAGTATAGTGCGTATTCAGTATAGTGCGTATTCAGTATAGTGCGTATTCAGTATAGTGCGTATTCAGTATAGTGCGTATTCAGTATAGTGCGTATTCAGTATAGTGCGTATTCAGTATAGTGCGTATTCAGTATAGTGCGTATTTAGTATAGTGCGTATTCAGTATAGTGCGTATTCAGTATAGTGCGTATTCAGTATAGTGCGTATTTAGTATAGTGCGTATTCAGTATAGTGCGTATTCAGTATAGTGCGTATTCAGTATAGTGCGTATTCAGTATAGTGCGTATTCAGTATAGTGCGTATTTAGTATAGTGCGTATTCAGTATAGTGCGTATTCAGTATAGTGCGTATAGAAATTGCAAGCACAACAACCAAATACAAGGGACTGGAGTTCTCGAAAAGGGGCATCAGTCCTGACGCTATTATTAACTTACAGTGTGGGCGGGTGCCCAACCCCGAAAGGGGTTGAAATAGGGGAGCTATCCCCCCCGGCAAAGGCGGCTTTCTAGGGCCTTTCCTACCTGATGCTGAGAGGATTGGGTTCTAGTCATGTGGTGATGGGCTGGTCTATCAGAGTGAGAACTGAGCGATCTCTGCCATACCCATAGCTTACTCTGACTGTTCCTTTTACTTATATATTTTCTAGATCTCAAGTGACGGCGTCTCTTCCGTGGATTGACCTCCCAATCTACCAAGATTGGAAGCCAAAGAGTCAAATGTTTTCCTTTGCCCCTCAGCTTTCTCTTCATAATTGCTGAGGGGCACAGGGCCCTGGGTGGGGCTTTGGTTTCCCGGGCGTTTCTATCGCCCTCCTCAGCTCCCCGCCATGGAGTGGCTTCGGTCACCCAGGCTTTATTGTGGTCGGCAGGGAGGGTTCTGTGGGGGCACTCGGTTATGGCCTTGGCCTTGCTCGGGGCCTTGGGCTGTTCGGCCAGGCAGCTTGGGGAACAACAACAACAACTTACAGTGTGCTGGCTTAATAGTCCAGAAGTGTTGATAGCCTCTCAAGTCATAATTTAACTAACCAAAAACAACAAATCAAGCAGTATATTTTGTTTGCAATTACTGTACCTTCACGGATGTGTGATCCAATACGTTGCTCGAAAGTTAACCCTTTCAAGATCCAATACGAATTTATTTTCCGTCCACTGGCTATTATTGGACGATTTTATTCAGATAAGGAAGGGTATATGGAAGTCAGTTGGTTAATTGAGAAAGTATTTACCATTATAATTCCCACAGATCCTTCTTAAACTGTATACAATCGTCAAATAATAGCCAGATTAAGCTGTCAAAATGCGTCACATTCTTCAAAGGGTTAATTACACTTACATGCAAAACCTGTCTATGCTTGCAGTATTCACAATAAATGCTTAAATGGTGGGTTATTTTTCTGGTCCCCTTTCTCCTCCACGTTGAGTCTCATTAGTTTTCAAAAACAAATTAAACCCTCCCCCTTAAGCTATTATTTATTTTATTCATTTTTGAGAACAACTGATTACTTCAATTCTAATTCATAATGAGGAGAGATGGTATTTACTTCAAAATTAGACGTAATTTCACAAAGGTCTACGTGTACAAGATTTCAGCTTTTATTTCAATGATTCAACAGATAATCCGGTGTGAAGTGTCACCTGTTCATCTTAGTGTTGAGTATAGATTGTGCCATTGGCTGTATATCAACTATATTTCATCAATAATTTAAAACAAATAAAACTCCTGTCCTGGATAAAATTTCCCACGAGTTCTAAAAGAAATAAAAGACAAGATTTTTAAACCATTAACTCTCCTTTAGTGTAAAATAAGAAAGAGTGACATCGTGCCAGACGAATGGAAACTAGCTAATGTAACACCCATCTTTAAAAAAAGGAAACAAATTCCTACCTAGTAACTATCGTACTATCAGCTTGACATCTATTACATGTACATTGTTTGGAACAACTATTAGACACAAAAATGTAAATCATCTAGAAGAAAAGATCATTGTAAAAGATTCACAGCACAGTTTCTGAAACAAGCGTTCAAGCTTAACAAATCTCCTAGACTTTATTTATGATATCTTCAACAAGTACGATGAAAGTAAAGCAGTTGACATAATGCTACCCAATTGAGTAATTCTAGTTGTAACGGACGAATAATTCCAGACCCCATATAATAGGTGGACCTTTATTATCTTGACCTCCCCCGTGCTCTCGTCCCTCTCCTTCCGTGAGTCTGGGTGATGAGTGAGTCTGGGTGAGGGAGTGAATGTGAATGAAAGTGTGAGTGACTGATCGTTCATCCCGGCGTCAGAATCGGCCTGGTATTGGTCAGCGGGAGATTCTCTGTCAGTCAACCACCCGCGTTGTTGACGGCAGGGTGATGGTCATTTGACTCGCTGCCGATATATGTTTACGGTGTCAGCCCTTTCTGTAACGGTGCCGTCCTTTTAACTGTATTCTGGCTACTATTAGACGACGTTATTCAGTTCAAAAAGGGCCTCCAAAGAATATCAGGCTTTGAACTATCTCCCTTAACCATTTTTACCACCACAGATCCTTCATAAACAGCACCAACTCATCTAAATATAATTAGAGGGAGTACAACTCTGGAGGTTATTTAAATATTAGTAGTAAACAAAGCTGAAGGGCATTAACCGTCAAAATTGGTAAGTACAATTCTACGTTCAGAGGAACAAAAACCATCTCCCCTCAAGTAATTTTGAGTAAACCCCTTTTCTATAAACATGGGATTTTGGGGGCATTTTTTGCAGTTATGACCCTGAAAGTCGACATTATTTGTGTTTTTCGTCATTTATAATCCCGATTTTCTTCTAAAGGATAGGGATAGGGAAAATACATCAAGTGTATAATGAAGCATGGAAACAAATCCTGGCCAAAAGCTGGTTTCCCCTAAATTGCAGGTTCGCTTTCGCTCGGTAAGAAAAATCGAAGCGTAAATAGGGCGAATGTCTTATGATCGGCAAACTTATGGGGCGAAATAGGCAACATCTAAGCATGAATAGGGCGAATGTCTTATGATCGGCGACCTAATGGGGCGAACAGAAAACAAATCGAAGCATGAACAGGGCGAATGTCTTATGAACGGCAAACTAATGGGGCGAAATAAGAAAAACTCGAAGCATGAACAGGGCGAATGTCTTATGATCGGCAAACTAGTGGGACGAAACAGAGGGAGAAGAGGGGTCCAAAAAGTTTCCCCGTGGCCTAGATACAGTGAGGGAGGTTTTATGATGGATGTGGGTAGCAAGTTAGCAGAGTCAGCTTTTATTCTCGCCATTTCCCTTAACACGAGTTTTCGCTCTGGTACAAATTAAAGTTTAATCCGCCTCCCGTGTTTTTTTATGTTTGTACAGTATGTGTGCGTGTGTGTGTGTGCGTGTGTGTGTGTGTGTGTGTGTTAAATAATAATAATTATCGGTTTATTGTTAATTGCATGCACTTTGTATTGGTGAGAAGATGTGTAGGCAAACACAGGCTGATAGCAGCTTGGTTAGGGAGGAACCATGATACAATTATCTCCGTCGCTACGGCCGAAAAAACCTTTAGGCTTCTGGTGGATTCAACCCTTGCGCCCGCAGTGTGTGTGAGTGTGTGTGTGTGTGTGTGTGTGTGTGTGTGTGTGTGTGTGTGTGTGTTTGTAATACTAATGCTAATAATACTAATACTAATAATATTAATAATAAATAATATTATTATAATAACAATAATGAACAAAATCAAATAGCTCTTGCATGCAGTGTCGAGAATATCAACCCTCAAGTTTGCAGTTAGTAATAATTCATGGGAATATATTCATATATCCATACACACTAACATTACATTTAAAAAAGGATAAGTACAATAATATTAGGCACTGTGAATACGAGAGATACTTCTCAAGGAGGTAGGGTTCATTTATTGGTCGATTTACTTATATAATGGCGATGGGCTGGTCTATCAGAGTGAGACCTGAGCGATCTCTGCCATACCCATAGCTTACTCTGACTGTTCCTTTCACTTATATATTTTCTAGATCTCAAGTGACGGCGTCTCTTCCGTGGATTGACCTCCCAATCTACCAAGATTGGAAGCTAAAGCGTCATATTATTCCTTTGCCCCTCAACTTTCTCTTCCTAATTGCTGAGGGGCACAGGGCCCTGGGTGGGGCTTTGGTTTCCCGGGCGTTTACGCACCCTCTCAGCTCCCCGCCATGGGGTGGCTTCGGTCACCCAGGCTTTATTGTGGTCGGCAGGGAGGGTTCTGTGGGGGCGCTCGTTTATGGCCTTGGCCTTACTCGGGGCCTTGGGGCTGTTCGGCCAGGCAGCTTGGGGAACAACAACAACAACAACAACTTATATATTCATTACTAGTTTGGTTGCCTCCCTTGACCTCCATGGACCTTAAAATAACATCCCCAAGACTCCCCTTCTGGATAAATTTGTAATTTTTTTCGATAGATAAATGTCCTGGCCAAAGGCCGGTTCCTCCTAAATAACAGGCTCGCTATCGCTCGCCCGAAAAAAAATTGACAACTAAATGGCACGAAAGTTCTTAATATTGAAAAAGAAATGAGGCAAAAAGTCTTGAAATTGCCAAACTAATAGGCCGAACGTCCTAAAATCTGAAAACTAATGGGGCTAAACATGCGGGAGAAGGTGGGGGGGGGGGGGGGCATAAAATTCAACCATCTCCCCTTAAGACGAGTACAGGTATAGCCATCTAACTGGAGCTAACATAGACAATAAAGTCATCTTGGGAGTGAAAGAGTCAGTAACTATTGGATTACAACATTATTTCGGATTAATTTACATATCATACCCGCACCATTTCAGTGATTTTTATTGTTGAAAAAAAAAAATGTAAGCGAGCCAAGAATAAAGTTTTCTCTGTATCAATATATGTTGGGTTAATCATATGGCGTTATTTGTTTTTATTGAAAAAAACAAATAATATATATATATATATATATATATATATATATATATATATATATAATATTACTCCTTCCATTCATCTATCCATAGCCTATGATAGCGCAGTTGGAAAGTGTGTACATGCTTAGATTGATATGCAGGAAACTGCATAATAAATCGTAGGCTTGTCCACCAATCTTTAACGGTCTTCGTAGCGCAATGGATAAATGCACTGAATTCCGGTGTGAGCATCCTAGGTTCGAATCCCTGGACTACCACATGTATTTGTTGATTTCATTAATTGAGTTTAGGAGTAAAGTCGGTTGGTGGAGGTAACATAATAATTAATTCAGGTTCAGGGGTAGTTTATAGAGAGGTCTTCCTTAGGGTTAAGGCCCCATTAATTACTCCTTCCATTCATCTATCCATAGCCTATGATAGCGCAGTTGGAGAGTGTGTACATGCTTAGGTTGATATGCAGGATTCGAAACTGCATAATAAATCGTAGGCTTGTCCACCATTCTTTAACGGTCTTCGTAGCGCAATGGATAAATGCACTGAATTTCGGTGTGAGCATCCTAGGTTCGAATCCCTGGACTGCCACATGTATTTGTTTATTTCATTAATTGAGTTTAGGAGTAAAGTCGGTTGGTGGAGGTAACATAATAATATATATATATATATATATATATATATATATATATATATATATATATATATATATATATATATATATATAAATTGCAATTTAACATAAGGTTATGAATATACTAATATTTTGTCATTTATACAATTACGATTACATTAACAAGGACGTTTTCTAATGATAATACTAGAAAGATATAATTGGTCATAGTTAGCATGATTTTCCCATGACAGAAGTAAAGTTTTAGTGGTCGAACAGATTCAGGACAACGGGAAAGAAGGCGGGAGGTGAGCTGAGGCAGGGTCCAAGAGTACACAATATTCTCGACACACACAAATATAACTTGACAGGTAGACGAATACGACTAGTAAGACAAAATGATGACCGTGAAGAAAGATGATGAGGATGAGGGAACATAAGACGGATAGATAATGTAAAAGGCAGGGGAAAACTGACAGAACTGGAATAAAATTAACAGGAACAATATGAATGACCCAAAAGGAAAAGGAGAGGAAGAAGGAGCGAGGGATGGAAGAGAGAGAGTAAAGTGTGACACAGAAGCACAGTGGACAAGACACAGAGAAGAAGAAGAGACAGCTGGAGTAGGAGGAAGAGGAAGAAGAAGAAGAAGAGGGAGAAGAGGAGGAAGGAGAAGCTGGAGAAGGCTAAGAGAGAGTGCGAGTGAGCGAGTGGCGAGAGAGAAAGAGAGGGGAAGGTAGGGAGGGGAGTGAGGGTGCCCGCGCAGGGAGGGTGTGTCCAGATAGCCAAAGGGGGCGTGGTGAAGTGGAGGGGGATTACAGGGGGGGGGGGGGAGGAGGCTGTCTTGGCTGAAGGCGTGTTAGTGATGAGTGTTAGTGATGAGTTGTGGTTGGCTGATGAATGTGGTGGTGGTGAATGCTTGGGGTGGGGGGGTGGGGGTGGGGGGTGATAAATTGTGATAGATGGATGTGATGAACGGTCTTGGTGGTGAATAATGGTTGTGATGAGTGTTAGTGATGAGTTGTGGTTGGCTGATGAATGTGGTGGTGGTGAATGCTGGGGGTGGGGGGGGGGGGTGATAAATTGTGATAGATGGATGTGATGAACGGTCTTGGTGGTGAATAATGGTTGTGATGAGTGTTAGTGATGAGTGATGGTTGGTTGATGAATGTGGTGGTGGTGGTGAATGCTGTGGGGCTTGATAAATGGTGATAGATGAATGTGATGAATGGTTTTGGTGGTGAATAATGGTAGTGGTGATGAGTTGGCTGATGAATGTGGTGGTGGTGGTGGTGATTGCCTCGCCCAGAGAAACCCCAGAAGGTGGTTGCATCTACACGTCCTAGTGACATAACCCCTATTAACTCTTTCAATGCCAGGGACGTCTTTTTTATGTTATTTTAGATACATTTAGGCGATTTAATGAAGCTTAAGAAAGATATATGGTAGCTAAATGGATGAATTGAGATAGTCTGCAGCCTTTTAATTGGTAGACGTCCTTCCTAAGCTAAATATAACCATATAATAGTGACCAGCTTATAATGGAAAGGACGTCAGCGGTACTGAATGTGTCAATGTTTTGACTGATTGAGTTAGTATAAACTAGTCATTAATGGTTTAAGGGGGGACGGGCTTATCTATTTGCTCATTTATATATTGTTTTATACAGTATATTGTTTATACAGTATATTGTTTTATACAGTATATTGTTTATACAGTATATTGTTTATACAGTATATTGTTTATACAGTATATTGTTTTATACAGTATATTGTTTTATACAGTATATTGTTTTATACAGTATATTGTTTATACAGTATATTGTTTATACAGTATATTGTTTTATACAGTATATTGTTTTATACAGTATATTGTTTTATACAGTATATTGTTTTATACAGTATATTGTTTATACAGTATATTGTTTTATACAGTATATTGTTTATACAGTATATTGTTTTATACAGTATATTGTTTTTATTGTTTTACATAAACCTTCAACAAGCTTAAACAAATACCCCCAAGATCCTCCTTCAAGTTGAATTTGTACATTTTTCCAATATATAAATATCCCGGCCGAAGGCCGATTCCTCTTGAATTACAGGATCGCTATCGCTCGCCAGGAAAAATTCGACACCTAAATGACACCGCAAATCTTAATATTGACAACAAAATGGGGCGAAAGGTATTAAAATCGACAAACTAATGGGCCGAACATCTTGATATCGGAAAACTAATGGGGCTAAACATGAGGCAGAAGGGATCTATAAAAACGACCCATCTCCCCTTAATGCAGGTAACGGCAGATCCTTCCTAAGCTAAGTAAAGTGGCCTGGTGGCAGCTACCATTATATATAAATAATACGTGTTTACTTGACACAGCCACCCATCATCAACACACAATGATTAACCCCTTCTGTACCACCGACGTCTTTTATATTTTATTCT
The DNA here is from genome assembly GCA_032716605.1 of Paralithodes platypus. Taxonomy (NCBI): domain Eukaryota; kingdom Metazoa; phylum Arthropoda; class Malacostraca; order Decapoda; family Lithodidae; genus Paralithodes; species Paralithodes platypus. The sequence goes on from CM064529.1 coordinate 7,425,906, forward strand.
AGCTATATTTAGACGCCTTTGTGCAACTTTAGAAGGATTTGTGGTAGTAAAAAGGGTTAATTAAGAGTTAGAAGCCTGTTAATTACTGGAGGCCCTTCTTAAACTGAATAAAATCGTCTAGTAGTAGCCAGAATATAATTAAAAAGACGTCGCCGGTACAGAAAGAGAAGGGTAGGCCAAAGGATGTTCGGCGTTTATTATTTTTTTTATTTTTATGTTTATTCTATATTTTATATTCTTTGATTAAGGACAAACCATAATCACCATAATTAGTGTGAACATTTTTTATATGCCCCCCCCCACCCACAAACCAAGGACATTCCAAAATTTGTTTCACCATTCAATTGTTTTTCTCCAGATGATAGTACATGTTGTTGCAATAATCTGAGTGAAATTTGAGACAAATGTCACTATAGAATCACCACCCCCCCCAAATGCCCCAATTTTTGGGAAATATACCCTATTATTACCTAGATAGCATGTTTTTGTCTTCAATTTACTAGTTACCCATGAAAATCGTATCTAGAACGTTTTCTTTATATAAGACTGCAATGAGAGAGAATTAAATAAGATGGGTCACTATTATAGACTGATTATGATCGAAAATAAAATAATGTCAATTTCTCAGAAAGTCTTTTATGGACTCCAGATTGTGTTTGTAGGTGTAATTATGATATGATAGTCCTATAATGATGCATAATTGCGGGATGTACATATATGATCAAAACATCGAAAAGTAGGCTATTTCCACAATTTCGCCATAAAAGAATTTTGATAAATATTTCCGTGTGAGATATTGAGAAATTAAATTTTAAAACGATTTCTGAAATGTTTTTAGGACATTTATCATTATAAATAACACAAAATAGCTTCGATGTATTGAAGATACATGCTCTAGGAATGCTCCATAAACGTTTGATAGGAGTTACAAAATATTTGTATTTTTGGTGAATCTTTGAAAATAATAGGCTAAAAATTATGAAAAAAATCCCCAAAAATAGCTAAAGTGACCAAACTCGGTGAATACGTTTAAAATAGCTAAAGTGACCAAACTCGATGAATACGTTTAAAATAGCTAAAGTGACCAAACTCGGTGAATATGTTTAAAATACATATAAAACTACATTAATATTATGAAAAAAAAAAAAAAAAATGGGCCAATAACATGGAAATCGGACCCCCATCATTTGGCCTACCCTTAAATCTGTTTGTGACGTCAATCCGTCGACTATACTGTATATTTGAACTAAAAAGAATACAAGCAATTAAATCTAATTGAACTTTATCTGAATTTAAATTTGTCCTAGTTGTTTATTTAATATTCAGCACACGGGTGGAACCAAAGCACCAAACTGTATTTAAATCAGTGTGTGCTTGTATGCGTGGATGTGTGTGTGTGTGTGTGTGTGTGTGTGTGTGTGTGTGTGTGTGTGTGTGTGTGTGTGTGCCGATTGTGTGATGTTTGGCGTGTGTATGTGTTATTTGTTTTTTGTGGTTATGTGAGCGTTCATGTGTGTGCGTGTGTATGTGTGTTCGCGTGTGTAAGTGTGCGTCTATGTTTGTCAGTGTGTATATGCTGTTTATGTATGTGTGTTTGTGTATGTGCGTGTGTAAGTATGTATGTATGTGAGAGAGAGAGAGAGAGAGAGAGAGAGAGAGAGAGAGAGAGAGAGAGAGAGAGAGAGAGAGAGAGAGAGAGAGAGAGAGAGAGAGAGAGAGAGAGAGAGAGAGAGAGAGAGAGAGAGAGAGAGAGAGAGAGAGAGAGAGAGAAGGGGGGGGGGGGACTACAACGACTCATTTTACATATCTGATTTTGATGTGACGTTCAAGTTTTGTGCAACTTTAGTTGAATAAAAAAGTCGAACACATAACTTTATTTTCATCGTCTCATCAACTATCTAACACATCTCAAGTTGCGGAATGATCAGCTTATGTTTTAATTTGTAAAATGTACCTCTTTAGTTCCCAAGTTGTGTTTCTGTGTTATGCAAATTGAAGACGCAGAAAATACCCCCCAAAAGGAAAATTCTGGCCACCAACGTAATAGCGGCGGCCGTGTCCTGTCAAGTTATTTTCATGTCTGTTGATATTACACTTGTTTCCGCCAAGGCTGCGTCTGTCACGGGAAAACACACAAAATTGCCCATAAAATAAGCCGTATGTTTGGTGGCTGCGAGTGTGTGGTTGGCAGCTGCGGGGTTAGGAGGAGGAGGAGGAGGAGGAGGAGGAGGAGATGAGAAGCGAGAGGATAGGAATGACAGAAGAAGAGAGGAGAAGGGAGATCAGAAGAAGAAGGAGAAGTGAAGGAGGAGAGGAAGGACAGGAGAGGAGAGGAGAGATCAGAAGCTGTAGAGAAAGGGAGATGTAGAAGAGAGAATAAAGGAGAGATAAGGAATAGAAGATATTAGGAAAGGAGATGAGAAAGGGAGTGAGAGAAGAAGAGAGCAGAGATAAGAGGAGCACGAGAAGAGGAATAACATAGGAACACGAGAGAAGCGAGGAGAGGAGAGGAATGGGGGAGACAGAGGAAGAAGGGAGTAAAATAGGAAAGATTAAATGAATATAAAATTAAAAAAACAAAAACAAGAAGAAATTAATGGCAGAGGTCGAAAGGGAGGAAGAGAGAAATAAGAGGATGGGGACAACACGTAGAAGAAAACATGACAAAAGAGAAGAGCAGAGAAACACCTGGAACAAAATAACAGTAGAAAAGACAAGATGGAGGGCAAACGGAGAGGAAAGAGGAATGGAAACAATAGGAAAAAAGGAATAATAGAAAAGAATAAAAAAAAAAACACACAAGAGAAAAGTGGAGGATAATGGGGAAGATAATAAGGAGAAGGGAAATCCTACTTGAAGAATGTATTTCAATTCATACACAAGTAGGATCCATATTCCAGGATATCATTCAGAGATTTTTACAAGTTTCCCCAAGCAACTCGGGTTATAAAAATTCCTGTTTGGTATCCTAGAATATGGATTATACGACTTGTGTATGAATTGAAATACATTCTCCAAGGAATATTTCCATTCTCCTTAATATAAATAGGAAAACGTTAGGTTTCCTTTATCACGCCATGGCATCGACATTTGTCCTGATTTTCAGTGGTTCGAGTCCGGCTGGGAGTGTATATATATAGCGAGAGAGAGAGGGGGGGGTGAGAGAGAGAGAGAAAGAGAGAGAGAGAGAGAGAGAGAGAGAGAGGGGGGGGGGGGGGGGGGGGGGGGGGGTGAGAGTGAGAGAGATGACTAAAGAGAGGTCGTGGTATTGAGAGACACTGGTGGTGCCTGGGGGGTGGGGGGGGGGGGGGAGCACGGTGGACAATAAGGTTATAAGAAGACAAGGGTTTGCTCTTGGCCTCTCCTCCACTCACGACACACCTTTCACTACACTCACTCTCCACAACTTAATTTTTTTTTGTTTTTCCCTTATAGGCCTACCTATACTGTACATCTATTATTTCCCTTATAGGCCTATACTGTACATCTATTATTTCCCTTATAGGCCTATACTGTACATCTATTATTTCCCTTATAGGCCTATACTGTACATCTATTATTTCCCTTATAGGCCTATACTGTACATCTATTATTTCCCTTATAGGCCTATACTGTACATCTATTATTTCCCTTATAGGCCTATACTGTACATCTATTATTTCCCTTATAGGCCTATACTGTACATCTATTATTTCCCTTATAGGCCTATACTGTACATCTATTATTTCCCTTATAGGCCTATACTGTACATCTATTATTTGTACATGCTATCATAGTCAGCTATTGGTTGCATCTATGGTAGCAAATACCGGTTATAATAAGTATACAAGTAAGCCGATTTATTAAATACCGGTTATAATAAGTATACAAGTAAGCCGATTTATTAAATACCGGTTATAATAAGTATACAAGTAAGCCGATTTATTAAATACCGGTTATAATAAGTATACAAGTAAGCCGATTTATTAAATACCGGTTATAATAAGTATACAAGTAAGCCGATTTATTAAATATTCACATTTGTGTTCCCTTCTGTGATATTGCATTTCTGTATATTATTGATATTATTATAGTTTTTTTTAACATTGATTGATTACCGTATGCAATAATGATAAGAGAAAATGAGCTGTACAGCAAGGTTGGACATACTGAGTACATCATACGTCACAAGCAATTATATATATATTTGCTCTCTTGAATGAGGTGATTTTTATATTACTCCTTATATTAAACTTTATAGTTCAGCTATGGTTGATGAGTGATAATTAAAGTTCGTATTTCGATGAGAATTATTTTTATTCAAAGACGTCTGAAATTACGAGACGACAACCAGCGACACTTGACCTGACCTCTGGCCTAGGCACGAGGCAGGTCACGGCTACTGAAAATATCAAGCTTGCAGAAGAAGTGAGAGGAGCATTATCCCCTTCCATACCGGTCACGTCTTTTGTATTTATATTTCAGATACATTTAGGCGATTTTATGTAGTTTAGGAAGGACATATGGTAGCTAAAAGGATTAATTGAGAGAGTCTGTAGCTTTTCAATTGATCCACGTCCTTCCTAAGCTGAATAAAGTCGTTTAATAGTAGCCAAAAAAGTAAAAAGGACATCGCCGGTACAGAAGGGGTTAAATACGGAAAGAGGAGAAAAGAAGGGAGATACGGAATGAAGAGGGCGACACTACACTGGAATAGAATGAGATCCGGAGAAGCTTAACCCCTTCAGCACCTTGACGCCTTTTTACCTTTTATTCTGGCTAATGTTTGACGATTTTATGTAGTTTAATAAGGACCTACTGTATATTTATCAGAGGGTTTATTGAGATCGTACTTACCCTTTCGAATTCCTAGAGGTAGATTATAAGCTAAATAAAAGCCCTTAGTGGTAGGAATATCTTGCACAAAATGAATGAAGTAATGGAGAGGGAGAGAGAGAGAGAGAGAGAGAGAGAGAGACAGAGACAGAGACAGAGACAGAGACAGAGACAGACAGAGAGAGAGAGAGAGAGAGAGAGAGAGAGAGAGAGAGCGAGAGAGAGAGTGAGTTGCAGGAATATTTTTATTTAAGAAATATAAAACAAAATATATGTAAAGAGATGACACAAAAACTACAACAACATCAATAAGGACAGCAACGCATAAAACGACAACAACAACATAACAATAAAAAATATTTATGGGATACTTATGTAGATTATGTGAGGAGGAGGAGGAGGAGGAGGAGGATTAGGGAGGATCGTGGTAATGAAGGCAGAATTATTCCCAGAAGGCTTGACACCAACTTTCTTTCCCCGCTTTTAATTGAATTTGATTTTTGTCTGCACCACCTCTTCTGATCGCATTAGAGACTTTATCCTACACGCCTCCGACCCCTTTAACTTCCCTATAATTGCATACTCGCTCGCACCAGACTTCTCCCCCCCCCCCCAACTATCTTTTATAATCGCACGAATTTAAGATTGGGAAAATACAATAATAAAATAAGAGAGGGGTAGAAGGTAGGGGAGGAGAGGTGGAAAGGGAAGGCCGGTGTGTGTGTGTGGGGGGGGGGGGGGGGGATTTTGGGGGAGGGGGGTCTTTTTTGGATGGCAAATCAGAATCGCTGACGGAAAACCCTGGGTGGGGGGACGGAAGACAGGGGGGGGGGGTTCGTTCTGTTCTGGCCCTTTCCAACTTTATATGAAAGTTGGGCTAATTAATTTCACCCTGGCTGATGTGACAGTGTGGGGGGGGGGGTGTACTGCCTCAGGTGTGCATGTGTGTGTGTGTGTGCGTGTGTGTGATCATGAAGAGACCAGACTAACATTTATGTGACACTACGCTTGCATATGTGCGTCATTTAGGTGTATGCATATTCATCAAAGAGCCTTGGCTGTAAATGCATAAACCATTGTATATACTATGTAAACCATTGTATATACTATGTAAATCATTGTATATACTATGTAAACCATTGTATATACTATGTAAACCATTGTATATACTATGTAAACCATTGTATATACTATGTAAACCATTGTATATACTATGTAAACCATTGTATATACTATGTAAATCATTTAAAATAAAGATTTCAATTTCAAAATAAATGGGAATTTATGAGTGTGTGTGAGTGACATATGCTGCATCATAGACTACAGTAGATCTGGAATTGACACGAAAATGGAACTTTGCAGTAAGAGACCCAAAATCGGAGAACCCCTAAGTTCGAACCTCGAAACCGCGAAAATATCGCAGTTTCGAGGTTCAAACTTGGGGGTTCGTTTTCTGATTTTGGGTCCCTTACTGCAAAGTTCCGGTTTCGTGTCCAGTCCAGATCTACTGTAGTCTATGATGCAGCATATCCAGTATCAGGGACGTCCTTGTGATAATACTCTGGCAAATTATAAAGATTGGGAAGGAACTCTATCGATAATAAGGCTTAAAACGATCGCAACCAACCCTTTTAACTATCACAGATCCTTCCTAAGCTGCATAATATCGTCAAAATATAGCCAGAATAAAATATAAGACGTCACTGGTACTCAAAGGGTTAATGGATACTTATATGAACACCATTTGTCATCTGTCTATCCACCCCCATACCTATCAACCTACGTGTATATATGTATGTACGGTATATATTTATCCATATGCATTGTGTTTGGTTACTATATTAATGCTGACTTACACTTATACAGACGTTTATTTTGTATTTTATACCTGCATAATATCGCAAGTTAATAACAATATGTATGCTAAACAATGAGTGCTGATAATTTGTTTTATTAGTTTTGGAGAAACAAAATCTATTGTGAAGTGTGTGTACTGTATATATAGCTATTACAATAATCACTGCTCTCCCTCGGTGAATACCTGCTTCTTTGCGCCTTTCAACACAGTCTCAGTCCTATTCTGTCCAGCTCTCCAACCCAAGAATCAGCAAATGTTCTGTCTTTCTTCTAATTAACACGTACACTCTGGAACTCTCTCCCTCAATCAATCTTTCCTTCATCCTATGCCTTAGACTGCTTTAAATTTCGTGTGTACATGCATTTTGACCCTAACGTTCCTTGAATTTGGCTCCTTCATACACATACTATATATACCAAACATAATTGAGGCAATGCAACGTCCGTATAGACTGTAAAGAAAGAACAAGAAAGAAGGGAGCTCATTCTGAAAAAGCTAACTAATTATTGTACCTATCGGAAAAAAGAAGAAGTTATAAATGAACGGTGGGACGATCGAGGCCTCATCTGGGAAATCATACAAGTTAGAGATCAATATAGAGGTGATGAGCCGACCGATCCCTTGGCTCCTATATTGAGAGGGGCCGAGAATTGGTTAAGTATGGTAAACTAATTAAACACTTCCAAGATCCAAAACGCATTTATTTTCTGTTTTTCGGCTAGTATTAGACAATTCGATTCAGATTAGGAAGGGTATAAGGAAGTAAGAAGGTTAATTGAGATAGATTTTACCCTTATAATTCCCAAAGATCCTTCCTAAACTGTATACAATCGTTAAATGATAGCCAGAATAAGCTGTCAAAATGCGTCATAATCTTCAAAAGGTTATTATAGTAAAATGGGAAGAACGGTGAATTAAAAGAAAATATAGTGAAAAATAAAATTGTTAAAGCAGTCAGAAAAGGGAAGAAGGAAGCATTTTTGATAAGTTTCATGTACAAAAAAGTCATACTCGAAAACGGTCATAACTAAAATGGCCATAAATCTAAAAGGTTTCCTAACCAAACCAAACTGATCATACCCAAACCTTACGCCAAGAAACCTAACTAAAAACGTTCTGGATTAATTCGTTTTTTTATTTTTATTTTTTTTATTTTTGTTTTGTTTAGTGAAGTCCCCTTATATTACTAAAGAAATAGCTGTACTGACAAGCAGCTTTGGGACGTTGCAATGCTCTTGACACAGTCGTATGATGACGACCGGGAGGGCCCTGTGTCAATAACCCGGGGGTGGATATCCGAGGGACCACCAGGTTTGCTCTTAACAATTGTACTGCCATATTTATAAGGTAAGTGTATGGTGTTACATGTATGATATGTAGTGGGAAGAGTAGTATTTTATGGATAGAGGATAGCGATGTAGGGCAATGTCGTGAAGTTGGATGTGTATGTTATATAAAGAGGGTTTTCCTGATACCCCTGATGTGTGAGGCAGAAAGATATGTATCCAGCTACCAAGGCCTGGGAGAGAAAATGGAATTCAGGCTATTCCCTGAGTCTCCCGAAACCTTGGCGGTAGTACTTCCCTGGGCGGGGCTGCCTACCCCTACTACCCACTCGTTTACGAGTGAGGCCGTTTTGACCTGCAGGTACTACACTTAGGAGAGGCAAAGTTGCTCCTTCCGCCCATCTTCCCACCCTCCTACCATCCCCTTGTCCTCAATATCCTTCCCCTCCATTCCCCGTCCCTCCAATCATAATCCCACCTCTCCCACTATCCCCAGTCCCCAATATCCATACCCCCTCCTTCCCTCCAATCTCAGCCTATCCCCGTCCCCCTCCCACCCTCCTACCTTCCCCCTGTCCCCATTATCCTCCTTGCCAGCCCCCCCCCCCCCTCCATACCCCGTCCCTCCGATTATAATCCCACACCACCCACTATCCCCAGTCCCCAATATCCATCCTCCCCGGCCCCCATACCCCCTCCTTCCGCCCCCCTTCCCTCCAATCTCAGCCTATCCCCGTCCCCCTCCCACCCTCTTACCTTCCTCCTGTCCCCATTATCCCTCCTTGCCAGCCTCCCCCCCCCCCCTCCTTAGAAACATATTCTGGCTCCACATTTGCATACATATAAAGTTGACAACGGAGACTCGCTCCTTCCAAAGACAATTAAATCTAAACGTAAATCCATTTTCCTCGACTGGCTTAGCATCCGAATCCTCCCAATTAGTTTCTAATCCCCGTGAAAACCTTTCATTTGTCTCCGCGACCCGATGTACAGTTCAGGGCCCAAGAGTACCATCGCTTTATGGCCGAGTATTATAGTGTACGCATTTATATACATATTTGTTGTTGTTTTAGTTTCCTCCGTAGGCTTTCCTACAGGATAAATTAGTACATTTTTCGGTATACCACCTCATCTTTATGACCGAGGATATAGTGTACTGATACAATCACGGAGTGTTAATGTAGTTAATGTAGGTAACTGTACAGTATATATTGGGGAACTCTAATAGGATTCTAACACCTTCTGAATCTCTCTGAATCAATCAATCTCAATATCTCTCTCTCTCTCTCTTCAACACGTCTTATGTCTTTTTCTCCCGTCTCTACTCTCATCTCCTCACTCCAAACTTCTATCCTTCATTCATTTCCCTTTCCTCCTAATCGACTCTACTACTTTTTAATCCAACTTTCCGTCCATAATAATTTCCCTCCATAATTTCTTCACTCCCGCCTTCACTTCATAAACTGCATCCACACATATTCTAGGGATGAAGCTGAATTTCTATAATCATTCATCTCTCTCTCTCTCTCTCGTGTATATACATAACTTTATTTGATTTTCTAACGTAGTTTTGTCTCCTACATTCTGACTTTCAACCTTCTCGATCTTTCTCTTCCTTCTCCTCCTTTTCCCTCTCTCTCACGTCTTCCTCCCCCCTTCTTTCTCACGTCTTCACCCCTCACCCTCCCCCTTCTTCCCTCTCTCCCACGTATTCACCCCTCACCCTCCTCCTCCTCCTTCTCTCTCCCTAACTTCTGCAGGAGAGAGCGGCCCCGAGGGTATGAGGTTGTCAATATGGTACGACGCTCATTAGGATGCGTTTGGGGGGCCACATTAATGAGTCGTATTATGCCTCGATGCCCCCGCGCCACGAACTCCCCTCGCGACTTTAATGTCTTGACAGAATTTTTGTTTCCCGTGAAATTCTAAGTTAGCGAGGAGAAGGAGGAGTAAGAGGAGAGGGACAGAAGGGGAAGGTGGTGGGACTTGGTGAGGAATAGAAGGGGAAGGTGGTGGGACTTGGGGAGGAGAGGAGAGGGACAGAAGGGGAAGGTGGGGGGACTTGGGGAGGAGAGGAGAGGGACAGAAGGGGAAGGTGGTGGGACTTGGGGAGGAATAGAAGGGGAAGGTGGTGGGACTTGGTGAGGAGAGGGGAGGAATAGAAGGGGAAGGTGGTGGGACTTGGGGAGGAATAGAAGGGGAAGGTGGTGGGACTTGGGGAGGAATAGAAGGGGAAGGTGGTGGGACTTGGGGAGGAGAAGGGAGGAATAGAAGGGGAAGGTGGTGGGACTTGATGGAGGAGAGGGGAGGAATAGAAGGGGAAGGTGGTGGGACTTTGGGAGGAGAGGGGAGGAATAGAAGGGGAAGGTGGTGGGACTTGGGGAGGAGAGGGGGGAATAGAAGGGGAAGGTGGTGGGACTTGATGGAGTACAGGGGAGGAATAGAAGGGGAAGGTGGTGGGACTTGGGGAGGAGGGGGGGGAATAGAAGGGGAAGGTGGTGGGACTTGATGGAGGAGAGGGGAGGAATAGAAGGGGAAGGTGGTGGGACTTTGGGAGGAGAGGGGAGGAATAGAAGGGGAAGATGGTGGGACTTGGGGAGGAGAGGGGGGGAATAGAAGGGGAAGGTGGTGGGACTTGATGGAGGAGAGGGGAGGAATAGAAGGGGAAGGTGGTGGGACTTAGGGAAGAAAGGGGAGGAAGAGAAGGGGAAGGTGGTGGGACTAGGGGAGGAACAGAAGGGGAAGGTGGGGGGGACTTGGGGAGGAGAGGGGAGGAACAGAAGGGGAAGATGGTGGGACTTGGGGAGGAGAGGGGAGGAACAGAAGGGGAAGATGGTGGGACTTGGGGAGGAGAGGGGAGGAACAGAAGGGGAAGGTGGGGGGGACTTGGGGAGGAGAGGGGAGGAACAGAAGGGGAAGATGGTGGGACTTGGGGAGGAGAGGGGAGGAACAGAAGGGGAAGATGGTGGGAATTGGGGAGGAGAGGGGAGGAACAGAAGGGGAAGGTGGGGGGGACTTGGGGAGGAGAGAGAGGGGAGGAACAGAAGGGGAAGATGGTGGGACTTGGGGAGGAGAGGGGAGGAACAGAAGGGGAAGGTGGGGTGGGACTTGGGGAGGAGAGGGGAGGAACAGAAGGGGAAGGTGGGGTGGGACTTGGGGAGGAGATAGGAGGAACAGAAGGGGAAGATGGTGGGACTTGGGGAGGAGAGGGGAGGAACAGAAGGGGAAGGTGGGGGGGGGGACTTGGGGAGGAGAGGGGAGGAACAGGAGTACAAAGGAGTACAAAGGAAATCAAGCAACAACAGGTCTAGTGACCCTTCTAGGCTGCTTGTCCTCCAAAACACTGAGGATCAAGTGTCCAAACAGTGGTTTAGAGTGGGTAAGGGAACATTGGAAAGGGAACTACTGCCCTGGAACTAATGTCCGTGGCAGGATTAGGAAGTTAGTAGGGGACAGATGGGTTAGTAACTGAGGGGAGGATAACATAAAGTTATTCATTTACAAACGCAGTCAGTCGCGGGTTTGATGCGAGATATTTGTCTAGGCGAAGTTTAAATGAATCAACGGGGAAAGTGGTATGACTTGGGGAGGACCAGGGGAGCCACAAGTCATTATAGACTTTTGAGGAATGTCTTGGACGGTTATTTCCCCTCGCACCCCTCGCTTGGGGTTCCGCCTCACTGCTGGCCACACAGGCTGGGGGGTGGAGGGGGGGTGGGAGAGTGGAATTGGTGGAGGAGGGTAAGTGGTGGAGAAGTAGCGGATGAAGTATTGGAGTGGGATTTGTAGTGGTGGTGTGTGAGATGTATTGGTGCAGGGGTGGAAGAGTGGAAATGGTGGAGGAGGCTAAGTGGTGGAGAGGTAGCGGATGAAGTATTGGAGTGGGATTTGTAGTGGTGGTGTGTGAGATGTATTGGTGCAGGGGTGGAAGAGTGGAAATGGTGGAGGAGGCTAAGTGGTGGAGAGGTAGCGGATGAAGTATTGGAGTGGGATTTGTAGTGGTGGTGTGTGAGATGTATTGGTGCAGGGTGGAAGAGTGGAAATGGTGGAGGAGGCTAAGTGGTGGAGAGGTAGCGGATGAAGTATTGGAGTGGGATTTGTAGTGGTGGTGTGTGAGATGTATTGGTGCAGGGTGGAAGAGTGGAAATGGTGGAGGAGGCTAAGTGGTGGAGAGGTAGCGGATGAAGTATTGGAGTGGGATTTGTAGTGGTGGTGTGTGAGATGTATTGGTGCAGGGGTGGAAGAGTGGAAATGGTGGAGGAGGCTAAGTGGTGGAGAGGTAGCGGATGAAGTATTGGAGTGGGATTTGTAGTGGTGGTGTGTGAGATGTATTGGTGCAGGGTGGAAGAGTGGAAATGGTGGAGGAGGCTAAGTGGTGGAGAGGTAGCGGATGAAGTATTGGAGTGGGATTTGTAGTGGTGGTGTGTGAGATGTATTGGTGCAGGGGTGGAAGAGTGGAAATGGTGGAGGAGGCTAAGTGGTGGAGAGGTAGCGGATGAAGTATTGGAGTGGGATTTGTAGTGGTGGTGAGTGAGATGTAATGGTGGAGGACTGTAAGGGGTGGAGGAGTGAGAGTTGTAGTGGGGGTGTAAAAGATGCACAAAGGAAAACAAGCAGCAACAAATATATACATTCTTACGAAGCTACTTGTCACTAAACTTGACACTCTTTTTCATTTATCTGTTGTGCATATTGTCGTACTGATTGTGGCCGTTTCGGAGAGTGGATGTTTCGACTTGCTTCCCCCAACAGAACTATAAGCAGATACACAGATGGCCCCGACTCAGGCTTAAGGTGAGATGGGTCGTTTTTCTGGACCCCTTTCTCCTTCATACTTAGCCCCATTAGTTATTAGATTTTAAGACGTTTAGCCCATTAGTTTGCAGATTTTAAGACCTTTCGCCCCTTTTCTTCGTAAATATTAAGACTTTTTGTGTCATTTAGGTGTCGAGTTTTTCCTGGCGAGCAATAGCAAGCCTGCAATTTAGGAGGAACCGGCCTTCGGCCAAGAAATGTTTCTACCGAACAATGTACAAATATATCTTGAAGGAAGATCATGGGGTTGTTTTTGTATTAACTTTCATGGAGGTCTAGGGAGGGGACTAGAAAATAATAAATAAATGAAAAAAAATCTACCAAAAAGTGAACCATCCCCCCCTAGGGGGTACCCTAGCCGGTTTACAAGAAGTTCGTTGGCCCTGCTCATCGATTTAATTTACGCAATACATATTTATAACAATTTAGTTTACGCAATATTCTGTCTATTATTCACTACCGTTATGGTGTTCATCGGTAAATGTTTGCTCCTGATAGTTGTTAATAGATACTTGTTGTTGATCACACACACACACACACACACACACACACACACACACACACACAGACAGACAGAGGGAGAGGTTACCAGCAAGACAATCGCCTCAGAAATTAAGCCTCGGATTCTTTTTCCCGAAGGCTGAAAAATTTCCCGTGATTTCTCCATTATATTTTTACGGGCCAGATTTCTTTTAATGGGAAGTTCCGAAATCAGTAATTAAATATAATTGCTCGTAACTACACCTCCAATGAGGCGGATACACTCACTCTCTCTCTCTCTCTCTCTCTCTCTCTCTCTCTCTCTCTCTCTCTCTCTCTCTCTCTCTCTCTCTCTCTCTCTCTCTCTCTCTCTCTCTTATTAGTTTGATATTATTAACAAGTGTACCGTATATAAATGTTAACGCCTTACGCTCCTAAAACAAACATGAGAGCGATAGGGGTGATTGGAAGGTGAGTTTAATGAAGGGGAATACGAGGGAAGGAAATGAACGAAAAGTGGTAATAGCCTAAACTTTAGCGACGAGAGTGATAGCGATTGAACATTGAGACCAAAACAAAAATAAACATAAATAAATAAATAAATAAATACTTGATTGGAAACATTCCGAAAAGGATGAAGATATACAATGTAGGAGAAGATGGGGGTGTGATGTAATATGTAACCATAGCATATAATATACAAATAACCTATCTTACACGCTAATATATTGGCACTATGACTAAAATTGGATAAGAGGTCCTCAATTAATAGTCATTCCCGAGTTAATCTGGAAATATTTAAGCTATATTCAAAATACCCTTCACGAGAACAATGCACAAATACCCTTCACGAGAACAATGCACAAATACCCTTCACGAGAACAATGCACAAATACCCTTCACGAGAACAATGCACAAATACCCTTCACGAGAACAATGCACACATACCCTTCACGAGAACAATGCACAAATACCCTTCACGAGAACAATGCACAAATACCCTTCACGAGAACAATGCACAAATACCCTTCACGAGAACAATGCACAAATACCCTTCACGAGAACAATGCACAAATACCCTTCACGAGAACAATGCACACATACCCTTCACGAGAACAATGCACACATACCCTTCACGAGAACAATGCACAAATACCCTTCACGAGAACAATGCACACATACCCTTCACGAGAACAATGCACAAATACCCTTCACGAGAACAATGCACACATATTTACAAAATAAAACACGGTTATGGATATCAAACATTAACATTTAAGTAATAGCTTGCTAGAAATACTGATAATAAATATTGTGTATGTATTAGCATCACACTTAGTAAAATACTGATGAGAGAGAGAGAGAGAGAGAGAGAGAGAGAGAGAGAGAGAGAGAGAGAGAGAGAGAGAGAGAGAGAGAGAGAGAGAGAGAGAGAGAGATGCATTAATCAGTATCACGCTCTGAACAACTTGTATAGTCTGTAAATTCCTTACCTGTTCTATGAATAATTTGCTCATTCTTCCTACCTGGTGGGGGTGGGGGGGAGTCTCTATATGGCTGTTGTTATGATTCCTGTTATGCACCGTTTGGACTTCACTCTGTCGCAAGGTAAAACGTGTTGTTCTCCTGTTATGACAATTATGCAAACCAAATATATATATCTGGATATTTGTTTTAACTCTGATTGTGCAGTAATTAAGGGGAGGTATTTAGTTTGTTCCCTAGACCTCAATCAATCTTAAAATTACATCCCCTTAAGTCCCTTTCAAGATATATTTGTACATTTTTCGGTAGAAAAATGTGCCGGCCGAAGGCCGGTTCCTCTTAAATTACAGGCTCGCTATCGCTCGCCAGGATAAAATTGACACCTGAATGGCACGAAAGGTCTTAATATGGGTTGACAGTTCTTAAAATCGCTAAACTAATGGGGCAAACGTTTTATAATATCAAAAGCAATGGGGCTAAACATGAGGGAGGAAGGGGTCAAGAAAAAAATCCCTTAAGTGGAGATCTCCCCTTAACGCATGTCATGAATTAAATACTACATAACGAATGTCACCATAGGTAGCTCATATACGAACTTGAAAATAATCTTGATCCCTGACCTCTTTGTAATTCAAAAGGGCCTAGAGCAACTGGCTGTAAATATTCACACCTATTTCCTGGTGGACTCTTCCCAAATGATAGAAACGTTAGCCCGATTGCTTTCATTCATTTCGAGTTATAAGAAGTTAAGGAGTCAAGATTTTTGGCAAGTTCGCTGGTGCTACCTATAGTATATCAATCCTGTTATATCAATTCTGTTATATCAATCCTGTTATATCAATCCTGTTATATCAATTCTGTGAAATGAGTAGCCTATACAATATACATACTATTATTTTTCAATCGATATTTTGTAAAAACAAAATATTTAATGTGATGAATGAAATATATTTAGTAGCTCACATGTATTAAATGAGATATACTTGATATTAACCCTTAACTGGCGGCACCCGGCTATTGTCGAGTTAAATAAATGTGGCCTATGTGGCGGGTCCCGGCTATTGTCGAGTGCAATTTTGAGCACGTAATGTGCTCTGAGAGAGAGCGGAGCAGTGGGAGGAGCGTAGGTTACCTCATGACCGCTCACCACGGTGGCCGTGGAGCTACTGAGCTGTACTCCTTTGTACTCCACCCTCTCTCACTCGTTTCACACGTAATAATGTAAGAAAATTACCGTATTTTACCGATTTTGCCCTTCGGTTGCACGATCGTTGCAAGACAACTAGCCATCGTAGAAGGATGGTTCTGGTGTCATTGGAAAGCTGAATTAACGCCCTTTCAGGGATGCATACTTGTATTACGCTCTGGCTCTTCTTTATGCATGAAAAAGAGCACGGAGACAAGCTCGTTTACGATAAAACCCCCCGCTGGGCGGCACATCAAATATACTCCTCCACCCGCTATTAAGGTGTTAATGGCTCTCGTGTTTGGCTGGGCGAGAATTAAATGAAATCTCTATAACCCTAGTTGCGTGGGGATACTTTTATAAATCCCTGTATGGTATCCTAGAATATGGACCGTACGACTTGTGTAGGAATTAAAATATATTCTCCAAGTAGGATTTCCCTTCTCCTTAATGTAAATAAGAAAATATTAAGTTTCCTTTATCACGCCTTAATGTAGTGGATTAAAGCTTGGAAATTCGTCCTGACTGTCAGAGGTTCGAGTCCGGCTGGGAGTATATAAACATATACAGTACATACTATATTTAAATATATAAATAAATAAATATTTATATATACTGTATATATATATATATATATATATATATATATATATATATATATATATTCAGAAAACAGTAAGCAATAACAATTTCGTAACTGTATTTACCAACATGATTATAGCCTTGTGTTGAGTATATAATTAATTGTCTGCGGCCACTACTTCTGCAGCCACTCCACCATCAATATGTAAAGGAGGGGCGGCTCACTAATAGATAAAACAAACAGCTGGAAAGGTTAACGAAGCTGATAGAGAATACCTGACTAACACCCAACCCCCCCTGCAAGGTGAATGAGGGCCAGCAACCCCCCCCCCCCCCCCAAAGCCAGCGAAAGGTCCCCCCGAGGTATTCTTAACAGCACACTTAGCGATCTTGTCATTCTAAATTTTGGCACCCTTATAATCCATTGAGGATCATGACGCATTTTGACAGTTTATTCTGACTCTCATAAGTCGATATTATTCAGATTAGAAAGGAATTGAGGCAGTCAGAGGGATGATTGAGATCGGATGTTGGTTACTAAATCCGTCCATTTGTTTTTGAGAAATCAAGCTTACAAACAATCAAGCAATAAGGCACACGGACAGTGAAGACCACACAATCTCCGCAAACTTCGTTTGACTATGATAACAAACACAGCTGATACACACACACACACACAACGACATAAGAGCCGCTATTCCTTGAACACGACGAGTGAATTACTGAATGACAAGTTAAATTGGACTTATAAAATACGGCCTCCCGCGGGGGTTTAAAAAGTGCATTTGTGAAGCATTAAAGTTTGAGTGGTGTCACGTGTCGCGCGTCACGGATCATAATACACCACCTTAGGCTATACCACCGGGGAGGAGGGAGAGGGAATACTTGGGTTTGTTATTATTTTTGATCCCTTATTATTCTGCATGAAATCTTCAACCATTAGCTAGGATTTGATTATATTGAATCAATCGCTTTGTATTTGATAGAACAGCTACTGACAAAGGTTCGTGAGCTATTGCGATTGTGTTTATGCAAATATATCCTTATATGCATATATATTTCCTAAAATACAGGCCTATATTACGGATCATGTGAGAGTCGTTAGTATTATCTCTAATATGTAACGTGGCTATACCCCATTCCAAGTAAGTAGGCCAAAACTAACTCTTGAACACTAACCTCTATTACTAAAAAAAAAAAAAAAAAAAAAAAAAAAAAAAAAAAAAAAATGTTCTAATATTTCTACCATTTGGGAGGGTCAGTCAGGGAATAGGTGTGTAAATATACAGCCCATTTGTTCAAGCCCCTTTTGAGTTACAGAGGTTAGGGTACACGATATCTGGACTACTTATTTGGGACAGGGTATAGCGTATCTTGTGGTCTCTATATGATGTCCAATAGATCACGTTTCAGGAGAATGTAATGCACAATTGTTTCGTATGTGTATGAATGAGTCAATTGTTTCGTATGTGTATGAATGAGTCAATTGTTTCGTATGTGTATGAATGAGTCAATAGGCAAACCTGGTTGTGACCAATATATAATGAGTCAATAGGCAGAGCTGGTTGTGACCAATATATAATGAGTCAATAGGCAAACCTGGTTGTGACCAATATATAATTTGTCATCACTAATAAATACTTAGTTTAATCCTATGACTGATTAATTCGGTTAGAATCTTGGTCTTTGACATCATCCATGGAATTCGTAACGAAAATTTATAACTGTTGAATAATACGCCTTTATCCTAGACATATGTTGAGAAAATCGAAAGATAAGAATTAATATATTTATATATAATCTCGAAAGTCAATGACCTAGTACGATCTTATGCAATTTAGGATTCCATTGCTTAGTCTTGTGGTTAATTGAAATTCAGTATGATTACACACACACACACACACACACCAAAACATAAAAACCCTCCCGTAATCGTAGTCGGGTGAATAATTCCGGTGCCGACTCTGACACCGCCAATAAGTCGGCTCCGTGTGGTGGTCGGGAGGGACAAATGTAGAATTGTGGAGCCTGGCAAATGGACTCAGCCTCCCGTGGGTCATAACATTATTGATGTACATTTTCTCCTTCTCGACAGGCGTGATGGAGTTTCCCTTTTTAAAGTGGGAATGATTTTTTTTTTTTTCAACTTGCGAGCTTTTCTTTCTTTTCGTTCGATTGATTTTTCGTGTTTCTTGGTTCATGAATCGAATCACTTACATGCATATAATTTCGTTTCTCTCGAACTCGCAATTTTACGTAACATACATCACATAATATTCAGTTCTTACAAGATGACTGTTCATGAAAAAGCTGAGTTACACATTAAATATTGTATTTTAATTAAACATGGTAAAATACTGATGTATATAACTGGAAAAAATAAAAACTTAAAAAAAAAAGAGAGAAAAAACACATATACTGTATATATATATATATATATATATATAATTATATACATATATATATATATATATATATATATATATATATATATATATATATATTGCTTACCATTTGAAATTTGAATTGAAATAATGTTCCAAAACTACTAACTAACTTTGATAATACTTGATGTAACAGGTTACATAGACAGTATGGACACAAGCAAAATGTTAGAAAACTCTGCCAAGCTTAATTTATCACAGTTAATGTCCGTCTTTAGAGCGTTTAAGTACTGTATGTGGTGTACCGGGTTTGAATCCCGAGAGGATCACATTCTTTCATTATTTTCATTTTGGGGTGAATTATATTAAGAACTAAACTTAAGATTATTACTTTAAACACAACTAGAAACGATGTGCTTATGAATGTACAAATACAATAATATTAATAGATAATGCATGCTTAAATATATTATTTTTTATTGAATAACCCTAAATAAGACTATCCAGACCTAACCTTACCCTTTTGTGTACATACAGTATATGTCGACACTCCAGCCATATGTTCCAGCCTTTGGATTCGATGCCTTACAGACAATAATCTCTGGAGGGCTCTCAAAACACGGCTTGCCATTGCCACCGTAGTTTCCTATAGATGGCAAGCATTGCCACATATGGCAACAAAACGTTCTCATTCACGCTACATACCATGACACTTTAATTGTAATGTTGCCGACTGTATTTATCGAGTTTTGGGAAAGTTTATACATTGCGTTCTGTTCTTACTACCAAGGGCATTTTTGGCATGTCGATGAGCTTATGGGGAAGTGCTGATATTAAGTACAACATGAATTGGCTCCAAATAATATCTCCACCAGATTTACCATACTCAAACCTTAGCCATTACAATTGTTAATAAGGCCTATGAGTACCCTGATAAAATGTACTTAATTTAACTTTGCCTAACCAACCCTACCCGAAAAATACTCTGCTTCTAAGGATTGTAAAATAATTGATGCATGTAATTATCGTGTCAATCGAATGTTACATATTAACCACCTTGAACGGGGGATGGTTGGTATTTCTGGTCCCCTTCTACCGTATGTTTAGCCTCATTAGTTTTCAGATTTTAAGACGTTCGGTCAATTAGTTTGACGATATTAAGCCCTTTCGCCCCATTCCTTTCCTAATATTAAGACCTTTCGTGCACTTTAGATGTCGATGTTTTTGCCTGGTGAGCAATAGCGAGCCTGTAATATAGTAGTAACCGCCTTCCAGCCGCGACATTTTGCTATCTTGAAGGGGGGTCTTGGTGTGTTTCTTTAAGCTTGGTGGAGGTCTTGAGAGGAAACTATACAAATATACACATATAATACACAAATAAATCAACCAATACACAAACCTTATCCACCTTAAACATTTCCTCACCCTGCCCCTCACTTACCATCATCCCCTTCCCCAACACTCACATAATTATGTTCCACCTCTCCCCCATACAGCCAACTCCTTCCCTCCACGCTACCTACCACTATATCCCCTCCTCGACCCCCACTAACCTTCACGCCCTTCACCATTTCCTCCCCCACCACCCCTTTCTCCCACCACCCTAGCCATACCAACTCCCTTCCCCCTCCCCCTCCACCACCACTAGCAATCCCTCCCCCACCAATTCCCTCCACCCCTTTCACCACCAACCCCTCCTCCTCCCCTACCCCACTTCACCCCCACCACCCCACCCCAGTATATCACCCGTCAACCACCGTCACCGCACAAATTGACTCAAGAACCGACGTCAGGTCGTGAAAAAATAAGCATATAAGACGGTTGCTCTCAGGGCCAATGAATAATACACGTGATGCTGGGAAATGCAGACGATCAATAACACAGTGGAGGCTTCTGTAAAGGGTAATCCAAATTTGGCTGTGGGAGGGAAGAAGAGAAAAGTAAACAAAGCATATATGTACAGTTACTGACAAATGTTCGTGAGCTGTTACGATTTTCTTTATGCAAATATATTCATTTAGATTGACGTTCAGATCAAATCAGCTCAAATCACATCAAATATTGATCTTGGTATATGTGTTAATGTATTCTTGTTTATCTATTCCAAAATATAAAGTACAACATTCAAAACAGGATGACGTTCAAATTCGTCAAATAGTATTAATCACGTAAAACATTTGACTCCAATAATAACTCGTGTGACTCCTGCTTAAGGGGTAGTTTGTCGTTTTTCTGGTCCCGCTTCTCCCTAGTTTTAAGATTTTATGACGTTTGACCCATTAGTTTGGTGATTTTAAGACTTTATGCCCCATTTCTTTGTCAATATGAAGAGCTTTCGTGCCATTTAGGTGTCATTTTTTTTCCTGGTGAACAACAGCGAGCCTGTAATTTTAAGAGTAACCGGCCTTAGGCCGGGAAATTTTTCTTCTGACAAATGTACACCTTTATCTTGAAGGGTCTACGTTGTTTTTTTGTACAGCTTGATGGAGGTCTAAGGAAGCAACTAAACAATAATAAAAAGAAAACCAAAAAGAAAATAAATAAGCCCAATAAATTTGCCATAGGAAGTGATGATGAGTAGGGGGCCGCCCAGACCGTGTTGGTGGTGAGTGATGGTGGTGGTGAATGATGGTGGAGAGAGAGAGAGAGAGAGAGAGAGAGAGAGAGAGAGAGAGAGAGAGCGATAGAGAGAGAGAGAGAGAGAGAGAGAGAGAGAGAGAGAGAGAGAGAGAGAGAGAGAGAGAGACAGAGAGAGAGAGACAGAGAGAGAGAGACAGAGAGAGAGAGAGAGAGAGAGAGAGAGAGAGAGAGAGAGAGAGAGAGAGAGAGAGAGACAGAGACAGAGAGAGAGAGAGAGAGAGAGAGAGAGAGAGCGAGAGAGAGAGAGAGAGAGAGAGAGAGAGAGAGAGAGAGAGAGAGAGAGAGAGAGAGAGACAGAGACAGAGACAGAGACAGAGAGAGAGAGAGAGAGAGAGAGAGAGAGCGAGCGTCAGGAAGTGAGGGTGGAGGAGAAAGATGAGGTGGTGGGTAAGTTTTTCTGTGTGGGTGATGGATGATGGTTCAGATGGAGAGACGATGGAGGCAAGAGTGTTACAGGGAGTTACAAATAAGCGCTAGTATCTCAAGGACTTATGGGTCCATTTCAGGGAGATGCACTTCAATGTTGCATAGTGCATGTATACGCCAAATACAGAATGTACTGAAAACTATCTACTCTCTTCTTGAACTCCTATACTAAGAACTTTCCCTTTTCTAATTGTTTCCTCAATTAGATCCATGTTTCATTTTATCTTGTCTTCCTTCCGTCTTTTGTTGATTAGTTTGTTTAGTTCTGATCTCTATATTTCATATCTGTATTATTATGCATAGCTTACTTCTTCTCATGATATTTACAGCGTTTTGCGAGTACTTGTTTTCTTTACTGGTGTTTGTATTTGTACTTCCTATCTTCTGTTTTTTCTCTGTCAGGTTTTTATATACTTTGTTGATGTTTGCATTGCTGTCGAGAGTTTGACATCTATTTTTAAGTTCTACCTGAAACTATCTTGTTCGCTTTAACTTTCTCTAAGCATAAATTCTTCATGAACACTATACTCTGTTTCTTTTCGCCTGACGATCAAACGAATCCCTTAACAGCTAATGTCTCGATACTTATTGGACAAATATGAATCTACTATATCTTTGCATCCTATCAAGACCAAATATATTTAATTCAAAACGCATTTACTAAAACAATCTTAAAAATAACTAAACAATCTTTATGGGACCTTTGCAATATACCGTCAGTAGAAAAGGAACAGATTATAATTTGTTTTTTTATGGCTTTAAAATTAAGTTTGCTGTGTAGACTACCATTCAATGATCTTTTCCTAGGTTTACCTTATAGATAACCGCGACATTGTTAATGCTGCCGTTTTTGTCTCGTATCATGAATTATTATTTTTTATTTTACGTTGTGCCATTTGGACATCTCCAGGTCTACTTGCGACCTTTTCTTATTCGGAAGAAAGTTTTCATTATCATAAATCAAATTATTCTGCAACGGTAACTAAGACTTATCCCTTGTCATACCGTTTGCCTACTCCAAATTTACCAATAACTGATTCTCCAGCCATATTTCTTCTAACAAGGGCATTGAAGTCTCGGATAATCAATGCATACTGTGTTTTTTCTTGGTCTAGACAAAAAGTCAATGAGTCAATGACGCATTACTTCAGGAAAAAACGGTAATTTAAGCTGATTAAAATCTAGCTTATTCCCCTACTTTCATCAGATAAGCTACATACCGTATTATTTCGATGGAATTTAGCACTTTTAAATGTTAACCCCATATGTACAGGACGACGTCTGTTTATTTTATTCTAGCTATATTTAGACGATTGTGTGCAGTTTAAGAAGGGTATGTGGTATTAAATATGGTTAATTGAGATAGTTCAAAGCCTGTTTTAAACTGAATTGAGATAGTTCAAAGCCTGTTTTAAACTGAATTTAGTCTTCTAAAAGTAGCTAGAATAAAGTTAAAAGGATGGCACCGGTACTGAAAGGGTTAATAAAAGTATTGTTAGTGGCAACAAAATCTGTGAAAGAATAGCAAGTGCATTAAAAGTGGAGTAAACAAAATCGTAAGTTATACGAACCAATGATAAAAACCAATGCAGTCCGAGAGCCGCCAAACGAACATAAATTTGAGAGTAAATGACAGACGAATGATTAAACCTGTAATTAGCGACCATTCCGGATCGACTGGACCACTACGGCCTGGATCTAGTGCCCCATACATCTCTAGCCCTCGTCCCACCTCACCCTCCATCACCACCAACACCAACCAAATAAACACAGGAGGCCACAAAGATCAGGTTCACAAAATAATTCAAAGCAAACAATATGTATAGCCTAATCTACTTGTATGCTCCTTTCACAATTTAGAGATATTCTTTATTGCAGTAAGAGTCCAGATCCTGTTCACAAATCAGCTTGTATATTCCTTTGACAACTCGGGGTTATGCCTTATCTCAGTAAAATTCCCTACCCGAAGCATGGATTAACTCAAATATAACTGTCGAGAACGTAGTGCAAGGCTTCTGGACATTTATTTTGATTACAACAAAATATATTACATGCATTAATAAAGCCATAGGAAAAACGAAGGAAATGGACATATACAATACGTTGGTTGAGTCTCATTTATGGACAGACCTAAACCTATTCTCCACCCCCCTGTATTATCCGCATGCACTGAGCGGCTCCTAATGTAATAATTGTAGAGAACATCCGTTTCAATAATTAACAGCATCGCGGTTAATGGCCAGCGTGATCACCCAATGGATCTGATTTAATTGTATACGTAGTTCAGGCCATGGCGGGTTATATATATTTATTTATTATATTTCCCTGTGAGTGGTTAATAGAATGATTTGGATAGGTGGTGTGAGGGTGGGTAGTGGGATTGGGGAGGGAGTGTGGATGCGAGTATCTGATTGTGTTTGTTGAATTTTTAGTAAACAATTTAATACACTCCACCACCCATCACACACTCTACCCACACTCCCACAGCTCCACCCCAACATTCATCCATCACACAGCCACCCCAACCCCCACTCCACCACCCATCACACACCCTACCCATACTCCCAAAGTCCCACCCCAACATCCACTCTACCACCCATCACACCCCCCCACCACAACCCATCACACACCTTACCCACACTCCCACAGCTCCACCCCACTCCATCACCCACACACCCCACACCCACAGCCCCGAGACAGTGGCTGATGAACACCCTCGTGCCTTCAATGTTATCAGTTTTGTAGCCAGGTCGATAAGAGGAAAGCTACAGTCCATTGATCTGGTCATTGTTGGCTCAGTGGCCCCTTGGTAAGATCTCGTTACCGGCCCCAACGTCTTTACAACACCCACCACCATCTTGCAGCTCTAATGGTCCAGCTCATTGTCTACAGTAAACAGTTGGTATTAGATAAGCCTTTCCTCTTGTCGTTTATATAGCAGGAAACGCCAATATCACACTGATAAGGTTGACAAATTAAAGAATAATGTAATAAATAAAATCCTGATAGCAAATTCCCCCAATAGTAGACCGTGTTCATTACCCCCGCCCACTCCGCCCATTCCACCCACTCCACCTTGGCTATTCACCCTTACTGTTATGGGTCTCCTATTACGCTCCCTGTAGGGGGTATATAGTGGTTATATTTTGGTATATTTATCTATTTACTTAGTTATTTTATGCTAACCTCGCTAGACCTCCATCAAGATCGAAAAACCACCCCCTAGACCCCCTTTCAAGATAAATTTGTACATTTTTCGGCAGAAAAATTTCCCGGCCGAAGGCCGGTGGAGCGGTACAGGCTAAGCTTGATTGAGATCTAGGGAGGAAACTAAACAAAACAATACTAATACTAATTTAAAGATCCATAAAATTATAGGCTTGCTATCGCTCACCATGAGAAAATCGACACCTAAATGGCACGAAAGGTCTTAATATTGACAAAGAAATGGGGCAAGGTCTTAAAATCGCCTAACTAATAGTCCGAACATCCTAAAATCTAAAAACTTATGGGGCTAAACATGGGGAGAAGAGGGGCCAGAAAAAACACCTACCCATCCTTAAGAAGATGACAGTACACACAAGTAAGTCTGTGTAGCCTTTGACAATCACATTAATATCTTAATTATAGATAGAAGTTATCGTTGTTGATTAAGGGGAGATATTTAGTTTGCTACCTAGACCTTCATCAAGCTTAACAAAAATACCTCTAAGACCCCCTTTCAATACCTCTAAGACCCCCTTTCAATACCTCTAAGACCCCCTTTCAATACCTCTAAGACCCCCTTTCATTATATATTTGTACATTTTTAGGTAGAAAAATTTCCCGGCCTAAGGCCGGTTCCTCTTAAATTACAGGCTCGCTATCGCTCGCCAGGAAAAAATCGACACCTAAATGACACGAAAGGTCTTAAATTTGACAGAAACGGGGTCAAAGTTCTTAAAATTACCAAACTAATGGGGCAAACATCTTAAAATCTCAAAAGCAACGGGGCTAAACATGAGGGAGAAAGGGGTAAAGAAAAATATCCCTCAAGTGGAAATCTCCCCTTAAGAGGCATTTGTTTTATACTAGCCCACTTCCAAGACTAGTGTACACACTTGTATTAAACATGCTGGTAGGATAAGCAAATTATACAAATAAATATATAAATATAAATGAAATCCAATAGGGAGTTCATTGAGTTAAATATGTTTACCGTCAAACGATGTTATTCAGCTAAGAGAAGAAAACAAATGCATAATCTTGTTCCAACTAGATAATACTTAAATACGGAAAGACCTCTCACATTTGTAGATGTATATGTGACGCCATGCCATATACCCCCCCCCCCCCCCCCTCCTCAAAACACCGACAAACTACCCCCAAACTACTAAAAGGGCGGGCAGAAGAAGGAGGACAGAGGAAGACCCAGCCGGCAGCCACTCTGAATATTAATTACTCCTCAAATCAAAATTCCGAGGCGGGTTGTGGGAGTTGAAACTTGTGGGGCTCGGCAGCGTCATTATCAGAGTCTCGGGAGGGTAACGGGTTCTGTCTCAGAGATGAATACCCCCCGATATTTCTCCGACACCCGGGAGCCACTGCCAGCCTCTCTCGGGGATCTCCAATAATTGTTACATCTTGTAAAAATCTACGGAAATAAATTGACTATTCTGATATTAGCGTCAGAAACAGTGGAAAGACAATGGAAGACACTTTATTCATTATTTGCCCGGAGGAGAGGAGTAAGCCGCCGGGGGTCTTAAGATGGCTTTAATGGCCCTTATACGAAGCCGCCCTAGGGGTGAGTTTGGCTAGGCTCACGACGATGTGGGTTAGCGGCGTCGGCATTTCGGGGTTCCGACGCTAACGTACAGCGTCTGCGCAGTGTCTTATAAGCAGCTGGGCTATAATAGAAGGCTATTGCTATGATTCCAAATAATTTAACTCAGCGGTAATAACAAGAGGCTCGAGGGAATCCCATTTGGAGGGCCCTTGCTGAATATCGCGCGCCTGAATATCATCCCGGACACCTCATAAAAGGCAGAATGGAAGAGGAATTACGCTGCCAAGACGAAGGAGCTGAAGGAGGAGGAGAAGATGGAGATGGAAGGATTTGACGCGGTGGGTGGAGAGAGAGAGAGAGAGAGAGAGAGAGAGAGAGAGAGAGAGAGAGAGAGAGAGAGAGAGAGAGAGAGAGAGAGAGAGAGAGCGAGAGCGAGAGCGAGAGCGAGAGAGCAAGAGAGAGCAAGAGAGAGAGCTAACGAGCGAGAGAGAGAGAAACAAAGCAAATGAGAAACGAAGTACGTGTGCAAGGAAGAGAGCGAAAGAGAAAGAGAGAGAGAGAGAGAGAGGGAGAAAGGGGATTGGTCTTGGAATATCATCTTAGGAACAATAACTAGCTGGATATAGATGTCTTATTGTCATGATAATGGGACTAGTTTGCATAGTAATGGGCGGGCGTGTGTTGCTACGCGGAGGGATATGACATGAAGGGACGCCCACTGTCTTCAAGGAGGCCAGCAATTGAACTTTCTTAATGCGAATCCCCCGGGCAGCCTGGGTCCTTATTCAATTTCCGATTTTTTTGTAGTTCTTACTGACGGAAACACGCTTTTTGTTTCCATCGCGAAAGGAAAATTATTAGATTAGACGTTAACTTGGCGGCCGACGAGTGTGCATTAAGCAGTTTTAAATGCATTGCACCGGCAAGTTAAACAAGACCATTGAAGTTTGGCTTATGTTGGTGAATACTTGGGACATCCTCTTTTCCGGCACCAGCGCTCCGGTAGATTTTACGAAATGTTGGCACATTCTCTCTACGTATTTTCCAATTTAGTTATTACAATATTACATACATGAATTTGACAGTTTTCGAATACTCTAGGCAACGCGTAGAACGCATTTTTTTTTATTTTTTTATCAATGATAAAGGTTCAAGTGGAGATATCTGTAATTATATACAGTACGGTATGTAATTAAGAATTGCCTGACAATAGTATAATAACACACCAGAATGTGTTTAATTAGAGCTATAACCTGTGCTCAAGGGAGGCGAGTATGGAGATGGGATAGGTGGGTTGTGTGAGGATGGGGTAACGGAGAGGGGGGCGGAAAAGGGGAGATAAGAAAGAGGAAGGGATGGGAAAGAGGAAACAGGAGGGGTGTTGGAACGGGAAAGGAGGTGTGTGTTGGAATGGAAATCGAGGGTTATGGAAAGGGTGGATAGGGATTGGAAAGGGGGATACAAATAGGGGTGATTGGGGATGGAATATAAACATTGGGGCGGAGAATATGAAAGGAGGAATGGATGGGGATTGGAAAAGTGAGGGAGAGAGGAGGGTGGGGATTGTGGGTAGGGGTGAATAGGGATAAGAAAGGGTGAGTCAGAAACGGAATTACGGGAGGAAAGGGGGACAAAGGAGAGGTGGGGATTAGGAATGAAGGTGGGGAAGGGAGAGAGGGGGCGAGTCGGGAGGGGAAAAGGGGGACAAAAGCGGAATTACAGGGGGAAAGGGAGGAAGGAGGGGATGGGAAAGTATAGTAGATGGAAGGGGATGAGGGAGTAAAGCAGATAGGAGGGGGTGAAGAACTATAGCAGATGGGATGTGATGTAATGCATATGGTGTAGGAGCCGAGGTAGTCCCGGGTGAAGTTGGAGCTAATGGGAATAACTTTTACAGTCTCAATCATCGACTTACGTGGGTTAATTAGAAGGAGTCGCCTTAGCTCACCCTCCAAATTCTCGGCCTCGACTGTATTCTGTTAATCTTAAGGGGAGATTTCCACTTCAGGGATTTTGTTCTTGATCCTTTTCTCCCTCATGTTTAGCCCCATTGCTTTTGACATTTTAAGAAGTTTGCCCCATTAGTTTGGCGATTTTAAGAACTTTCGCCCCATTTCTGACCTTTCGTGCCATTTAGATGTCTAATCTTTTCTGGCGAGCGATAGCGAGCCTGTGATTTAAGAGAAACCGGCCTTCGGCCGGGAAATTTTTCTACCGAAAAATGTACAAATTTATATTGAAAGGGGATCAAGGGTGTGTGATTTTAAGTTTGATGGAAGTCTAGGGAAAACACTAAAAACCTCTCCTTAAGTGGAGTAGGGTTTACTTGTTGGTCTTTTTAATTGATTATTCTTTTATGTAATTCTTAGTTTCCTCGCTAGACCTCCATCAAGTTAAACAATACTCCTCCAAGACCCTCCTTAGAAATAAATGTGTACATTTTTCGGTAAAAAAAGTGTCCCGCGGTTTCTACAAAATTACAGGCTATCGTTCGCCAGAAAAAAAATTGACACCGTAACGGGACGAAAGGTGGTCGTAATATTGATAACGAAATGAGGTGAAAGGTCTTAAAATCGCCAAAACAATTGAAAAATATAACTTCTTAAAGTCTCAAAACTAATGTGGTTAAACATGAGGAAGAAGGGAGTCCAGAAAAAGCAACCACCTCCCCTTAATTAGAAGGAGTCGCCTTAGCTCACCCTCCATATTCTCGCCTTCGACTGTATTCTGTTCATCTTAAGGGGAGGTATTTAGTTTGTTCCCTAGACCTCCATCAAGCTTATAGTTACACCCCCTTGAGTCCCTTTCAAGATAAATTTGTACATTTTTCGGTAGAAAAATTTCCCGGCCGAAGGCCGGTTCCTCTTAAATTACAGGCTCGCTATCGTTCGCCAGGATAAAATAGACACCTGAATTGCACGAAAGGTCTTAATATGGGGTGAAAGTTCTTAAAATCGCTAAACTAATGGGGCAAACGTTTTATAATATCAAAAGCAATGGGGCTAAACATGAGGGAGAAAGGAGAAAGTGGCATCCTCTATCCAACCTTTGCTGTTTCTGTCTTTCACTTTTACTGTCCTACTTTTCCTTCTGGGGCAGGGGGCTAGGAATCCTCCTCCCCTTGTATAATTATCCTACTCGACGAGATAGAGAATAAAGGGAACGCGAAAGTGGTCCCGGACCCTGAGAATAGGAACTATAAATGTTGTTTCTGTTTGGGCTCTGTCTCGTGTCGGCCACCCCCAGCAATGGGGTATGTGTTTGAGTACATACATACATACAGTTATGGTGATGATGGTAGGGTAGAGAGGCTCAGGAAGAGGTTGAGGAGGCACACAGAGTAAGGTTGGTGTGATTACTAGAGATTTGCTTGAGGCCATAAGCTAGTGAAATTAATGAAGGTGTTTTGAAGGCGATGTTCGATACGGGTCACGCTCTCACCACCACCACCCCCGTGTCTTCCTTCATGGCGTCTGACTCTTAACCGAAACAACCGGGAGACTGTCGTGTACTTTCCTATTAACCCTGTCGAATGACAGGCGCGATTCATTCGTGGCCACCCCTTCGTGGATCATGTCGTCTGGTAATAGATAGATAGATAGATAGGCTCCCCTGCTGTTTGTCATATTATGGCATGTCCCCTCCGTTGTCCCTGCGTGCGCCAAATGTCTCGTATGATTAATTTTGTTGTTATGATTCCTATGGTATTCTTTAATAATATGCCGTAGTTTCCCTGTGGTTCATTTGGGTGCCCCATGTCCTCCGTGGTTCCACCTGTGTCCCCCGTGGCATCAAACATTAAAAGCCCTCCAGTAGCACCCCCACACACCCCCAAGACAGTCATAGCGCCGCCCCTGCCGGGCCTGCCCCGAGTCATTAAACAACATTACCGGGATCACCGCCACGCAGCAGCAGCAGTTTACCCAGATGAAAAAGATAAAGCGGAACCACTTAATCTCCTTCCCACCCACCCACAACAACGCCATAATTACTTCACGCCCAGACATACATCTTCACTTCATCTTAATATCTTTATTTTGTCAGTAATTCATTGCAGTGCACGATAAAGACTATTATAATACTAAAACATAAAATATTTCCCCTCGTTGCAAAATTTCATCGTATCATTTTAAGGTAGCATTTTAGAAGTGGAGCAAACAGCTTTTACAATTATTATAATTTGTTTGGCAACTGGTTTTACAAAATCTACATTGAAACACAAACACACACACACACACACACACACACACACATTAGACTCACATGATTAGAGTGTGCAATTATTACGATGACGAATTGAGGTTAAACTTTGCAATACATAGTACATATTAAGGCACACACTATTGCTTAGTATATCAGGTGATGCTATGTGTTTATACTGTCGTTTACGGTATCAAACAAAATCAAAATTTAATTAGATGACATTTACAATGGTTTTCAACTTAATAGTTTGGCTGGGGTAATGTGGGAAACAGGCAGACAAAGGTTAGATGTCAAGTGTAGCGTTCTGTAGCGAAGGATACGAGTTTTTATAATGTGCTTATTGAGATTACTAGTATGATGTTACAACAATATGCTTGATAGGAATCTTATATTCATTAGCTAAAAGTGATGGCGTAGTTTTTTAAACACCTTGTACGTGCATTTGTGATATATACTGTATATATAATATATACGGTATATACAGTATACAGTATATCTATATATATCTATATATATATATATATATATATATATATATATATATATATATATATATATATATGTGTGTGTGTGTGTGTGTGTGTGTTTAACAATGTTCACATTAACACAATATTGTGCAGTACTAGAGTTCCTGTAACAGCCGCTCTTAATTCAGCCTTTCTCTCCCTTGGTAAGGCATAGTAAGGACGTGACCCTAGGACACCACCACACCAAGATGGAGGGAGGTGGGTTGGGGGAGCTCAAGCCGGTATCACACGAGCAATTTGTTCTGCATTTTGTGTTCTACACGTCTTATGGTTTACAAGTGTCTATGTTATAATTGCATAAGAATCGTGTGTTGGTATACTGTATATTACCACATTTAACTTGATTTTCAATAATAGTAAAATGTCCCTGAAATGTAGACGGAAAACTATTACCAAGATAAATTGTCGATAACCGCTCTCGTGTGATACCCCCTTTTGCGAAGGAGAAAGTGGGGAGAGGTGGAGGTGGGAGGGAAGGCAGGAGAGGGGGAGAAGGGGGAGATAGGAGGGAGGGAGGGCAGGAGAGGGGGGAGATACGAAGGAGGAAGGGGAGAAGGGGGAGAGGGTTGGCAGGAGAGGGGGAGAAGGGGGAGAGGGTTGGCAGGAGAGGGGGAGAGGGTTGGCAGGAGAGGGGGAGAAGGGGGAGGTAGGAGGGAGGGAGGGAAGTAAGGTGGGAGGGTCGGCGGCACACCCTCATGATTCTAAGACAACACTCGCATGCAAATTTCCGGCTAAGCCAATGGTCTAAAGTCGTCATTACCGTAACCCATGTGGAGACGCGGCGCCCGGCTCATTAACTAGTGGTTTGGGGGGTGGGGGGCGCCGCCAAGTATCCTCAGAGTTAGAATAGGGGGAAGGGAGGGGGTTCATGTATTAAGGTGTGACCAGAGAAACCATAGACATCCTTAATCGGGTCGTCAAAAAATAACACCTTTTATATGAATAATTAATATAATATGAGAGTTTCTGTAATTTCTATTTTTATTATGGAAAACAAAATAAAAAACGAAAAAAAGTCTGAACTAAGGGTAGTGAGGAGCAGTCGCGAGCAGGTCCAGACGCGCCCCCTGTTATGCCGTAGCTTCTCTTAATTATGTTTATTCTTAAAGGTCGCCATAATGACACAATGAACGAGGCCATAGCATAGGCAGTTCCGGCCGGGTTTGGGAAGGCGGGCCATGCAGCCGCCTTATGTACGGCGCACTTAACCCCCCTCACCAAGCTCTTCCTCCACCGAGATTATCATAAAAATTATCCTAAACTTGTGAGGAAATCAGGGCTCATTGTGGCGTACAGGAACTGCAGTTTCCTTACCCGACTGGCGCGGTGGCTTGGTTATCAGGGTACATGTTGGGAACGGTTTCATCCACTACCGATATAAACCTAACTTCATTACCAACTTTGCATTATTCAGCAACAAGGCACCTTGCTTTGTCCTTTAAAAAGCAGAAAAGAGCGAGAAAGAGAGGGTTGTTTTTAAAGCATATTTTTGCCATGGTAATTATAAACGCACATTTCAAGCCAAGCACTTTCTTAATACGGGCAGCTCAACACTATCTGGTGCGACGTTATGGGGTTATGATGATTTTGCCAAGGTCTATATATACAACTTGGATTTTGCTTAATGTTTATTGTGGCTTTTGACTGCTTTTACCGACTTGAGAGAGAGAGAGAGAGAGAGAGAGAGAGAGAGAGAGAGAGAGAGAGAGAGAGAGAGAGAGAGAGAGAGAGAGAGAGAGAGGAAAACAAAAATCCCCAGAAAAAGAAAAAAGTCCCCCAAACCCACTTGTTTACATTGATAAGTAGAAAAATAGAGAGAGAGAGAGAGCCGAGAGGAGGAGGAGAGAGAGAGAGAGTAGAGAGGGGAGAGGGGGGAGGAGAGGAGAAGAGAGAGAGGAGAGGAAAAAAAAAAATCCAGGCTTGCAAAACTTCTAAAATGGGCAAATCATATTATTTTATCCAAGAAAATGAGGTGTATGTTAATAAAATTTCCCAAAAGTTTCACCTAGCAGCAGTTATGCTGAAAGGCAGTTAACTCCTTCAGCACCATGACGTGTTTTTACGCTTTATTCTAGCTAAGCGTAGGCGATATTATGCAGTTTAAGCGTACCGTAGGCGATATTATGCAGTTTAAGCGTACCGTAGGCGATATTATGCAGTTTAAGCGTACCGTAGGCGATATTATGCAGTTTAAGCGTACCGTAGGCGATATTATGCAGTTTAAACGTACCGTAGGCGATATTATGCAGTTTAAGCGTACCGTAGGCGATATTATGCAGTTTAAGCGTACCGTAGGCGATATTATGCAGTTTAAGCGTACCGTAGGCGATATTATGCAGTTTAAGCGTACCGTAGGCGATATTATGCAGTTTAAGAAGGAGCTACATTATTCAGAGGGTTTATTGAGATGGTATTTACCCTTTTGAGTCCTAGAAGTATATTAGAAGCTAAAGAAATTCGTCTAATGGTAATCAAAATAGGAATATTAAGTCATAGTACTGAATGGGTTAAACATAGTAGAGACCAGCCGCTTCAGGGGGACATGGGCCGGTTTTCTGGACCACTTTCTCCCTCATGTTTAGCCCCATTAGTTTTCAGATTTTAAGATGTTTACCCCATTAGTTTGTCGATTTTAAGATCTTTCGCCCCATTTCTACGTCAATATTTAGACATTCCATGCTATTTAGGTGTCGATTTTTTCCCTGGCGAACGATAGTGAGGCTGTAATGTTGGAAGAACCGGCTTTCGGCAGGGACATTTTTCGGTAGAAAAATGTACAAATTAATCTAGAAGGGGGATCTAATGGATTTTTTTTTTTTTTAATTTGATGGAAGTCTAGGGAGGAAACTAGAAAAATAAGTAATACATGCAAAAATCGGCCAAAACGTGAACCATCCCCCCTTAAATCCAGTTGTTACAGTATTTTTGTAACATCTTCACTGCCGGTGACGTCCTTTTAACTTTATTCTGGCTACTAATACACAACATTATTCAGTTTAAAAAGGGCCTCCATTAAGTAACAGGCTTCGAACTTGCTCACTTAACAAATTCTACTACAACAAATCCTCCTTAAACTACACAAACATGTCTCACTATAGCTAGAATACAATTAAAAAGACGTCGCCGGAACAGAAGGGGTTAAATGGCGACAACCATTAACTAAATGGACCATTTTTTTAATTTAAATTGTTATTTTAGTTACAAATTGGAGAGAGAGAGAGAGAGAGAGAGAGAGAGAGAGAGAGAGAGAGAGAGAGCGAGAGCGAGAGAGAGAGAGAGAGAGCTCTCTTACTTTCAGAGTACATGATGGCAAACAAAACACTCATCTATAAACTATCCTTTTGATAGATTAAACCTGATTTTGAGTATTTTCATAATATGTTGATATAAAGCTATACAACCACAATTTAAAAGCAATAATATCTGTTGGCGACGGTAACATAATTGGAAAACACTATAATGGGAATGGCATTAATAGCATTGTGAAATAATATGAATAAGGTTTAACTATATTAACAAATGCACAAATCGATAATTACCATCTTTTGAAACTTTACTGTGTTTAAGTATAGGTGTGTGTGTGTGTGTGTGTGTGTGTGTGTGTGTGTGTGTGTGTGTGTGTGTGTGTACGCCAGGTATTAAAAGGAAAGAGTAGAAAGGGAGGGTAGGTGTACATGGCTCTTCTCTCTCACTCTCACTCACTCTCTATCTCTCTCTCTCTTTTGGTATTCCGAAGGCCTGTTGGTGCTGGATAGACTTCTTGCCCACCACCACCACCACCAAGTTTCTGACACGCCCTGTTACCCACCACCTCCTCCCTCCTTCTGCTGGGCCTACTGCGGGAGGAAGAAGGGGCGGGGGGCTCTGGGGATTTTTTTTTTTTTCAGCTGATGGTAAATTGCCATGTTCCTAGCTTCAGTATTCAGCTATTACGAATTTTTTGTATCGAAATATGTTGTTAATTATGATAATTTGGTATGAATATGAATCAGAGACAGCGGTCTCATATTTTTATATTAATTGTCGGGCAATATGTTAGTAACCGATTCAATTTACCGTCAGCTGAAATGAAACCGACAATAGAAGGATAAGTTGATGAACAAGAGTAGAAAGGGGGAGAATAAGGGAATGTAAAAGAATGGAATTAGGAAAGCACTGGAACAAACTTAGGGAGGTAGATGAACAGATTAGCCCTTTGAGAATCATGATGCGTTTTGACTGTTTAGTCTCTCTTCCCAAGGGAAAAAAAAAAAAAAAAATCTCCAACCGTTTTACTTCCTCGTGTTTCTCTATTCCTTTCCACTCTGAAGGCACCACCCTAATTTCTTCCTCTGACTCTTAGCTCAAACATTTTGTTAAAACTCAACCTTGAATGATTCCGGTGCTATTCCTCCCTCTCCGCCTCTTACTTATGACTAATATTCTAATCACTTCTAAGGATGCACTTTCTGCCCTCTCTGGACTTTATACTGAGAAGGCATATGGAACAGATCGTGTTCCTCCTGTTGTACTAACAAACTGTTCACTTTTTAATCACATTAATATATAGCAGATTTTATAAGAATCATACCAGAAATGCATGTAATTGAAATGTGCATAGTGAATTCCGTAGATTTATACAATATTTATGGGAGCTGTGTACTTGGCTACCTCATAGTGTGTCTGATATGTGTAATTAATGTATTTAAATGTACAAGTGCGAGCATGTGTATGTTTATGTGTGAGTGTGTGGGGAAGGGGGAGGGTAATCATTAGAATATACGATTAGTAGCTTTGAGACTGAAAATCTACAAAATTCCTGAGCATAATCGAAACGCAATACTTCGTTTACCTCAACTAGGAACTAGGAAAATACCATACATGTGTGTAGGTTCGTACATATAGTATCTTCATTATAATTACACCAAACATCTTAACTACTAACCTTTATAACTCAAAGAACACTAGCTGTATCGAGCTAATATTTCTACAAGTTGGGAAGGGTCAGCCAGGGGATAGATGTGGAAATTTAAAGCCCCTTTGCTCTAGTATTTTTGAGTTACAGAGGTTAAGGGTTACAATTTATAGCCTACCTATAATGAATGAACTATAGAAGGCACTGCTTTTTTAAAGGCATGGAATGACATGTAGGTTAACAAACTTCTTAGCATTAAACAGATCAGCTAGAGAGGGGAAAAAAAAAAAAAAAAAATGTTTCTCCATCAAGATAGCATTATATTCTATCATATAACATGAGGCCTTAACATTGCTAGGTATTTTGAGTGGGACGCACACCCTTGACAACAAGACTTAATGTTTTGCAATTTTCACGGGCGTCACCTTAGACGACAGGCCATCCCAACCCATATAGCATGTATGTATGTGTGAGAGAGAGAGAGAGAGAGAGAGAGAGAGAGAGAGAGAGAGAGAGAGAGAGAGAGAGAGAGAGAGAGAGAGAGAGAGAGAGAGAGAGAGAGAGAGAGAGAGAGAGAGAGAGAGAGAGAGAGAGAGAGAGAGAGAGAGCAAAACAAAAGTTAAGTTAATTCACTCTCAATTTCGTATGAGGAAGGTTGATGTGGGGAATCGTAAAATTGCGCAAAAAGATCGTGCATAAAATTCAACCCACATTTTCTCGACATCACGAAAAGAGGAATTCATCAAACGAGTATTTCCAGAAATACAAACAATCGGACGTATTAGTAGAAGTTGTTCCATGCTGATTAACTCGTTCAGTAACAGTTTCGTCCTTTTCATTTCATGCTGGCTACTAATAGGCGATTTAATTCAATCTAAGAATAAATAAATAAATAAATAAATAAATAAATATACAAGCAATTAACAGGATATTAACTACTTTAACTAAACCTTTTTACTACCGTACCACACATCTTTCTGAAGCTGCACAAAATCGTCTAAATATAGCTAGAATAAAATATAAAAGACGTCTCCGATACTATATCTATATCTATATGCTATATGCATATCTATATCTATATCTATATGCTATATGCTATATCTATATGCTCAGGCCCAATCCCCATTTTGTGGGTCTCCGATACGAAAAGGGTTAAATAATGGAATGCCATCCCCCCCCCCCCCGGGTAGAAAAACTGCGGCGGCGAAATTAGAAAACAGTGACTCATTGGTCAACAATATGGCGAGCCGACGACAATATAAGATTCCCCCAACCTCCCTCCCTCCTTCCCTCCATCCCATCCCTCTTATACCCCCCCCCTCCTCAGCCCCCTCCATGTCCATAATACCACTCCTCGGAGGAAAAGAAAAAACACAAAAAAAAAGGAAAAAATGTGAGAAGGCGAGGAGGAAAAATGGTTGACCACTTCTTCAACATTCTGGCAGCGTCGGTCGGCAGTATACTGCGTGTTCCATTACAACCTGCGCACGCACACCCCACCGTCTGGACAGAGAGCGAGAGCGAGAAGAAAGGAGGAAGGAAGAGAGAGGCGAAGAGGAGGAGGAGGAGAAGGAGAGAGAGGAGAGTAAAAGTTTAATACACGTAATAAAATTCTGAGATACGATTTTCCTCCGCGGGGGGAATGTGCGGGGCTCTTATTTTGGCGACGCCGGCTGCCATTTTTGACTGACCACCAGACTAGATCGGCGGATTTTCGAAGACCTTGGCCCCCTTGATTTTATTATCACCTCCGTCTTCACCGCTCCTTACGGCCGCTCCCCGAATCCGAACGGCGACGGGGAAACCGCAGGGGTTCAGTAGCGGGGGAGAAGGGAAAGAGAGAGAGAGAGGAGGCTGAGGGGGGCGAAAATAAGAATCGGCCAAAAAGCGGCCGGAGAATCGTGTCCATCTGTGTCCATCGGGGCGCGTGTTGCCATAGTGATCTTGGGGGGGAGGGGGGTTCAGGGAGGAGGAGGAGAAAGGATGATGGAAGAGAGGAAGAGAGATCGGAGAAGGAGGAGGGAAAGTGAGGAAGGGGAAGAAGAGGGAAGGGTAACATATACAAGATGATAAATGGATATAACGGAGGGTGATGGAAGGGGAGGAGGCAGATTGGAAAAGGCAGGAGGTAAGATGACGAAGGGAGGAAGAAGAAGAATAACAAATAAACAAATTATAAACTGATAGCGGAGGCAGGGAGGGAGGATAATGAAATATATCAATACAGAGTGTAGATGGGAGTACAAAATAATGTGCGTGGGAGAGAAGGATTGGACGAGGCTGTTGACAAAAGAGGAGAGACAGGTATAGAAGAGAGAAAGTTAAGAAGGGTGGAAGGGAGGAAGAACAAAATATAAGAAGACATGAGGAAGGAAGGGGAAGAAGGGATTAGATAATGGTGATGATAAGGGAAACGAGATAAGGTAGGTTGAAATAATGACGATGGGGAGAGGGTAATGGAAGACAAATTGAAGGAAAGAAATAAAAAAGGGTAAGCACAGAAGGAAAGAGGGACAACGTGTTGAGTGGATGATGGAACTGAGGAAGAGAGATGGGGGGCGAGAGAGAGAGAAAAAATACCGTCGGGTAGAAGGGAAAGGGATCTATAAAAATAATGAATAAAGAAGGAGATTCAAATAAGTGAGAGTAAACTAAGGAAAATAAACAATTCTATGAAATAATGGCATACGACAATAGTGTAAGAAACAAGGTGAAGGGCGGGGAGTGGGTGGTGGAAGAAGTGGGTGGTGGAAGAAGTGGGTGGTGGAAGAAGTGGGTGGTGGAAGAAGTGGGTGGTGGAAGAAGTGGGTGGTGGAAGAAGTGGGTGGTCTAAGAAGTGGGTGGTGGAAGAAGTGGGTGGTGGAAGAAGTGGGTGGTGGAAGAAGAAGAGCAAAGAGAAAACTAAATACAAATGACAAATAAGAATAAATAAATGGTATTACTTAGAAGAAAACTGAATCGACATTGTGATGTGATGAAGGGAGTGGATGATGGGTTTGGAAAGCAGAAAGAATGGGGGGATATGAATGGACGAAGAAGAGACAAAGAATGAGGTAATGTGAACAGAGGAATATGAATGAATGAGAGGCAAATACAAATAGATTTAAGTAAAACAAATATATGGCAACAGAAATAAAGGTCTAGTGAGAAAAACAAATTGATGTGGAAGTAGTAGAGCGAAGAGATAGATAATTATGAAGTGGAGATGTATTCTGAAGAGTATATGGGGTTGGTATATAAAAAAGAGGGGAAAGAAAGTTAATCTAACGAAAAGAAGGGCGGTAGACAATGAATATGAAATGGAGGAATAGAGAGTGAAAAAGAAAGGCTGGGAGAGAGATGCAATAATTAAAACAACTAAAATAGGTAGGACAAAATAAAACTAATTAAACAAATATGGTAACCTTGAATAGTAACATTTTGATACTCGGAAAAACGCTCAAATTGCAATGAAAATTATAAAAAGTTGTGTATTTTGAGAACTATAACATGTGAAGAACAGATTATAATATGAGTGCACAAAATAATAAAGCTCATAACCAACTAAATGGAAGAGTGATAAGAAAAAATCATTAAAAGTGAAACAAAATATATTGGAAAACAAGTAAACAAAGCATAGCCTATACAGAAAAGCAGGAATAACTAAAATATATAACAGTAATAAAGTAATATAATATAATATATAACAGTAATAAAGTAATATATAATATATAACAGTAATAAAGTAATATAATATAATATATACCGGTAACAATATAATATAATATATAACAGTAATAAAGTAATATAATATAATATATAACAGTAATAAAGTAATATAATATAATATATAACAGTAATAAAGTAATATAATATAATATATAACAGTAATAAAGTAATATAATATAATATATAACAGTAATAAAGTAATATATATAATATACCAGTAATAAAGTAATATAATATAATATATAACAGTAATAAAGTAATATAATATAATACATAACAGTAATAAAGTAATATAATATAATACAGCTTATTGCTCATGAGAAGTAGACACCATACGGGGACAAAATATATCAAACTTTGTATGACGAAGAAAATATATCAAACATAGTATGACGAAGAAAATCAGGAAAACAATGAGGACAGAAGGAAAGGGGAAGAAAAGAAGATAACAATGTACACAAAGATAACAAACAAATGTACTTAAATACAGTAGCAAATTGGGAAATATATTAAAGGAAGTACTATCTATCTATCTATCTATCTATCTATATGCTCAGGCCCAATCCCCATTTTGGGGGTAGCCGACTCAAGACAGAGCAAGAACAGGAACATAAAGGAAGTACTACTGAACTATAATATAAAGCTAATCAACACACTATCTAAATATGTGTACAGTATACAAACAATAAAGCGAAGAAGCAAGTCTTTATAATGTAAGCACACTATCTTGTAAGTCTGTAAGAAAACTTGTATTATGTTGAGAGAGAGAGAGAGAGAGAGAGAGAGAGAGAGAGAGAGAGAGAGAGAGAGAGAGAGAGAGAGAGAGAGAGAGCAGGCGTAGAGAGAGAGAGATAGAGACGAGAGAGAGGAGAGAGAAGGAGATAGAGAGAGAGAGAGAGAGAGGAGAGAGGAGAGGCGAGAGAGAGAGAGAAGAGAGAGAGAGAGAGAGGAAGAGATAGAGAAGTAGAGAGATGATATAGAGACCTCTTCCTCCCATCTTCCCTCCCGCCCCTCTCCCTCAAAGACTGTTGTTATGAGGGAGCGCACGTGCCCCGCCCCCCAGCCTGACCATTCTCTCCTCTCATCTCTCTCTCTCTCTC
Source organism: Paralithodes platypus (assembly GCA_032716605.1). Classification (NCBI taxonomy): domain Eukaryota; kingdom Metazoa; phylum Arthropoda; class Malacostraca; order Decapoda; family Lithodidae; genus Paralithodes; species Paralithodes platypus. The sequence continues at coordinate 7,467,063 of CM064529.1, forward strand.
TCTCCTCTCGCTCTCTCCCTCTCTCTCGCACAGCCAATTACACACACACACACACAAGCACACTCTGGGACTACTCTTCTCTTTCGCATCTCAACTCTTTCGATATTTTTGAAATCACCCACCCATCATACTTGTAATAGGAAACAAAAATATTCCATCGTTTCCCTCGACAGATATATACTTTCAACCAAGTCAATTTAAGGGGGGTGACCTGTTTTTTAAAATTTTCTCCTTTTCTCTCTTTCTCTGGCTTGTATCCATTTTCGGGGGCGGTGAGGGGGGGATGTCGTGATTCGGCGCCGCACCATTCCGCAGCCAACTAGTTTAACATTTAACACGTTTATTATATTTCATATTTTATTTCCCATCTAGGTGTCGAATTTCTTCCGGGTGAGCGATAGCCATCCAGCATTATATGAAGAAATCCCCCCCTCCCGGGCCGGGCTTCGCCGGAGAAATGTTTTCTATCTTTCTTCTAACCCGAAAAATGTACAAATTTAGCTGCTGGCTGTCAACAACATTTAAAAAAAAACTATGCTGGGCTTTGGCTACCGCTCAACCAGTAAAAAATTGGCTCCTGGATGGGATAAACGTCCCTAAACAGTAGCTGAATGGGGCACGAATGGATACACGCCAGAGAAAGAGAGAAAAGGAGAGAACAAAAAGCAGGTTCACCCCCCATGTAAACAAACTGCACTCCGAGATTTTGTCGATGTGGGGGGGGTAAGTCTATAGGTGATGGCATTCCGTAGAACCGATGGTGGTGGCTCCCCACATTAAGTTGCCTCTCCTATGACTTAAAACGAGGAAAAAACATGTTTACACGGGCGATCTGTATATATATGTGTGTGGACGGAATGCACCGGGTGAAACATACGTCTGTACTGTATTATCACAAGATTTAGACCCACTTCCAGAATGTTTAGAGCGTTAGTGTAAAGACTCATTTGTGTTTCCTCAGGTGTACAATCGCGCTAGTAAGTGATGTCTCGGCACCAAGTATGTTTTGATCAATAATTGGTATCAGCAATATCTAAGCTTCATTTCTTCATAGCGAGTGAACTATACACACATGTTCCTACACTTACCCACCCTATTCAACATCTGACACTCGGTTATGGCCTTGGAATTGCTCGGGACCTTGGGGCTGTTTGGCCAGGCAGCTTGGGGAACAACAACAACAACAACAACAACAACAACAACAACAACATCTGACAGACATTAATACAGCACAGAGAAAGCCAAAAGTAATGCCAGCTGGGACATGACTTATTAGCGCGACCTTACATATTTTCTTCCCACATGCAGATTTTCACCCTACAGTGTGGAAGGTGTGTAGTACAGTGTGGAAGGTGTGTAGTACAGTGTGGAAGGTGTGTAGTACAGTGTGGAAGGTGTGTAGTTACCAAAGTGTGGAAGGTGTGTAGGTACAGTGTTGAAGGTGTGGTAGTAACACAGTGGTGGAAGGGTGTGTAGTACAGTGTGGAAGGTGTGTAGTACAGTGTGGAAGGTGTGTAGTACAGTGTGGAAGGTGTGTAGTACAGTGTGGAAGGTGTGTAGTACAGTGTGGAAGGTGTGTAGTACAGTGTGGAAGGTGTGTAGTACAATTATCATTTATTATATATCGTGCCCCAATAATCGTGCCCACTCCCCCTATTTTCTTCTTCTTTCCTAAAGCTTTTGTTATGAGATTACGTTGTGAATGTAGCATGAAGCAGATTGAATAGTAATTCATGTCATAAAGTAGATGGATACTTACATTTAATAATATTACCCCCCTCACAACCCCCAATAAAAAACTTGCATAAAAACAATAATGCATAATAACATAGAGGAATACAAAGATTTCGGGTTGATATTACAACTAGTCTGTTTATTTTCAACTGGCGGTAAAATGTAAATGCCTTCAACATAATTACTAAGCTATTACGAAGATTATGTAATTAGGAAAACTTGGCATTATTTTGATACAGAGACTCAACCACTAGCTTCTTTCTCCATTTACCTCTCTCTCTCTGGCCCTCATAGCCCCCTACGATATACGCCCCCCCCCCCCCCCACCCCTCCGTGCTGACCCTGGCGTTTATGGTAATGTCGTTGATCTTGTTCGTTGGGTTAATTTACGGTGGTGTTTACTTGTGCGTCAACCCTTCCGGCCACGGCGGTATCATTCCTACTGTCTCTCTCTCTCTCTCTCCCTCCCTCCCTCACACTCATCACTTACGAAGGGAATAAATTGCCTAGAAATGTTGTAGAGTGCCATGCAGTTCAGGCATTTAAATATCGCGTTGATAAATATCTTGCCATGAATCCCCAACTGACTGCGTTTGTGCCCGAGTAATTTGACCATGTCAGTATCGTACATAGTACTATAATATTGTTTTCTGGACAGCGGTTGTTCTGGAGCTGAAACCCTTTAGTTGATGGGTATGTTTTGTTTTTGTTTTTGTTTTTTCAAGCACCCTTGTAAGGACCATTAGGTATATTGATGCTTGTCTTTCTTTGTCTTCCTTTTTATACTCCTCTTCATAGCTTCAGACATTATACTGGTCTTCTGCTCTGTCTTTTAGCTTGCATTAGTTTACTTATTAACGTTTTCGTGATTGTTTGTGTCATGCAAATGAGTCACTACTTTGTTCCATCCCTTTTGTGTAACAATATATTATATTGTTACACAAAAGGGATGGAACAAAGTAGTGACTCATCTGCATGACAAAACCAATCACGAAAACGTTAATAAGTAAAATAATGCAAGCTAAAAGACAGAGCAGAAGACCAGTATAATGTCTGAAGCTATGAAGACCAGTATAATGTCTGAAGCTATGAAGAGGAGTATAATTCACATTCACATTCAACATATTATGTTGAATGTGAAACACATATGCATTCATTTACACGTTTACTAGTAAAGAACAGATTATTATCCTATTTTAATACTATTTTTGGTATTCGAATCTGAGACCCAATACCTCTAAGCCACCTCCCTGTCATATGAGGTTCAAGCTCCTAGCAGATGTTTTGTTTTGTATTCATCCAGCATATGTAATTTTGACAAAAGTATTATATCCAATTATCTATTTCATATATTACGCATGATATAGACACTATTTGTGTTTAACAGCTAATTGTCGAAAGCACCTATACTCCTATCCAGTTGTTACAAACATTTTATGAATGGAGGATGCCTTTAGGCACATGGACCTTTTTGTTTTATCTGTGTTTTTCCTTCCTCCGTTCATTGTCTCTTTAAAAAAAAAAAAAAAAAAAAAAAAAAAAAAAAAAATCTAAACTGGGTTTCTTCAGTATCCTCACGTTAAATATGGTTTTCGAAATTACATTAATATATATCTTATTTTGATTCGAATTGAAAACCAGAGA